>JAQQZR010000038.1:3519821-3537063 GCA_030068235.1 Notoglanidium macrostoma
TGTGTGTGTGTGTGTGTGTGTGTGTGTGTGTGTGTGTGTGTGTGTGTGTGTGTGTGTGTGTGTGTGTGTGTGCATTAATGACGACACTTATCCATGCTTGATTGACTTCCTGCCTGTCTATTGTGAAGGGATTACGTTTTTTTTTCCAACATTATGCAGAAGTTCCTTTGTACGAAACAGAAATTTTGCCTATTTTACACTTTTTCCACTCTGTTTCTCTACCTGTCTCGAAGATGCCGATTGCTTTGCGCTTAATTTTCCTTTTTCCTTTTTTTTTAACAGACAGTTTAAGCACTGGCTTCCTTTTAGCATCAGTAAAAAAGGAGCCGTCTGTAACTCCTCAGCACTTTTTAAAAATAGTGTCGTCTTAATACTTTGCCTAATACGCAGGCCTATTGTTGTTCAAGTGGAGCGTGTTCCTTATTTATTTATTTATTTATTTATTTATTTATTTTCTCCCCAATATTTCGCCGTGTTTACATTATTTATTTCTCCCGTTCTGCTTAGAGTGCATCTCTGTCACTCCTGTCGATCGGTGCCATCAGATCCGACGCTTTTCCGGCTCCGTAATGACTCCTCCGAGCAGCAGCGCTGGGAGACAGTTTCAAATGAACGCATCGGTGAAGTCGGAACGAGTCTGTGGCCTTACGCGAGCCACCGAATTTGTGTCTGCTTATTATGAAAAGCCTACATCATACTCCTCGCTTATTTACTGGCCCCTGCTGTGTGTGTGTGTGTGTGTGTGTGTGTGTGTGTGTGTGTGTGTGAGTGTGTGAGAGTGTGGCGAGTGTCCAGAGGTACAGGAGATGTGGTGTCCGGCTATGGAAAGGTCACAGTGAGCGGGATTGAAGAAGGGAAGATGGAGGCAAGTTTGGCTAATTGGTGCACTCCGCACTCCAGCAGCGGCCTGTGAAGCGCAGAGCTGACACACTGCAGGCGAAAAAAGCCCAAACACAGACGACCTTTATGTTCTTTAGACGTATCACACATGACTGTGGCTGCCTGGGGCTTCCTGAGACTCGACAGCTCAGGATATCGACATGCATCGTCCATTTCTTATAATGACAGCAGGCAGAAATAATACTAATGCGGAAGCTGAAGTGGAAATGGAGATTTGCTTCTGCAGTAAACTTCTCGCACTAAATGCTACAGTGATGCACCGAGTGGATTTCTGCAGAGAAGGAAGTTAGAAGAAGAAGTAAAGCACCGGATGTGAGAGAGTCCTAGTAAAGTGTAGCTCTTTGTCATCGTTATGTTGATATGAAGTTTCTTAGGAAATGTTAGTTTGATGTTTATGGAAGGAGTCACCAGTATCAGCCCGTAGTAACCATAGCAACAGTCGGAGGGAAAGCTGTAACCTTCAACATCTGGAATTTTCATCAACAAACTGGATTTATTTTTGTCTTATTAACTTCGAGAGAGAGAGAGAGAGAGAGAGAGAGAGAGAGAGAGCTGCTGTCCCAAACATGATGTTCCACAACATTCAACATAACTATAAGTGGATAAAAAGTATGCTTAATTAATTATTCATAAGTACAGATTTGTAGTCTTGGGCAGACTGCTGTGGTATAAGAGGAATTAAACACCATTGCTGTTAAAAATAATCAACTTCAGTAACTATGGTAACAAATAATTTCATGACACAACTGTAAATTTATGATAAATAAAGTATAGTAAATTCTATTATTCAAGATTATTTGTCATTAAATAGTTAAATAGCGTAGTTTTGTAATTTCCCATAACAGTAGTGACAATAGGAAATAGAAAACAACATACTTTAAATTTTAAAATATAATTTTTTTTACAAAGAGCAGACGAACATTATGAACATTTTATGAACAAGCTGTGAAAGGTTAGCTGTAGCTGTTTTATTCATCCTCATTCATCAGATTATTCAGCCTGAAATGACAAAAAAAAAAAACCAATTACCAAAATCTTTTCCAGAGCAGGTTGTACCAAGGATATGTGGTAACTTTTGCCGTGGATTGTGAAATATCAAAGTTACTGGGCGAAGACTTGAGAACAGAATGAATAAGCTAGTTCGCGCGGGACTTAGCAAAAGTTCTAACCATTCTCAAGGTCAAACTATTTGAGGAAACAAAGTCGAAACGTGAACGAAAAGCTTCAAAGAGGATTGGCTTACCGTATTAATACTTACACTGTCTTCTTTCGTTCCAAAGTCCATTTTTCCTCGTTACAAGCACAAACGTTATCTTTTTCAGCCGAAAAATTATTTCTCCGTCTTCTCACACAGCGCCGTCCATTTAACGTTTGAAAAGCGAAACGAAGCTCACAAAAGCTTAAAAACTACACCCAAATTCACACACCACTGGCTTATCTTATTAAAATGAATAATTATTTCTGGGTTTTGTTCATTAAACACTTTAGGAAAGAAGGTAAAACGTATTTGCTGGACCTAGAAACTTCTTGAACTGAGCGCGGGAAAAAAATCAATCCCAGACTACAGTATGATACCGAATTTAGGATGAAGCAGGATGAAAACAGAAAACCGCTGTATATTTACAGCTAAAATACAGTAAAAAACTGTTAGACATTACCTGTACATTTACAGTAAAGGGTTAGAGTGTAACAGCACAGCGCTGAGTGTGTTATTCCTTACATATTACATATTTTGTGTAAGTATGTAAAGAGTCCTTGAGTACCCTGAAAAGCACTCTAGTAATAAAATGTATTATTATTATTATTATTATTATTATTATTATTATTATTGTGGGACTCACGACACAAAGTTGACATGCCCACAACTGATTAGCATTCCTCTACATTCCCCTATTTTTATCGCCCTATTTATTGTTCTCTCGGTTAACATTTTTGCGATTTGTGAATGCGAATTTCTTTTTTTCTTTTTTTTTCTTTCTTTTTTTATTTTGGAAAACCTCATCCTTACCAATTCTGAATTTTTGCTTGTACATCAGCTAGAAGAATCATATCACTAAAGTCATTCATAATTTATTTAGGCTATTGGTTATTCATAAAACATCGCCTTATAGCCTTATATTTCATAGTGTGAAAATCAAAAATCAATGGATCCACCAAGCGCAGACATCTAGCTTTATCTACCACAAAAAGTCTTTACTTTTTTATGCAACTATGCTACTGTCTTTATCTTTACTGCATCTATCTGCTGCCAGAGAGACAAAAATCATATATCTATTTAAATTACATTTAGAAGTCTTAACAAGGACAAAATAAATATATGATTATTAATGCACTCCTGTAATGTGTACAGTATCCAACGTCCTGGTGTCATCTATTACTTTAAGTAGGCCACGGTTAAATGAGTTAAACAGGACAGTGGTCATAAATAAACACATGATGCTGCATGGCATTTTATTTTCCTTTTTTACATCTGTGTGTGTGTGTGTGTGTGTGTGTGTGTGTGTGTGTGTGTGTGTGTGTGTGTGTGTGTCTCATGAGACCCACCGTCTCTACGTCTTCTAAAGTTCAGTCAGGTCCCATGGGAGAAAACTGAAAAATTGCCTAATCGTTCCAGAAAAAAAAAACTTCCTATCACAGGACTCATTAATACCACTCAGAGTTCAGCACCTCACACACACACACACACACACACACACAGCCTATCCTCATAGCCTCATAACGCCATTCTTGAGCCTAATATGAGCAATTAATAATTACACATCTGGATGAGAGAGCGAGGTGTTAAACCTCATCTGACCAGAGCCGTGACACTCTCCTTATGAATTTAAATCCCCTTCTCGTCCCCTAGAGGCGGATTTTAATAAGGAAGAGGACACGGAAAAGCTGAGATTAAACAGACAAATCTGACCTGGACTCTAATTCATTTCACTTTAAACTGAATCCCCTCGCTGCTGCTCGAGTGTAGAGGTGCTTGAAAGGGAAGTGCTGTTCAGACGTGTGTGTTCCGTGTATCAGTAACAATTACAAAGAAATAACACACACAGAGAACATAAGTGACCTTCTATTACAAAACCAGGCACATGGGTCAATTTTTCACAACCAATAAAACATATACATATCTAATAGTATGTTCATCTAGGCAGATAATGAACATCAAACATCTATACTGACAATGATCAGTCTCATCCACTGTGGAAAGCTTTGTAATGGCCTTTCATGAAAACCCAATAAAACCATTTTGAAAAACTGGACCCGTGTCTGGTTTTGTAAGTGATGGTCACATTTACAGAAATATGACACAAATGAGGGTGCATGTCCTCATAACATTTTTCTCTGGCAGAAAAGCATTGACAGGAGGCTGGGAAGCGCTTCGGGGGTGTGTCCATACAGCGTTGTTCTATGGCAGAAAAAAAGCTGGCTTCATCCGAACGCCTCATAAGCAAAACGATGTGCGTCGGTTTTGTTTCTATGACAACATTGTCAACCAAAAACCTGCATATGATTAGTTGCCTGAAAAGTAATGACAGTAACGACACCAGAACCTTTCTGAAAACTTCAGAGACTTTCAACTCGGAGCGCTCGGAGCATGTGTTGGCTTGCACTCATTCCTTATTGGGAACAACGGAAAAAAGATGCCGGTGCTTAAAAAAAAAAAAAAAAAGCTATATGGACACGCATTATCATGTTATAACAAGTTGTTACGAGCCCAAGTATCATGAAGGTTATTGGGTGATATTGTGTTATTTGTCCTCCCTGCCTGTGGGTGGTGCTGTCTGTCTGGGTGTGTGGAGTTGCAGGTTGCTGATTGGATGGAGGACTGAAGAGGCACCATTCTTAAACGACCCTGACTGAGAGCGAGAGGGTTTTCGTCTTTCTTCTCCCATCTCCCAACCTGACCATGTCGTTCAGAGTGACGAGGGAATGTAGAGTTCACGATAGACCTATAATAAAGTAGTCTTTACTCTGGGACGTAACAGAAGTTGCCATATATTATAGTTTTACATCTTGCTCTTGTTATTTGCACTTTATGTAGCCAATGTGTTGTCAATATAACCACCCTTTATATACATTTATACCACAGTGCAGTTCTGGATTCTGATTGGTCAGAAGGTGTTGATTAATTATGAGTAACAGCAGCTCTGATAGTAGCACAGGTTTATATTAATGTCCTTATACTTTATCGTTTCTATAGCAACAGCTCATTCGCAAGGACTCATACAGCAGGCAACCCACATAAACAGATTAAATTAAACGTGTGTTATTGTTGATTCTGTAGGGAGACGTTTACGGAAGGAGTCTCCAGTGTCAGCGCTTTGTAACAGTCAGAGGTAAAGCTGTAACTTTAAGCTTTCTGACATCTTCAGGACAGAGGAGTTTACGCTTCGTAATTACGTGCTATTATTCTTTTTTTTTTTGTCTTATTAACTTCAAGAGAGAGAAAAAATATGGCATGACTGTTTACAGCTGCTGTAACGTAAATTTCCAAACAGGAAATTGTTTCATAGGCATTCGACAACATTAACGTGACTTTAAATGGATAAAAGGTATGAAATGTTGTTTATTATATTGGAATTGGAAAACTTGAATTGTTGAAATATTGCTGTGGTATAACAGGAATAAAACACTTTGTGACATGCTGTTACTGGAAAATAATCAACTTTGGGTGGTAACAGTAACTCTGCTTCACCCCTTTGTTGATTTTTCTATGTAACAGCATGACTTGGAGACAATACTAATCAACTTCACTTGCTATTTCTACTGATTTACACATAGCCAAAAAAAAGTTGTACTTTTATGACTTTCTGTAATCCGATATTCATCTTGTAACATAAGACATACGCTTTTGTTCTCTCTCTCTCTCTCCCTCTCTCTCTCTCTCTCTCTCTCTCACTCTCACTCTCACTCACTCACACACACACACAGATGCACAATGGTGTCCCGGTTACCGCAGAGACTTTTTTGCCAACTCGTATTGCCGTTTGACCCCCTGATGGACAGAACCTGCAGTCTGGCAGAAGGTGATTATTCATGGTTGACAGCGATCAGCATGGAGTCTAAACAGACGCTGTAAGAGTAATCTAATATCCCTGTTCCATAAAGCTCTCTGATCCCCGTCAGGCACCGGAAAAACACAGCCTCTTGGGAAATATTCTAGCTTGGCCTCGTTTAAAGTGTTTTAGTTATTACACTTTTTTAAGAGAAGTATATTGTACAAGTTTGTTTAACCCTATAAATTCCATAACGGAGCAGATTTACTCTTAATCACGGCTCACTTCTGTCCTCTTGGCTAAATTTCTTCTTATTTATATATATTATTTTAGGTCATTAGACCACTCTTCTTGGCAGACTTGGATTAAATTTGTGTGTTTTCTGGCACGGACCCGACTTTTAAGCACAGTCCACATATTTTCGACAGGGTTGAGGTCAGGACTTGTTTTAAGCTTAATGTTAGCCTGCTTTATCCTCAGCCAGCTTTGATGTGTGTTTGAGGTCACTGTCCTGTTGGAACATGCAGTTGTGTCAAAGCTGATGGTTTGAGGTTCTGCTGAAGAATTCTGAGGTTCTTCGTTATTCCCTCCTCTCTGTTCAGTGCAGCAGTTCCACTGGCAGTAAAACAGCCCCAGAGCGAGATGCTGCCACTACCATGCTGAACAGCTGCTACAGGGTTCCTCTGTTCCTCTGCTCATTATGGACAAACAACTCAATCCTTGTCATCTGACCATAAAACTTTCCTCCAGAAGGTTTTTTTTTGTCCGTGTGCTCAGCTGCAAACTTCAGTCGAGCTTGAAGGTGTGGATTTTGGAGCAGGAGCTTCTTGCTTGGACGGCAGCCTCTCAGTTCATGGAGATGGAAAACTCTCTTGACTGTAGACGGTGTTCCAGCAGCTTCCAGTTCATGGCAGGCCTGTTACTTGATGGTTCCTGGGTCGTTCCTGACCATGCGAACCAATTTCCTCTCAGCTGAGGGTGTCAGTTTGGGTCTTCTTCCGGCAAAGTGGCTACACCTCCAATAACTTGTACTTACATACAATTGTGGACTGATGATTTTAGAATCTGCAGTTGTTTTCAAATGGCTCCAAGAGACATTCCTGAGTTGGGTAAATCTACAATCTTCTTTTTTCCGGATCTGCACTGAGCTCCTTGGACTTTTCCATTGTACTGTGAGTTGGTCAATCTAATGAGTGCTGTCTAACAAACCCTTTTTTATGTTGTGCACAGAGAAACTACCAGCTGTAGTCAGTCATGATCACTAACAGGAAGTTAAGTTAAAAGACATCTTGGAACTTCCAGCACCGCTGAATTAATAATCTAAGCGGGTGAATGTATATTTTTGAACCTGTATGTAGAATTTTGACCCTGTTTTGATTTCCGAAACCCCAGAATAAATTAAAACTCCGATTCTTGTACTCCAAAGAACCAAATTCTTGTTTTTTTCTATCAAAAATGTATGTTGTACGATCATTCTTCTCCAGGAAAAGGACAGTTCAAAGAAATCATTAAAAGCCCAATGTCACCATGAAATTCATGTCCATGTATGTAAACGTCTGACCTGGACCCTATGTCTTTTTTTCGCTACTGCATGTAGTCCTTACTCAAAGCCTTTATTGTATGTACTTCACACTCAGATAGCAAATCTTTAGTCATTCTTATGTGACTGACTGTTTTTACTACGTGTTTGTTGCTCACTTTTTACACAACATGATCTTTGCAGGCAGAGAGTCATCTCAAGGTTAGTAATTAGTGTAAATTAGTATTTTACATCATGTTGCTGAAAGTATTTTACATATATTACTGGTGGAAAAACTCAATTTAGGTGAAAAGATGATTGCAATTTTTGTCAGTTTTCCAAAATTCAGCCACTACTGGGTAAATCCGAGCACACAAAATGGACTCAGAAACCTTCACGCCACTCAGAGCTGCTCATTTCTTAATCTGGATTTAGAAATAAATGAACAAAGTCACACCTTCTTTAGTTTGCAAACTGAAACCAAAACTTCTCACAAACTGACTCACTGGAGGTTAACGGTCCAAAACTTTTAATCAGGTCGTAATAATCTACTGAAGACGAATTATACGTACCACAAACTGCACAGGCGCGTGATATCGAGTCTCCAGAGAACCATAAAGACAGCAATATGATGAGTTTAACCATGATGAAGACCACCACCGTCCCACACCACTGTATAACCGTGATTGTTGTGTGACAACGCTTCTGGAAATCAGAGTCTGGGCCATGCTCCAGTATTGATTTTAACACAGCATTCATCGACTCACCCTCATCATTTCCCCTTGGTGGATTCCCCCATCGCCATCTTACGGGACATTTCTATAGTTTATCATCGCTAGTGAAGTGTGTTTGATGAGTTCCTGGAGCACAGAGGGATCGACTCAACATCAGAGTACACCTCAGGAGCAGAACCGACCCAGAAGGCATTATGATCTGATGAAAATTTCCAAAAAGAATGGTGGATCAAACTGCTTATATGAGCTTTGCTACTTCTCATTCCAGGCTAGTTAGCAAAACAATAAAGTTTAATACACTAAGTAGACAATTTTTGATTTGCTACATGCATAATGCGGGTTTTTAGTTTACCAAAAACGCCATCTTCAGACACATGCACATTTTTGCTCTTTACTTTTCTAGCTAGTTAGCATGCAAATTAGCAATCTGGCTAAAAGTTGTGATTTTTTTTTTTTTTTTGTTACACGACCAAGACCTAGTTTACTTAGCAATTAGCAAATTAGCAAAGAAAAGCAAATATATATATAAACAAAAAATATAACCCACCGAGTATCCTACAAAGAAAGAAATAAATGTTCATCTACATCATATATGAGGGAGAATCAAAAACTAAAGGCAATTTTTTAATTATGAGATAACTGGAACAAAGACAAGCTACGAAACATATTTTCTCGCATATTGCATGTTGGATAGTTCGACTACGCAGAGTGCAGCCACGAGGGTAGAAACATGGGCACTCCGCTGTGAGATCGCACCATCGTAGAACAACGTGCACTGGTGCGCTAGAGTTAACCATTATGTTCTTTTGGGGCATGAAGGAGCTTATTCGGGCGCATTTCTAAGTGCATGGGCAGTTGCTTCTGTTAAAGCCAATAAATGTATTTTGCCTTTACTTTTGGATTCTCCCTAGTATCTTATGTTTAATTAAACTTTTCTTAATTATTTTTTTTATTACAAATAATGGATATCAATGTCACGAGCCCACAATGAATATCGTATAAAAATTTTCAATAGTTCTTTTTTATTTTTGATTGATTTGTTTTGACTGCCTCTTGCTTTTCTAATCCTGTTGAAGTTTTTTTCAGCTTTTAAATGTGAGCTCTTTTATCTTTTTACAATTTTAAAGGCGTTGCTATTAAAATACAACAACAACCAAAAAAAACACTCACTCACTCACTCACTCAGACGCTTCTAATCAAGAAAAATCTGCCAACAGAGCTGTGAACTACAAAATAGCTGCTTGACCCGAGTCAGATTACAAGGAACTTTCTCTGTATAGATATTGATGTAACTTTTACATGTAACTTTCTATACAGCCAATTGATGGAAGCACACATGATGTGTAATATAATTGTTTTCACAACACATGTTCTTGTGAAGCTCATGAGAAAGTGATGAAACTGGCAAAAGTAGGTATTACATAAGTAAATAGTTAGCATATGAATCAGATAAATTGTAAACCAGCTATTGGCATGTTAGCTAGTTAACTACATTGTTTGAAAGAGTTATACCGTACGCATTAAAAAACTCAATTCCTAACACACACACACACACACACACACACACATATTAATCCTCTCGTACTTCGAGTGGCCACTTGTGCCATCACACACACTTCTGAGTCAAAAAGGAAAGTCAATGAGGGCGAGTTAAAACAAGGTTGATACAAAAAATGAAGCAGCAGATTGCAGCAGCTCACTAGAGGACGCTCTAATTATCACCTGACGATTAACGAGGGCAGGAAAAGCCCATAATTCAGAAACGGTGAGGTAATGAAGCCAAATGGGGCTCAATTCACTTCATCACTCACACAATTTAATAAGAAGTGGCAATGGGAAAGAAGAAAAACGAGGGTGAGGTTATGAAGATGCACGTTCCCTTTTATCAGCCGTATAATCTATAATCTGAGATTACGGCAGGCGTATAATCTCCGAGGTGTCGCTCTTTCTCTCCTAATGATTTTCTGAGGTTTCTGTCACTTCCGACATGCGTTGTTGTTCATATATATGTCCAGGACAATGAAGTTAAAGAGTAAATTGTCCTTCACTCATTTAGAGATTCATTCTCTGGCACGGTTAATATCGCCCCGCGTGCACAATTATGAACCGAGGCAGCCGTTCATTCATTTCTAATGATTGTTTTGTTTTCCTTAGTGCCTTTTTTAACATTAAATTGTGTTAAAGTAATAATCGAGATGTAGAATTCAATAGTACAGCCGTCCATTTGTCTCTAGGATCATTAGAGATAATAGATCTGCTGAAACTGTTTAGAATTTTCCATTTTGGAAAATGGGATCATTTTCTGTTATAAATTAGACTGTAAATGATGATTCTTAGCGTACCCAGAGGCCACAGTTGCTCTAAAGGTCTCAAATGTGTTCAGTTATATCCTATTTCATACTGTAGGGCTCAAATTTGAGTGTACATCCATAACTTAAGACCAAAATTGATTTTGTTTAATTGCTTTCTCTTAGTTTAATGAACGTCGCAAGTCTGATAATAATGTAATGTTAATGTTCCATAATATGAAAAAAATACAGCTTTGGCGGTTTTCGTGTTGTCTGTAAAAGAAACCTTTGTTTTTTGTTTTTCATTTCCCAAGCAGTTTCTCAGCTTGCCAAAAAGATTTCCTATTTGCATGCTCTCAAAAGGAGAAAAAAAAAAAAAAGAAAAGGGGGGAAAAAAAAGTCAAAAGTCTATTTATTAGTGAGAAAGGGTGTAAAATGGGAAGAGGGCATTTTGTTTGAGGTTGGAGGATAGCAGCAGGAGTGTGGTAAGTCTACAAGTCAATAACATGATTGGAGTTTGACAGGTCAAAGAAAGCACCTGCATAAAGCAATGCAAATGTTGTTCCCTCTTCTCAGTGAACCTTAAAATGTATTCAGCACCTTTCCATATTCCACAGCAGCAGGTTATAATTAAGCATACGGCGGATCCTTCAACGGCGAAGCCTCTGTTGAATAAGTTTTCACTTTACTTTTTCTCTTCTGAGACAAAACTGTTCCGGTTGCTTCGGTGAAAAAGGAACGCTGTACGTACGCGATTGGAGGAGATGCTTCGGTCATAATAAATAATTAAACGCTGGAGGAAATGGTGTCTCTGACCACTAGCTCTCGTGCAGGATAAGGTAAATCACAGCGCTATTAATATTTATTGCACTTATAACTGCTGTTTTTCCGACAAACTAGTTTTAAACTGTGTCTGCATGCAATCCTTTCGAATTAATCAGTAAAACTCCTTCTCTGAAGGGTGACAATTTCCGTCGCCAATATTTACTCCGCCACCAATCAAAGTGGCTCTTGAGGTTTGTTTGTTTTGTTTTGCTCATGCAAATTTTACAGCGTTAGCTCTGCTGCACAGCGCCGTCGACTTATTGCAATATCTCCTCCGACTCAATTCGACATAATCAGACGGAAAAAATTAAAGGGATTGTTTACTAGGAAGCGGGATTGTAACTCGATGCCGCTATCTTTATACATATTTATATCCGTATCTGTATTTGTGTTTGGATTTAAACCTGAAGTGGTCACGGCCTAAATATTGGAAAACATCCAGATAGAGAAATGTCAGCGTGATGAGTGAATTCTGGCTCGGACACTTCGTCAACCTCTGCTGCATCACTCCGGTTCATAATTGGCCTCAACTGAAGATGTCTGTGTTGGTTTTTAATCCTGTTCCTGCAGGTATTTCCAACAAATGTTGGAAATGTAATCAAAGTCGCGTCCTATTTTTAACCACCAGGATGAATGATTGAAAAGAAAAAGTTTTTCATTCAGCTCAGTGTACTTCCAGGTCAGTTTGGCAAATGACAAGTTTTATAAAATGTTATAAAAGTTACGTTAGATCTCGCAGAGTTTTCCATTTAGATCAGTGGACTTCAATTCAGCAACGTTGAAACCACAACAATGGAGCACACACACCATGGAAGAGGTTCATAGATTTTTTTTTTTTTTTTTTGCGAATAACCTTAAATATAAAGATATTACATCAGTGCTTGGGAGTCGGCACAGTTTGCACATAAGCGGGAAAAATCTGAAGGGAATATTTCGCGCACTTGTCACGAGTGTGCCGAACTGACCCGGAAGTACAACGACCTAAATGCGAGAAAGTACATGTTTTTTTTTCTCCTTCATGTCATTTATGGGAAATAAATATAAAGTATATATTTTAAATAAATAGTAGTGCACCTGCATTTTGTAGGAATTTCTGCTTAGCATCTGTTCATTCCGAATAATGTATTCATATTCGATTTCATCCCTTCTGGAAAGGAACAGAAAATGAACATACGGGAATTTTAATGTTTGATTTTTTTTTTTTCTCTTTCTTTTATGGTTAATCTGTTAAATGTTGATTACAGAAACATTTCCAAAAGGTTAATTCAAATTGCTCACATCAGAAGTACATTCATATTCAGTTAGAACTATGATGAGATTAGACAGAATGATTTCAGCAGTTTTTTAAGGTTATTATTTGTCACAATGTAGAAGAGGATCCCAAAAATATCTTACCTGAATTCTATAATGGATTGTCTGATAATGTGTGTTCTTCATGCCAGGTTATACAATTAATGGTAGATGTGAAATTTAAGAAAATGACAACATGCTGCTTTATTTGCTTGTGCAGAAAACAGGCTTGGGGTGATAAGGAGATTATTTTCTATTCATTAGCACTATCCACTGTTTACGTTTCTCCATCGGCAATGCATTATTTATAGCTGTCCTGTGAGTTTGCTGTCACTCTGTAGGTACTGTCCTCCTATTGGTGGCTTTTATGCCGGGATCACACTACACGAATTCAGACCAAATTTGACAGGATTGTAGTGTGTCATGATCCAAGCGCAGCTGTGTGGCATCTGGGACGCTCCGTAGAGAAAAGTCTAGCATGTCGGAATTTTTTTTGTATTGTCTTGCTAGTTTGACGACTCCTACGACGTGTCCCTTGTCATTCTTTCTGTAACCATGAATGACAATTCCTTGAACCTCCTCCCCGACAACACGCAAGGACGTGAACGATTATTGGTACGGGTCAAACTTGTAATGTTGCAAGATGAAGCTACAGCAAGAATTTACACCTCTATGATCGCATAATCTGACATGGTAACAATCGTGGAGGAAAAAATATCGTGTAGCGTTTATTAATTAAAAAATTCTCTCACTTTCAGAACGCATTCTACAGTCTTAAATCATGACTAAAAAATTATTTTACAAATTGTACAGCTGGCTTTAATCTGGTTATCATATCACGGAAGCGAATACTGTATAAACTAAAGAAAAATAGTTCAAATCATTAACAGGACTCAGTGAAGACTACAAGCTGAAAATAATATCCAAAATCATTGAAAGTATGCTTTTAAAAATAATAAATCAATTTGATTAGATTTCAAATGAATCCAGTCGCATGAAAATGTATGCCTGTTAACCCCACCAACCTCCCTGATCTGAAACTTTTCAAACGAATGAAATGTTGACTTTAATGTATTCTTATGAATCTATAATCCTGATGCTATGTTGGGATTCACTCTTCCATGACCTGTGTCTCATCCATCTTGGCTGTTCTCCGCCACACTCACACACCGTCCCTCCAGGCTTCATCTTTTTATATGCCTATCACTCCATCCTTTTTCCTTTAATTTTGTTTTGTGAATCTGCATTCTTTCTAATTTTGCCTTGGTATACACTGCGTGCACGGCGCTGAGCTGCCGTGTTCAACACAGTGACAGACTATACAAAATTGCTTGTATCGACTATGCTGAGGTGTTATTGAGCATAACAGATGTTTTGCGATGAGCTGAATTATTTAAAGCACCTAGTGGTGTGAATTTTCATGTTGCTTTAGTGTGTCGAGGACAAGCAGCAATCAATAGAGACAGAAATTACAGTGATAAATACTGGGTTGTTGCGCTACAAAGCAAACACCTCTGAGGATCTTTAGCCATGTTCTTCAGGAGTTCTTCAGCCAAAAAGGAAATGTACTCAATATCTCCTTTACTACAAAATGTAGTTAATAAACCATGGTGAGCGATGTTTGCCCTGTTTCGTTCTACTATTCCCTCTACCATTCCATCGTTCTCTCATTTCAGACCACCAGGACACTTTTCTTTCTTTCTATCCAGTGGAGTATTTCTATTTGCTTGGTTTCTTCTTTCACAAGTCCTAAATAAAAAGTCCAAGCTACTTCACACTCATGTTCTTTCTCATTCAGGAAGATAAAGTATTAGATTGAAAGACAGGCTCTTTAGATATTTAATGCATTTATATTATTAGTGCAGTAGTCATTCAAACAGACCTATTATATGAGTTGGCATGTAGCACAAGCTAATCTTTCAACCTTAACACATCCAGAAATCCACAATTCATTATGAATTATTGAACTTTGTCAACTTTCCCAAACTCATTTCAGGGCAGGAGGGCAAGCTATTTGTTTTGCCAGGCCTCAGTGGAGTAGGGTTAAGGACATGAGCATTGTTGATGAGTACTTACAGAACCTTGCCCTTAATGCCAGCTAAAACAAGTGACTTTGCAGGCTATTAAAATACTGCTGACTTGTCATGACCTACCTCTGATGCTATGCTGGGTGAAGAAAGCAGCAGACACCTAGCTGTGGAGACTGCAGGAAAGAAAACGTAAGCTTCTTCACTGTATTGCTGTGAGAGAAACATGAGGAAGACTCGCTTGAAGCGTCTTTGCTACATTGGAACACTGAGTAACCAAATGCAGGACCTGTTTGCAGCAATGTAATAGCAGAGCTCAGAGGATCTTAGTACAACCACTATGTATACCGAGACCCTGTTGTACTCGGGGAGGAGTGCTGGAAGCCTGAAGATCAGAGGATGATGCAGAAGTGCAGCACAGCAGCAGCAGGGAATAAGCTGCAGACTGGTTTTAAGGCTACAGTGCAGTGTACAGTGTACATTAATTCATTCATCCTTGTTCATATTTATTGACAAAAGAACCATATGACATTTCTTCAACTGGGGGGTTTTCCAGTGTTATCTGGTGCAAAATGGTAGGGTCCAAATCTTCCTTCCAGTTTAGGCCACACCCACAATGTGCTTTAAATTAACAGAGACAGGTATGGGTATTTATATCACAAACTGATACATGTACTGTTAGTGTCATTGTGCTTCACCCAGACTAGCAAGTGAAAATGCCTTGAACATCAACTTAGGTGAGGTAAGTGTGTGATGATTCGGACATACAATCTGGAAGCTATATCCTTCAATTGCTCATTAGCCTTCCAGCTTGAGCATTCAGGGTAAAGAGAACATTTCCATAGTCCAATATTTATTCATTTTTATTTGTATTCAACCTGTAACAATACACATTGTCACAAAGCATTTACAGAAATCCAGAGGTAGATTAAGTTCCAGAGCAGACAGTAAGGGATATGGTGTGTTGTAAATCATTACAGTATAGAGATTTGGATGAGTAAAGACAAAGAGCAGATTGTGCATAAGAGTCCTGGGATGAGCAACAGGACAGTGTTTATGAATACGGCAGCAGCACTTCGGTTTGATATGCGAGAATGTGAAGCTTTTATCAAACTCTGGGGAAATGTTGGTCATGAATGCAGCATTCACAAAGCACTTGTTCTCCAGCGTTGAAGGACTGTGGGTCGAGTGCAGTGAGAGAGAGAGAGAGAGAGAGAGAGAGAGTGGCTGTCAGTGGTTGGCATCAGAGCCAAGGCTAATGAACTGGGCCAAGAGAGTGACAGGCCCAGTTTGGGGCTAGAAAAGTGGAGTGAAGATGGTGGAGAAATGACATGCAGCCTTGGTGGCACACACACACACACACACACACACACACACACACACACACACACACACACATCGACTTGCACACACCATTCATATCCACATTGTTTCTCTCTCTCTCTCTCTCTCTCTCTCTCTCTCTCACACACACACACACACACACACACACACACACACACACACACACACACACACACGCAGTTAGAGAGTGTGCTGTGACAGGCTCTGGAGGTCTCGCGACTCCTTAAGGCTTGACATACCCAACGGTGAGTGTATAAAGCTTCCCTTACACTTCATCTCTCTCTCTTTCTCTCTCTCTCTCTCTCTGTCTCTCACTCAGATTAGGTCTAAAAGTATATGAGAGGCAGAGAGAGAGGAGAGAGCGAGGGAGGGAGGGCGAGCCGATGGTGACAGCGCTCGTCTGCTCGGAGTGGAAGGGGAAAGTGAGTGCAGATTGACTTTAGGGAGAGCGAGGAGAGCGAGAGAAGTGCTGCTCAGGTGTGACAGGCTGGAAGAGTGGAGCTGGCAAAGCTGGCAAAGTTCACAGCCGCCGTGTCACTAATAGGAAATCAACAAAGGCCGAGGGAAAGCGGGGGGAAAAAAATCTTCTCCCGGACCGGCTCTAAGTGACCAGCGTGGGTCCTGCTTGAGCTCATGTAATTTTAATGATTAATCCCTGGGCGAGAGCGAACCTGTCCGCCCCAATCAGCGCTGATGTCTGTCTGCAGCAACCACACATGTCAATACGTCTCACAGCCAACTTTCCTTTACCTGCGCAAGAGGCTGGGACATATAGAATGATTCTGCAATATTTATTTATATATCTATCATTTATATTTCTGTAAAGTGTGCAGTTCTGTATTATTCCAGCTAAAAAGTTAGTTCTGGTCAATTTGTACAGTGTAATTGGTGCAGTATAGTTTATATTATTGATATAGCAGCTTTCTTACACTCGTGCTGTCAAACAAGATAGTATAAATATACAGCATGTGCATTAACTCCATATATAAACCATCCATCAATGACAGGTATATATATATATATATATAATTATTATTTTTTGTTTCTTAATGTAATGGCTGCAGTGTTATGATGTGTTCTTAGTCTACTGTGTAATAAACATTTGGAGTTAATTAGCAGTTATTAATGTCATTAATATTATTGTTAAGCCATTAAATCTGATCAGAATAGACATCCAGAGTCTTTATGGTTGGTTTTCAGTGTATTTTCACTTAATGACTGAGGGGGAAAAAGCTTCTACAATGGCTTAGCGAGTCAGACATGTTAATGCTGTAGAATATTCAGATTTCTTTGTCAGTTATAATTGTATATAACTGTGATGGATATA
>JAQQZR010000038.1:3537163-3557274 GCA_030068235.1 Notoglanidium macrostoma
AATGTCTGTGTGTTACTATGATTTTTAATAAAACTGTATATTCTGTCATTTAAATAGTACCTTCACACATTCACAATAAATAAATAAATAAATTAATTAATTAATTAATTAATTAATTCTGCATGGTGGAAGAGAAAGGTGTTGACAGCAAATAAGCTGTACAGTAAGCATGATGTATATATTTATTAATATACATAATATCAATATATATATATATATATTTTTTATATTATTATTATTATATATTTTTTTAATAACTCTTCTTTCACATTCATGGTTGTGTATAATGGAAAAATAAATAAAGTAAATATATAAATAAACAAACTCCATCAAGAAAGCTAAACTGTCTAAGAGAGACAGGGATGTGACTCTATTAGAGAGAGAGAAAGAGAGAGACAGAGAGAGAGAGATTGTATGTATTTATTCCTTTCTATATTTTTAATATAATCTGTAAAGTCATAATGCTTCATACAGTCTGGTAAAGATGTTCATGAGTGTATGAGTTAATCGGTATTAATTAAAACATGATGTCATGTGAAATTCATCATAGATGCACAATGGCAATGCAATAGAGAGAGAGGGTGTTTATTACATGTGTATGATATTATATTTCCTTCATTGACGAACCATATTATGACTTAACAGTGAAGACAATTATACGTCAGACATATCTGACAGATTTTGAGCTGCCATTTGAAAGCATGCATTCATAATATTTCTTTTTTATTTATACTTTAAGGTTACTGTAGGATAAAAATACCCACTGCGTATAGCTCAGGCGCGTCATCTTTCTATTTATATCTGGAATTTAAATATTTCTGTAAAGCTGCTCTAAAAGCACTGCACAAAAAAAATAAAATTGAATGGAATTGAACTGAATTGAAGGAAATGTGCTGGTTATTGCATACAGGACATTTAAATCTTTAACTACATCTATTAATAGGCGAGTGTGTTTTATCGCTCTGCGTGTAATCATTTTTTTCCCCTGCTGATGTTTTCCGAGGGGCTTCGGCTCCGTTTTATTTCTCTCTGCGCTTTATTACCGCAAGAATTGATCGGATAGAATCAGTGTGTGCTGCTGCTAAATAATTTACGCAGGCGCTGGAGAATACAGCGTGGACGACTCCATCTTAACAGGACTTTCGACCACAGCTCGCACCAACACACACAAATACATACACACTAACACAAACAACATACACACACACCCGGGGAGAGAAAGCCATGATGCGGTCAAACAGCATAACATATGACCCTAAGGGAAGGCCAGAGGCAATGCAGCGCCTGTCTTCTGTCTCTCTCTCTCTCTCTCTCTCTCTCTCTCTCTCTCTCTCGCTCTCTCTCTCTCTCTCACATACACACACACACACACACAAAAATATTCACTCACTCACTAACACACTCTCACAGGGTGAGACGAATAAACATGCTCATGGATTTATTCTTAGCCTTCTCTCTTTCTATCTCTTTCTTTCTCTCTCACACACACACACACACACACACACACACACACACACACGCAAACACACACACACACACACTTTTCACACAGATTTTTCACTTACCCACTTAAACAAGCACTGATCAATAAGGACACATTCATTATGCCTCGATCAATCCTGCGTCTTGCTAAAAAAAACAAAATTAAAATTGCATTTAGAAATGGATTGAAAACGAGCAACCAGACGAACATAAAAACAGTTAAATAATTAAAATAATTAACAATATAATTTCTCTTGTTTTTTAATCTAATGTGCACTGCATTCGCAGATTGAGGATAGAACGGAAAATAATGAATGCAAATCAATGCTCAGTATAGCTCTCATCTAAAGTTAATTCATCATTTTTTTTTTATATTAATTATTTTCAGGACAAACAGCTAAACTGCGCACATTTATCGATGCGCAGTCGTTATCATCCATCAGCAACCATCACTAATCCAATGATGCTGCATTTTCATGCTTTGAGTTTCTGCCTATTTAGAGATGTACTAGTGTTTAATGCCTATGTGAGGTCAAAAATGAGTTCATGTGTTTATTCGGCTTTCTCATCTCTGAACGCCCGCGGCAGTACTCTTGTTTTCACCGCCAGCCATATCTAAAACGTTGTTTTATTCCTGAAATTACAGCCGAAGGCTTCCTTAATCACGCCAGCTTGAAAGGAAGAAGCAGAGAGCGAGTCCGACGTCTCTAAATAGCCCTGCTAGAGTTATGACGAAATATTCTTAAATACCAGAGCAAAAAGTGCCGTCTCCTCCTGTAATAATCCTAATAATAATAACTTTTACTTACTGCCTTTTTTACATGAAAACACAAAATTAAAACCATACATCCAGACAGTCTGTCTTCCCCAAATTAATAAGTAATGCTAATTAAAATTCATAATATACTCTTATTAAGATGGCTACAAACCTATTTGTTTGTAAAGCAAGAGGAAAACAGACCCTCGATAATAAAGAAAATGCAAATTTGAATCACTTTTATTAGGATTATGTTTTTTTCCGTTACTTTAGAAGGAGGAACATTTGAACAGAACATGCAGATTTAATGCATGCTAAAATATTGCACAAAGGGTTAAACAATGCACGGGGTTGATTTTTAACTCCAAACATAAGGATAAGGTGAGCAGATTGGGGTAGATAAGGATGTGAGTGTCTTGTAGGAGGAGGGGAAAAGGTAAGTTTGGGCCTGAAGACCTGAAATTACTTTATCTCAAATGATACAAAAAGATGTTCATTGTTGAATTAAATGATTTATAGGTTATACGATCTTACTGATTGCAGACAAAAGAGTATTTCTGCATCCTTATTATTATTATTATTATTATTTTTTTTTTTTTTTTTTTTAAAGTGCTGTGCATAGTTATCATATAAAAGCCTAAAAATGGAGAAAGAAAATAAAATGAAGATGCCAAACATGTAAAACAATGATTAAAGGTAGATATATAATATATATATTATTTATAGGAGAAATGTGGATTGAATTTTATGCTCCACGTTTCTCATATCTGTATATGCTTGATAAAAAGAAACATTAAATGTTATAATCATACTGATATAAAGTGTATGCTGGAATTTTTACAGATTATTGATACAGCATATAAAATAGGAAGAATAAAAGTTAAAAAGGAGTAATGAGTAGAACATTAAAAACATAAATTTTCTATATTTTCACGGTTAAATGATCCGTACAGTGCAGCGGATGTTGCGTTGATGTGTTTATAGAGCCTGTGTGTGTGTGTGTGTGTGTGTGTGTGTGTGTGCGTGTGTGTGGTTAAATGCAGCAATACGCTGTGACGGGTCTCACAGGAGGGATGTGGGAAGGTGGGAAGGTTGCTCATTTCTGAGAGTTATGGCCTGGGGAAAGAAACTGTTCAGGTGACGGCATATTTAATCAAGGCTCGTCTTGCATCATGTTATGATGTAATTATCCGCAAGCTGTTCATTATTGCATCTGATGATTGACAGATCGCGAGCCATTATTTATCCCATCGGTTGAACCGATGCGGTTTGGACTATTGGATTTGTATCTGTGCTCGGAGAGGCTGAGTAATTATGAATGAGTGGTTATAACATTAATGCTGCTGAACCCGAGGCTGCCATCCTTTCCTTTGCAGAGAGTAAATAAAAGGAAAAAGTGCGGATTGTTTGGAATTACCCATGGCTTCGTCTCTAGATCTACATCCTCCCATAAATGAATACAAATACTCCACATTTACATACCTTCACCTCGGGCACCTCTGTGTGAACACAGACTCGCTTGCCTTCGCATCCTTCCCTTCTCGTCTCCAGAACAGCGTTTAATCATGAGGATGGCTTTCTGTTTCCGAGTCTCACCTGCGAGACTTCCCTGCCAGGTCGGGGTAATTGTCACCTCCGGAGGAGTTTGCAGGTGTCTGTTTACAGTTTATCACCTGCATAATCTAACACCTCGGCTAAATGAGCTCTGTCATCCAGAGGAAGTTTGTAGCGCGCAGGTGAAGGTGGCTGGCAGCTCAGGATTGGGGCGCGTACACCCTCGTCAATTAAAAGCTTTATGTCAGAGAACGCCAGACTGCAGATTTAGTTCAGAGAATAAAAATGCAATATTCTTTCCCATTGAGTCTCTTACATATTCTTCTTCCTATTTTCTCCTCCATTTAGGCCACGTCCTATTTGTCTTTTTTCAGCACAGCTCATACCCTATACGTACTTCTCGCTCTCGCTTTCTCTTTCTGTCACGCTCTCTTTCTTTCTCTGGCTGTGTTGCTACTTCGAAAGCGGCTCTCATTTGTTCCTGGGTGATTAGGGTGTTCCCTGGCAGCCTTTTAACTGGCACTCATGTGAGAAATTTGGATGGAATCCCTTAAGGCAAATTTATAAACATGCCCGTAATGCAGACGAATGCATTTTATTCTTAATGGCAAAGAAAAAAAGGTGCAGTATTGTCAGAAGTCTCTCAAAATCAAGAGCGATTTATAGCGATGACGCTAATAAGCTCTTTAGTAATAAAGAAAGGAATACATTACGGAACTTTTAGGCTGTATGAGCCAATTAAGAAAAGTTTTTTATAATTAAATTGGTTCGGGGAAAACTAAGCACATTATGTAAGGAAGAAAACACTCTGCGTCACGCTGTTATAGGAAAATAATCAATTATGTGTTGTGGTGATGAAGCGGAGTTTAACAGCCTGGAGTGTTTTCTTCCTTTTATACCAAAACAATTTGCTAGCTTAAAATAAGTCTTAATTAAATAACGACGAGTCATACTTTTTTTATCCATTAATAGTTACTTTTCCTGTTGCATCACTTCCACAAAACAACATCCTGTAACACATGTGTCCTTACACATAAAATATAACATACAAAAAAAATTTAAGACGTAAAGGTTCTTTAGTTGCCCCATGTAGGAACTCTTAAAGGTTCTATGTAGACCCCTACAACAATGTGGAAACCAAATAGCCATTAATTGTCTAATGAACCCTTTAAAGACTCCTATTTCCTCAAAGTGGACGAATTAATTGTGTTCGTGTGCGGTACAAACTCCACATTAATGGTCATTATTTTTATTCCTACTACCAAGAATCTGTCCACCAAAAATCTGGGTTCTTTGTATAGTTAAGGGTTCCTAAAAGTGTTCTAGTTTGAAACTCTTTCTGATAGCACTCTGTTGTGATTCTGTGCTTGACTTACCTCCAAATCGCAAAGTCAGAACGCAGAATTACATCATTTTCATGTGTTTGATCTGCAAAGTCAGAAAAAAACATGGACGGTTCTTTGTTAGCAAGAATCCAGCCAGCTAACTGTGATGAGTGATGTATATTTTCCTCCTCGAAGCAGTGAACTGTTTAGTAAGTGTTACAGATTTAATACTTACCTACAGTATAACTCACTTAAAAATAACGAAGTGCTATTTTGTTTGCTGTTCATGCTGTCAGGCAGCCATATTGATTTGAAGTTAATTGCTGGATTCATGGATTCACAGGACTTTCCTACTAGGAATTCCAAGTTGAGGGAGTGTTTTCTTTAGTTAATCCTACTCAGAGGTTGTAGTTATGAGTTTTAGTCAAGTTCAACACATAACTTTTAAGGTTCCGCCAGTGGGACAACCAAAGAACCCTTACCTATTGAGGACGTTATGGCCTGTAAGAGATGGATTACAGAAGCACATCATGGTTTAAATAATATTTTACATCATGTAATGTAAAAAGGAGGCAATTCATTAGGTGATTTAACAACAAGCTACAGATCTAATTACAGATCAGTAGCATAGATGTGGAAATGTTTTATTTGACAATGCAATTTAAAACATCAGCAGTTGAAAACATGCTATAGCAAGCACACATACCATGTCATCATGTTAGTCACTTTCACATTTTTCCAATGTAGTGTCACAAACTTCAGTCACAAAGTAGTTGCGATTAGAATATGGTCAGCTCAAACTATTCATAGAACATGGGCCGTGGGCCAAAACAGGAAAAATGTTAACATCCAAGTTAGCGAATCCTTGTACACAATAAAATGTGCTTATACAAAGCATTGTATTCCTTTAATCAGTGTTCATAATCAATATATTGCATATTATTGTATATATTATTTGTTCATAATCAATATAATGCATATTATTACCTAACAGTGCATACATTCTAATAACTGCTGTTAGGCCTTGCTTTCCTACAAACATCCTCCTAATTTCAGATGCTTGGTTATTTGTGTTAGTTGATTAGGTTAAATCCGTAAAAAAAAATTATAGAATTGGATTGGTATAGGCTAGGCAATGATCTAATCCTTATACTGCTTTTGTCTCATTGTCCTGTGTTCAAATCATATATTTAACAAACTGATTTATTAATGTTGTAATTTTTAGGTCTAAAATCGTGAATGTTAGACGATGCATTACCTCATTGGTTCTCAAAGTGGGGTCCATGAATCATAACCAAACGGATCTGTGAGGGTTTTTTATTACAGTGGTGGAAATTGAATGACTTGAATGGGTATAAACCAAACACCAACCTATTAACCTTTTGGTAATACATTTAACCTATTGGTTATGAACCCATTGGTGATAAATGCTTTACAGTATATTGTACAGAAAAACACGGTAAAGGAAAAATGCTTTCCGGCATTCTGGACATGGACATCTGTTAACCAGGTTAAACGTGTGCACATGCATCCCACTCTCTATCCAGAAGAGTAACACTTCTTGTACTACCTGAATAATAATAATGATCTCTGATTGGTTAGTAGTCTACGTTGTGGTTGCAGCAGCGCTGGTTAAAATCCGTGTCACGGCATGGATTTTCCATGTCCCTTGTGTGGTCCCATGTGGTCTAGTGGCTAGGAGTTCAGGAGGTCCGGGTTTGACTGTCAGTATGAGAACTTGACTTCATTTTATCACGCGAGCTGACATTAGCATCGCCTCTGCTAAAATCAATACATGATTGAGTTTTATGTCCCAGGTTTCAGCCAGCAGATGTTTTTTTGTCAGAATGACATGCTCAGACTGCCAGACGTATAGTAAGCCATGATTGTATAATGGTTAGTACTCTGTGTTGTGGCTGCAGCAACCCCGGGTCACGGCATGATTTTTCCACCTCCATCTTGTACTCTAAGGCCCTGTTCACACGTGGCACTAACATACATCATGGGTGATCAGGTCACACGTGTACAGTTCACACCTGGCATTGTAATTTGTTTCAACATGTAGATAACTGACTACTTGTGACTGGATTGACTGAACTGATTGGAGGCAGTAATGTACTTCTCGTGCCTGGTCTAAAAAGAAGAAATCACGCTTAAATATTTAATTGCTACTCTTTAAAATGAGATTGTTGCTATGTAAATTAGTATGTGTTTCCTCCGAGGACCTCCTCCGCTTCCGAATGTGATCTGCACGATCGGATATCAGTGCGTCTTCAGGACGCATTTGACCCCATTCATATCTCCACTCAGCTGTCTACCTGTGACCTGATCACCCAGGATACACATTAATACCAGGTGTGAACAGGGCCGAAGTTCAGGTATGCCTTGTAACCAGCAGTGCTTCTTCAGTGGGAAAGCGAAACGAGGCAGGATCATGATGTGCGTTGGGCCACTGGTACAATAGTTAATGTGTATAGGTCAAAAGAGTTTAGGTTTGACTCCTTGCTGGCTCAAATCTCTTTTATCCCATTCAACGTACTGAATAATGCCACATGTTAACTTCCACAGAGCTCAGAGTGCTCAACTCAAAAACTCCCCTCTACTCACCTGAAAAGGGCTTCTGGTTGATTGACACAAGTTTTCATAGGTAGGTATTTCTTCTGTGGTCCCATATGGTCTAGCGGTTAGCGTTCCTGGTTTTCAACTGTGCAAAGTGAACACACACAAACACACACACACACACACACACACACACACACACAGTCTGTACAGACAACACTGCACTTTAATTATTTACAGGATACGTTTGTAAAATAACTTGAATCATGGGTAATTTACACTAGTTTCTTTCTTTCTTCTTTTTCTTTCTTTTTATTCTTTCACTCATACTTGTTTTAATTCTTTTCTTCTTTCATTATTTCATCTTTTCTGTATTCAATCTCTCCATTTCTTTCTTTCTTTCTTATGTTCTACTGTCACTCCATTGTCTTTTCATCCCCCTTTCTTTTTTATTTTTCACTGCATTTATCATTTATTCTTTCATCCCTCCATTAATTTTACTCATTTCTTTCCTTTCTTTCTTTATTATTTTCTCTTTCTTCGCTCTTCATTTGTTCACTCATAGTTCAGTTTTAATTCTATTCTTTTTCCATTATTCCATCTTTTTATAACATTCAATGTCTTTCTTTCTTTCTTTCTTTCTTACTTACTTTCTTTCTTTCTTTCTTTCTGTCTTCCAATATCATCTTTCCTACTTCTGTCACGAAATTTTCTTTTCATTCCTCCTTTCTTCTTTTTCATACTTTTTATCATTCCTTCTTTTATCACTCGCTTTATTTTCCTCCTCTCTTTCTTTCTTTCTTAAAGAAAGGGTCTGGCGTCTGGTCGATTGACACAACTCTTCGTAGGCAGGCAGCTTTTCAGTGCTCTCATGTGGTCTAGCAGTTAAGATTCCTGCTTTTCACCCAGGTGGCCTGGGATCAACTCCTGGTTTGGGAATTCATTTTCATTGTACTTTATTGCTAAAAATCAGTGCATGAGTGAGTTGTATGTCCCAGGTTTCAGGCAGCAGCTGCTTTTCTGCTTGGAGAGCCGTGATTGTACAGATGTTGGTACTCTCCGTTAAGGCGGCTCACAATCCAGGTCAGACAATCTGAATTTTCTGTATCCCGCTTGTACTCTGAGTTTGGCCATGACTCGTAACTAGTAGCCCTTTACTACCAAAGAGCTCAACAAACTCAAAACCTGCTTTAAATTAACACCGCAAATCATCTTCAGTAATGACTTTACCCTGATCACCCAGTGGTGGATCTGCACTCTATCCTGCTATTCTGTTATTAAAAACTCTCTCTACTCTACCTAAAGGAATGTGTCTCTGTGTGTGTGTTTCTGAGGAAGAAGAAGAAATACATGTGGATGGAATACCATCCCATCACACGGCACTACACACACTTACACACACATGTTCACACACAGGGGAGTGCACCATAAACACCTCTTTTAAAATCTTGCTCCAAAGTCCACTCTAAACTTTGCGTCTGCAGTGAAGAGTATTCATTTTCTTGTATGTCGGTCCTCTCGAAACTTTGAAACTGCAGCGGCATCTAATGGCTAAGCTCTCTCTGCTCCGTGTATTCCTATTGTTTAGCCTTTGAAACCGAAATTTTCCCAGTGTGCAATGCAAATGAGACACAACAAGACTAATTAGAGGGAACAGGTGTGAGCGGTAATGTTTGGGGTGGAGCAGCCTGGAAAACAGAAATGATGTGTCGCTTTCATTACACTTTGGAAATATCTTGCTCTGGGGTGTGTCCCAAACGCTAGTACCCGAGACAGAATTCATGCTAACGAGTAACGGCTGTCAGGAAAGCTCACAGGAGCATATGGTTTGGGACGGCGTACATCCACACACTATCACAAGGAAGAGTCACTAGGAAAAAGAAACTTCCAACTTTGCAGCTAATTCAGTAGGTAGCTAATAACTAGCTGGATAATTGGCTAATTAGCAGATTAATGAGAGCAATACAAATGCTAAACACACACACACACACACACACACACACTTACTTTATTCTTCATTTTTCACTCATACATCAGTTTTAATTCTTTTCTTTTTCATTGTCCCATCTTATCTATATTATTCAATCTCTCCATTTCTTTCTTTCTATCTTTCCATCTTCTGTCACACCATTTTCTTTTCGTCCCTCCCTCCTTCTTTTTCATTCTTTGCTACATCTTTTTTCATTATTCCTTCGTTTATCCGTCACTTAATTTTCCTTTCTTTTTCCTTCTTCTTCATTTGTTCACTCATATATCAGTTTCAATTCTTTTCTTTTTCATTATTCCATCTTATTTATATCATTCAATCTCTCCATTTCTTTCTTTCTTTACTTTTTCTGTCTGACATCACCTTTCCTTTCACATCTCCATCACCTTTTTTCCTTATTCCATCTCACTACAAATTTTCTTTTCACCCTTCTTCTTTTTCCTTCTGCATTGCATCTTTTTTTAATTTTTTCTTCTTTCATCACTCCCTTAATTTTCTTCTTTCTTTCATTCTTTCTTTTTGCTTTTATTCCACCATCATGTCCCTATATCCCATTTTTGTCCCTTTATCTTTTTTTATATTTCGTCCTTCCATCTCCGAATTAATTGCCCTTTCATCTCTTCTTTTTTCATTCATTCTTTTCTTTCTTCTTTTATTTACTTTTGCTGATTTTTCTAACATTTAAATTTTTCTTTCCTTCCTTTAAAATAAGAAGTTTGAATAGAACAGACTCTGGCTAATGCTGTAATAAATACAGGAAGTAAACAGGAAGTCTAGCTTTTGAGATAGGACCTGAACTTGAATTTTAAAATGTCTTTAAAAACTATTGTTCCTCAGACTAGCAGTGAGTGCTGAACTTTTTCCCCCTGCAGCGTGCAGGGCTAAATCGAGGGTTTCCACATGGCTGCACCATCACTGTCTTCTGTCCTTAAAAACACAGATGTATTTGATTAGTTTTGACTAATTGCGGATAACGGCTGTTATCACCTGCGCCTCAGGCTCGTGACGGAAAGTGATTCATTGTGGCGGTGATGACAGGTGGGCCTGCCGATTTCACCCTCATTCACTGAATATCTAATGTCATTTTAAAGTTGAATGTGTGTTTTTTTTCACCAATGGCATCATGGAAAATAAATAAATTCACTTCACAGACACTGTATTGTGTGCACAGAACTTCTGCAAGTGTTCTGTGCAACTTTGTGATTGAATCATATAGGACATCTGCTAACAGCTCCAGCAATGTTACACAATTTATTCAACTGCACTGTGAGATATGTAATGTTTTTCATTACACCACAGCGAGGCCAAATTCTGGATTCTGATTGGTCAGAATATGTTGAGTAGTTTTCTATAACGTGAGCTCTGACAGCAATGCGGCTGCAATCACAGGTTTCTTTCTACTACTTTATGGTTTCTATAGTAACGGCTCATTCCCAACGGCTCAGGCGCTTTACGTAAACTGAATAAACTGTTCATATGGTAATGTTTACTCTAAGAAGACATTTATGGAAGGAGTCTCCAGTATCAGTGCTTTGTTTGTGACTGTTTATGTAGCTGCTATGACAATTCCTACCATGTTGTTTTGTTACCATTTCACAACATTAAATGTAACTATAAATGGATAAAAATGTAAGACGTGTCATTCTTTAATGGTAAATTAGTGAAAAAAGAGGAATAAAATGTTGTGTCTTCTGGGTGGAAAGGGTAATTCTGCATCACTGCTGATTATTTTCCTGTAACAGCATGGCATGGAGATGATTAAGCATGTGTTTAGACATGTTTCCACTTTATTTTCATTTTAGGTTTTGTGCAGTTATCAGATACACTGCCCCTCACATTTTTTGGCCTCAAGAAATAATTATTTTTAACTACAACTCCAACTATTGGCACCCCTTTATCAACCTCCCTTTGTCAATAAAACAACACTGAGTCTTCTCCTACAACATTTAATAATGTTGGAGAATATAGAGCAGGGCATTTGAGACCGTTCCTCTTTACAGAATCTCGCCAGATCACCCAGGGTCCTCAGTCCTCTCTTGAGCGCTCTCCTGCTCAGCTCACCCCACAGGTATTCAGTGGTGTTCAGGTCAGGGGACTGAGATGGTCATAGCAGAAGCTTGATTCTGTGGTCAGTTAACCATTTTTGTGCTGATCTGGACAGATGCTTCAGATCATCGTCCTGCTGGAAGTTCCACCAACAACCCAGTTCTAGTTTCCTGGCAGAGTTTAATTCAAAATGTCTTGGTATTTCATGGAGTCCATGATGCCATGCATCATAACAAGGTGTCCAGGGCCTTTGGAGGAAAAACAGCACCATAACATTACAGAGCCTCCACTATTTTACAGTTGGGATAAAGTTCTTCTCATTATACTGTAGCCATCATTCTTTTTATGTCAAACGCACCTCGAGTATTTATTGCAAAAAGCCCCATTTTTGTTTCATTAGACTATAAAACACTGTTCCAGTCAGTTGCGGTAGCATTTCAGAAACTCCAGGCACTTATGTTTGTGGGTAACTGGCAAATAAAAGGCTTTTTTTTTCTGGCATACCTTCCAAATAATCTGATGGCATGGAATTCACCTTGGGTATTTTTTGCCTCTCTTACTACCCTATTCACTGTACATGGGGGCAAAATAAACTTCTTCTTCCAGGCAAGTTTGTAACAGTTCCAATTAATGTCCACTTTTTATTATTGCCCTAACAGTAGAAATGGTCATTCCCTGACTATTAAAGGTCAATATTCTTGTTGATGTTTTACTAAGGGAATTTGACCTCCGTGTCACATCATATTTGTATCCCAGTTAATCAGGAAGTCATAGATTACAGCTTGAAAGCTCCTACACACTCCAATTAAACTCCAACTTAAATGGGAAACATGCTTTAGTTACTTCGTGTTCACAATAACTTCCAGGGGTGCCAATATTTGTGGCACATGTGTTTTTGTTTAAAATTATTTTTAATGCATTGTTTCTTGATGAGGGGTTTGTTTTTCTCTGAATAAATTTATTTCAATAAACCTTGGATTTTCAAGGGGTGCCAATAATTATGGAGGGCATTGTATATCAGTATATAGTGCATGTATGTGTGTGTGTTGGTATAGAAATAGACATGTATGAATGGTGTGTGTGTGTGTGTGTGTGTGTGTGTGTGTGTGTGTGTGTGTGTGTGTGTGACACTCGTACTCTAACTTGCTCCAGCCCTCATGTTTAGCTGATGTACTCTCTTTCGGTGCGTCTGCATCTGAGTGCGAGAGCATGCGAGAGCTATTTTAGGGCTATTTTGACAGTCCTGCACTTGTTTTTTGGTCAGTTGGTGGAAACTCTCACAGTCTTGCAGCACTCGCGTTACTTTATTAGCGTAAATCCATTTCAGCTCCACTGCAAAGTCGAACTGCTCTCTGCCTCGCTTATACGTCTCAAGTGAATAAATGTAAATGCTAATATATGGTGCAGTTCTGCATAAACAAAGTTGTCACACTCTTTCTTCCCTTTACATTTCACCCTGATGTCAGTTCATTAGCTTGTATAGTATAGTATAGTATAGTATAGTATAGTATAGTATAGTATAGTATAGTATAGTATAGCATAGTATAGTATAGTAAGCCTGGAGCTTACAAGCATAATGACATTTTTTGTTTGTTTTTTTTCTAAAACTCTGCACACATTATGTTTTGTTCTATATGTGTGGGTGTGTTTGGTAGGATACCGAATAGCTCGGTAATTAAAATCATTCCCAACCTCTACAATACTTTCTTAAATACGTTTATGTTAATATATATCGAATATGTGTGAAAGCTTAAGGATTAGCTCCGATCACAATACATGTATTAACGCACAAAATATCAGCGAAGAACAACAAGCATCATGTTATTTATTCGATTTATTTTTTTTTCTGTGTTAACAGCCCCTATATCAGTAATCACATTCGCTCGGCTCAGTGTTGATTTAATTCACACGTTTATGAATGATATATCTTGAAATGAAATATTTTTCCCCATATATGCATTCTGTATTAAATATGTTCGATAAATCAATATTCTACCCAAAAGCAGCCTTCACTGACAAAACCTCTGACTCTTATTGACACTGTGTATTGAGTGTGTACTAGTTAGGTTGTACGACTGTATAATGAGGTACAGGTTGTGTGCTAGTCACTCATTATGGCTCTAACAGCCAAAAGATCCATTTCAGATGATAGTAAATACTTTATAACGCGCACTGTGCGGTGAAAATGTCTTAAATCACTAAAAACAATAATGTTGAGAAGTTGATACATAGTTAAGGAATTAAATACCCAGGGTTGTGCTGTTTTAGGAAAATAATCAGTGATGAAGTGTTACTAACCTGAACAGTTTATTTATTAAAGAAAGAATTCATCATTTTTAGCCAATTATAGTTACCTTTACGTCTCTGAAACTAGTTCATATTTGCTACACTATTGCAGCTATAAAAGTTGTTTCCTCACTTGTTTCTCTTTCTTGAAGCTAATAAGACAAAAAACACAAATAAAACACTGCTTGTATTATTACTGAGAAGACATCATAATAGGTTGACTGGCACTGGAAACTCTTTCCACAAAGTAACAAGTTGTTACTATAGAAACGATAGCATATTAGAACATGCACAGCAGGTTAATAATAACCTGTTTATACAGTGCATGCAGAGCTACTGTTATAGAAAACTAATTACATCTTCTGACCAATCAGAATCCAGGATTCAGCAGTACTTTGGTATAATGATGAGTAATCATATGGTGAGTATCACTGAACCAGAAGAACCTCCATATGAGGAAGAGGAGTACTGCAGTGCACTCTCTGATAGCTCCACCCAATCTTCTTTGAACCAAATAACCATAAGTATCATTTTCACTCTGATCCAGAGACTAACGGGTGTAAAGAGTCTAACGGGTGTAAAAATGCCCTAAAAGGACCTAACGTTGACCTGGACTTGACCTCCGCATCACTATAGCATGATAGAAAAAAAGACTAGTCAGCAGTTATTTGGTGGAGTTCATGAGCACAGAGTATTCAAGGTGAAAAGGTGAAGAAGTTGGGAAAGAAGTCGTCTCCGAGGCTCATACATCATACATCACCCTAACCGCGTTTTCACACGCACTAATGCCTTTTCTTTAGCCAGAGTGCAGCCCAGAAGAAGCCGGTGCTGACAAACCGTCACGCTTTGGGCTCGGGAGAGCCAGAAAGATTTATATATTCTGAGTTTTTGCAAAGTACTGACAGAATTAAGCAAGTATTATTCTTATCAATCTCAACCTGCTGACAGATTCCAATAAACTTGTGACCTTTCAATTTGCCTGTGATGCATGGTCTCCGACGTGAGTTATAACCCAGGATCTGGGTCAGAGATAGGCAGCCGTTGATATTCATTCATCAAGTCGGAATGTACTTACCATCAATCAGCGCAAATGATCTGCGGAATTATTGCACTCTGCCGAAACGCAGCGGGTGGATGGGGGGGCATAAAGTCAATAAACGGCAGGCGCGTTGAACACAAAGGCTGTTTGGTTCATGTTTAAGAGCTGGTTAGAAATGACATTCAGGCACATCGGTGGCACATTCAGGTGCGTTTCCATCCAGCAGCGTGCGCTCTTTTGTTTGCGAGTGTTTACAAAGTGGAACAAGCCTCTGATGGGTCTCATTTGCCAGGAAGCGCTACACGCTCGGCCGCTGGCTGTGCGCCTCTATACACACTCGCTGCTGGAGATGAACTTTGGGTCATACAAAGGGGACGAAAACAATTGCAAGGCTTCTGCTCTTCCTGTCAAGATCTCTTTCTTTATCAGTGTTTTTTTGTCTGCCTCACTTTCTCTCGTCCTTATTTCTATCATGCAGAGAAGGAGGAATTGTATTCTGTTCTCTCTAGACCTCTAGTCTCCTCGGTCATCATGCACCTTCTCTACTTCTCTGTCTGTATATTATGTGTTTGCAGAGATAGACAGGGAGGGAAAAAGAGAAATTCTGTGTATGTAAGAGAAAGAAAGAAAGATGCAGCACTGACCTGATGAACCCGCTCTCATCGCTCTTCTCTCGCCTTGTTAGGAGTGCAGAAACCAATATCCCCCACAGTTGTGGCCTCTCTGGCCACTGGCCTTCTTGTTTTTTCCTTTCTTTTCTTTTCTTTTTCTCTGTCAGACCACCAGAGCAGTCCATCCAAGGAGAGACTTTCTGTCTTACTGATTGATTACGTATTATTGAAGCACGTCCAGTAGGTGGCAGTATATATTTCAGTGCTGTCCAACAATCTGTCAGGTATAATGTTAGCTAGCTTTATTTCAATCTACAGTGGAGATCAAAATTAGAGAACAATTCATAAATAGTTCTTTTCTTTTCATAAAGATTTCTAGAAATCTTTTTTCTCAAATGTTGGCAACCTTCATCGCTCAAAAATGGAAGGAATATTAGCTGTGGGTATACCACTGTTCTACTAGTATGGTTTTCAAGGGGTTTTCGTTACCCCTTCTGCAGTGTGATGAGGGGCATTGCATAAAAATTGCAGGCTAATTGGGAGATGCTTGCAGGGAAGGAACCACGTGTTGCCGAGGGAGGTTCTGATAAACATTAGCATTCACCTTGCCATGTAGCTTCATAAGAGCTCCAACTCCTGCTGCTTCATCAAGCTCCATCAAACCATCAAGCTTCCTCCTCCAAATTCTTCACTCACTCTAGGTTCAGTCTTTCTCCAGTTTGACACTGAACATAATGTTTCCCATTTATTATTTCCCTAAATCCCCTCATCACTAAAGTGAACTTTGGACCATTCTCCTCCATCCACACAACATGCTCCGCAGCAAAGGTTAGTCTAGACTTTTGATTCTTTCTTTCAGGCTTTCAGTCCAAATTCTCTCAGACAGTGAGACACTGAGGAGACAGAACCTTGCCGTGTTCAGCGAGCAATTCCAGCTGCAGTGTTGAATAAATTCCCCATCGAGTCTCTGTATCGTCCCGTTCTCTCATGCATTTGTCTGGACAAGTGGAGCATTTTGGGGGACATGATTGAATTAGTGTCATTGTAAAGTTTAAATACTCTAGAAATCATGCTCTTGGAACAACCGCAATGGCTGAACAATACTTAAATATTGCATATTTATATGCATATTTATCATTGCATATTTATAAATACGGCTGAAAGAGTCATCCCATCGGGCTTCATCTGAACAACCTGCTGTCGAAGGGTTTCGGTCACCTTGGAGCCGCATGGCTGAAAATGACTGAGTGTTGCCAGATAAATAAGGTTTGTTAGATAATAAAGGAAATTAGCACCAAGTCTGACATTAGCACCAATAACTGTGAAGTATCCTAAAGTATTCTCTAATTTTGATCACAGTTCCTTTTCAAATTTCTCATTAAGTGTTCTTATATTGTGACATGGAATATTTCAAAATTATGTCATTATATCATATATCATTTATTCTCTATAAATATCATATTATTAAATCATTTGTTCTCTAATTCTGATCTCCAATGTATATATTTAACATTGATAATGGGATCATTTAGATCAACCACAAAGAATACACCAAACCACATTTCAGTTTTATTCACATTTCATACACAGGCTACAAATTACATCTCCAGCTACAGTGCTTTTAGGCCACACAGTTAATGACAAAAAGAAGGAAATCTATGAAATAAATGTGCAAAATCATACATATAAAATCATAAAATCATCTGTGTATCATGTTGTAATATTTAAGGATTGTTCTTAAAATATTAATATTTAACATTAATAATACTCTTTATTTATATAGAACTTCTCATCATTTCTACATAAAAGATTTGTTTTATTAGTTATTTATTTGTTTTATTTATTTAAAAATAAAATATTTTAGCTTTCTTTTGATTCTGTCTGGCCATAGACAGTCAAAAATATTCAGAAGGTATATGCAAGTGGAATTGGTGTCCAACCACAACTCCCAGGAGACATTGCAGCCTACAAACATGGCTGCCACTCAAGCACACCTGAACTCTATCACACACACTCCCTATATAAAGCACACATACACACTGCTCAGTGTAGCCTCGTCTCCTGACAGTCCAAGCCTAATTGTTTATGATTGGTCTTCTAGTTATGCTCTTTGTTTGTCTCCTGGTTTCTGAATCTGTTTTTGCCTTGTTTTGGCCATTTGTTCATCACCTGACCACTGCCTGTGTATACTTACATCAGCTTTCCTTTTTAGCTGTACCTGCAACCGTCTGTGCTGCTTGACAGCATCATAATCCTGCAAACATACATACGAATATACAAACATACAGTACATCAGATGATAATTGTATCGTTTGCTTAAAAAGCATCTCAGCTGAAACTGTTGATCATGGAACTGAGACTGTGCACTATCCATCAAAACATCTGCAGCAACATCTGGGAGGAGTTTCCAGGATGATGATGATCCAAGAGTTGAACCACCATTTTTAACTCCATCCTAAGTACAACAGGTATCCAAAAACCCAGTCTGGATCAGCAGGCATCTGAGCCAGATTTGATGATGTGCAAATTTGAATGTTCTCTTTAGCTCAACGCTGGTTACAACAGAAATTATACCTGACAGCTATGACACGCCCCTTCCAGGTCAGTCTTCAAATCCCATCTTAAAGCCTACCTGTACACACAGGCATCTGCTCAGGATTAATCACTGAGTGATAATATTAATCATTACTCTGTATTAGCCCTGTGATATATCGGTGACATGCCCAGGGTGTAACCCCGCCTCTCACATGAAGTCTGCTGGGATTGGCTCAAGCTTCCCCACAACCCTTAACGGATAAGCAGTATAGATAATGGATGGATGGATGACTTATCACTTGTTAACCCATGATCTACTGACCTAGGTTGGTCAGTAATTAATATCGAGTTGTGTACTTTGACTGCTTTTGCAAATCTAGATAGAGTTAAAGCCAGCTAATGATGATCTCCAAGTCTCTATCATACAGCATATTCACATGTGTGTAAAATTAAAGGAGTCTTAAAAGAACTTCACTGTCCTGAACAGATAAAGTCAGCAATGGACATCTTGTAAAAGAGGTAAAAAAAAACAGGGTTAAATGGTTAATTATGTCAATCTGATCACTTCTTTTCATGACAGCTCAGTACTACAACATCTTTAATCTGACTGAGAAGCTACAGGTAATGTTTAATTTTAGGCATTACCGTATGATTACAGTTTAACGATGTTAGTAATTGCTAATTGATTAATTTCTCTGCTTTGATGAATTTCTCTGCTTTAGTGAAAGCAAAGTTTTGAGAGAGCAAAGCGAATTTGCTTTTTCTTTCTGCCCTTCATGTAATTCATTCAAGCATCATTCCAGGCTTTTACTGAATAAGTATTCATAATGGTATAAATGTTAGATATAGACTATAAATAATGAGATATTACAGAAATAGGCTGCTCTGCTGATAGACACGAGGTTCCATTCTGCGCAGTCTCAGTTTCAGTCTTTTATTTCTTTCATTCCAAGCAGACAATAAAAATGACATCAGAATCAGTTTTTTTTCCCCAAGGAAAAACATTATGATTCCCAATACAGATACACAAAACTGTAGCAAAAAGCTGAAAGCAACCTTGAAGATAATATTGCCTAAACAGAAATTTAGTTTGCTAAGTAGCTACTATCCATGCTAATATCCAAAATTATTTATTTATATATGAGAATAAAGAGTTTAACAGTATCATGTGAGAACCTCTGTGAAGCACCCCATATGATGAGAATGTTAATAAAAGCATTTAGATTCGTTTGTGCATGGTTTTAATCATCGTTAAATGACTAACCCTAACCACAAGTGTAACTTAAGAAATAATGAAGCACATGTGTTTGTTTTGCACACAAGTTTATTATGCATAAATGAATCAGACGTGTTTGGAGCCGACTGGGCAGTAATGTGGTGCTGGGTCATGTCATATAACAAATAATTTCTCTAAAACACTTTGAGTGTGCCACATTTTGAGGAACTCGTCAGTCAGACCAGGTCGTGCAGAGCCACACCATTACATCAGCAATTTAACAAATATTAATCATCATAAAGTCCTCATTTACACCTGCATGCATTTTACATTGTCCAATGAAATACTAATTACCTCTTTTGAGTGGCCTGTGATTTAAAAAAGTTTAGCTATTTCATATCAGATATAAACCAATTGCCTACAGTATGTTTCATGTGTGAAAGCCTCTCAACTTATTATTTTTTTTTTTTTTTTTTTTATCTTTGTTGTCAATGTCGTCCTGCCCCACAAACGAATCTATGGTTACGAATCGCTGGTAATTGAAGTAAACTTATACATATTTGAACATGCTTTAATGGAAAAGATTTTACTTAAATTAACCTTGTAACTAAAGAAGAAAAACACTGGATTAAAGCTCACGGAGAGAGAGAGAGAGAGAGAGAGAGAGAGAGAGAGAGAGAGAGAGAGAGAGAGAGAGAGAGAGAGAGAGAGAGA
>JAQQZR010000038.1:3590885-3629448 GCA_030068235.1 Notoglanidium macrostoma
GTGTGTGTGTGTGTGTGTGTGTGTGTGTGTGTGTGTGTGTGTGTGTGTGTGTGTGTGTGTGTGTGTGTGTACACGTGCATGTTTGGCTGGGAAAAGCGCTCTCTGCTGTTTTTTAAATTGTCAGGGAGCGCTGTATCGCATCAACCAAAAGCCTTTCCAGAGTGTTTTGGACAATGAGCAGATGCTTTTTCCTCAGAGTAGCTCCAAAACCCTTCAGTATTTGGCAGGAAGTATGAAAAAGGCTATTATTATGACAAGAGGAAGATGGGAAAGAGAAAGATTTGGTATATTGTTCGTTTTCATCTAAAGGACAACAGTCAAGTGTAGCACAAGTTACCTGGCCAGAAGAAACTCTTGATTCGTGTTTGTTTCAGGCATGCCTGCAAACTAAAATCAATACCGCGATGCACCGCTCATCCCCGAATCCTCCCAGCATTCCTGACGGTAGATTGTCTAGCTGTCTGCGAAAAGAGAGAACATAAAGATCCATCGTGTTGTCATGTTCCGTACTCACGCGACTCTTTGTAGCGGAGAAGAGATGACAAATTGATAGATGTCTGATTTGATGAATTTGTCTTCTTCAGAATAGGAGCAAAGGATGGAGAGCGAAAGGACAACATCTCCGAACTGAACTCGGAATTGTAATGAATAGGCCAGCGGGAACTGAAAGATTTAAAAGCACACACCTCTGTGCGGTTACATTCTTTCTGTTAGCTGTCAGAGCAAGGGACTTTGACTGTAGCTCAGCGCGTCCTTGGGACAGGCAAGGTTCTTTGCGCTGCTCTCGATGACCTTGCACGTTTTGTTCAGGCAAACCCTGACAGACTGACGCTAACGACATCAGCAAGACGTCTGAATGAAGAAGAATGAGTACCTAATTGGCTCCTGTTTAGGTACTGTTTTTTTCCCCCAGCAGGTTATGCAGATGCAGCAGAAAAAAGCATCACGCGTCCGGACTAGAGCCGTTTGCTTTCTGAGGCTTTGGAAATCTTTCTTTGCATCCGTTCACATGGTGTTTTCCGTACACGAGGTTCGAGTGGTTGTGTTTTCCGGCTCTGTTATCCGTACTACGGTAGTGATGCCTTGTGTTGCGCGTTCACTTTAATTTGTTCACATGTGAAGCAAGTCGTGATGCGCTCGCATCCGCGCAGCAATTTCTTGCCTATTCCGGAGAGACACAGGCGTGTGTGGGAGTGAAAATTGCCCTTGCCTCGGGTGATAATGTGCTGCAAGCATTTCCATTTGACATCAGCGCTCTATACGCAGTCACTGTTGTTTCTCCGAGTCCCACGAGCTTGTTCTCTGACCCCGGAGGGGGTGGGCGCCGTCGCAGGGTGCCGTCTCACTCCTCCATCTTCACAGTGACTTTTCTCAGAGAGGTGAGAACCAGCTGTCTGTCACCATCTGCCTCTCTGGAGCCCAGCTGTGCACCACACCACATTCAACTTGCTTCTCTTGGCACTTTTTAATGGGGAAGGCGCACAAAAATGAGACGGAATTAAAAGAACACACATGTACCAGAAAAATCGCGAGACGTCTTCCTTCCTTCCTGGATTCACAAAACGCTCCAAAAAAGGGCCGTGATCATTTCAGACAATGACACTAAACCCGAAAAACGCTAGGAGGAGCGATCGTTAAACCGGATCAACATGCTCACAAGACTTTCTGAAAACTGTCTCACATTATTCCTGTGAATGAAGTAATCTGAAGAATAATGGCGTTTTTAATATCTTGCGACAGGCAGGAAATTGTTCCGTCACTCATCTAGCGTTGAGGTCAGCGGTTTTTTAGAAACAACAATGCGGCTGTATTAAGATAGTCGACGCAAACATGCAGAATATTAACCTTTTTTTTTTTTGTGAAAACGAGTATGTTTCGGTAAGTTTGGAAGCAAATTAAATCAGTCGGAATTCAAGGCTTAAGGATTTGTGAACCGGAGCCGTAATTGAATTTGGTTCAGCGAAGACCGAATCCGTTTAAAAGATTTCGCTAACTCCGTCAAGTGGATTACGCGCCTCGTCTTAGGACTTATTTGTGTAATAGCATATACACACATTTTGTGCAGACTGTGCATGTTCGAACCACCGAAGCATGACCCGAGCGCGCTACGTATACGCGACAAGCCCAAGCCTCCGTGCGCCCAGATTATATAGACGGCGCGTTGCGATGCTTACTCAACCGTGTTTACAGCACAGATCACGAGCACGCAGTCAAGCATTTCTGTTCCGCTCATAATTTTCCATAATGTGGAGAAAAAAGTTTAAGGACAAGTTCACATTGTAAATCCGGAGTGCTTTTATGCTGAGCGATGCCCTGAAGGGGCCGGACGCATCCCCTGGGTCTCTTTCACCTGGGAATGATGTTTTACACTCGCTTCCTCTCATTATGCTGTGTGGTTCAGAGTACATTCTTTATTTTTTTATTTTTTTACCTTCTCTGTCCTTAGATCGAGTATTGCGCCGCTACACTGCTTTTTCCCCTGCATTTTAACTTTCTTTGCAAGTGACCTTCCACGTATTACATCTAACCATTATGTTTGACTTCCACGGTAAGATAAATCATAGCCGTTGTGCATGCATCAGGCACAATAACCCGGGATTTATACAGTGTGTGTGTGCACAGATGCCACGGCTGTGATGGATCACACCTGAGCAAGTTATAACTACAAGTTCACTTTCCTATTATTGATGCATCAACAACTAAGACGTTTATGGGACTAAATCCAAAAGAGCGAGCGTTCCCAACATGCCGCAGCTTTACTGTAACAGCGATGGCCTTCTGTTTTCACTGAGATCCCGTTCACCAGCTTTCACATTGCAGGTGAACGCAGCTGAATCACGCGAGCGTTCACATCTCTGTTTACGAATACCAAATAATTACAACGCCGTCATTTTTATATATCCAAGATTAATCATAACACAATAAAAAAAAATAATTCTTGGAAGACACCGTACGTCATAGTTGCTGGAATTATAGGCAGCATACGTGTGGCGTGAGTTGCGACATCACACCCCTAATCATTTTTCTTTTGACCGAGGATGTGCGCTGATTACAATAATTATACCACAGCGCAGTTAAATCACAACAGCACGGCTCTGGTTTCTATTAATGCACTTGTTCTAATACATTATCCTTCCTGTAGTAACTATAGCTCCTAAACAGATTGATGTTTAACAAAGACACGAAGAGCATACGTTTTTCTGTAAACATGTTCCTGGTTTGGATTACGTTATAGCGGACAAACAGTTTGTCATGTCCTGGAGAAAGTAGGAAGTTCTCTGAAAACACATCCTCTGGCCTGAAGACTCAAGTCTCCCATAAAAAGCACAGTGTGTTGTTCATTTAAGCAACATCACACGAGAGGGAGTAGGGCAGGGTATCGTGTGATTCCAGTTCTGCTTATCCATTCTGCTTCTTAATGATTCCCCATTTCGAATCCAAAATGGTCCACAGGGACTTTTATTTTGAAATCCGTTCGGAGCCACTGCGAGAGGGGCGCAGCGAGCGAGCCACCGCCTCTGGCTCTCCCGATCTCGCGCCATACATTTTTGAATAGCTTGCAGATATGTAGCCTTTGTCTTAGACAATATTTTAGACACAATATGGCCAAATATTCTGTTAATTTTTTTCTCCACGAGTGGAAACAGATCCTGAAAAAGCCACACCCGCTTTATAGCATGTCGTCTATCCGGCAAACCAGCTCACCTTGATTTGTACATTCCTGTTAAAGGTGCTCGCGGCAAAATCGGCGTCCCTCCTTCCTTTTCATCTTCATCTGACGTGCCAACTGTAAATGTAAAAACCGTTATCTTGATCACACGTCACTGAGGCGTAAGAGGAGTACTATCTCTGTCATGTAAACTTAAAAACAAACTCGGAAACTGTTTGGGTTTTCTTTATTTGTTTATCTGTATTATTTTTGTTATTATTATTTTTAGTATTTTAGCCGTTGCCGTTAAAATCAACAGTGCCATGCATTATGCGCGGCACATTATCGCGACAGTGCGTTGTTTGGCCCGCATCCCGCTGAAGAATTAGCGACTGTTTGAAAGTATCCTGTTCAGTTTATCAGAGTTAATTGCTGTGCCAAAACAAGGGCATTGCCAAGAGGGCTTTAATTCAGTAATTGATTCTTTTTTCTTTCACAGATCTTTCATGTGTGGCAATATTTTGTACACTTCACTGGAAGACGTTGGAAAACGTTTTTCCTCTAATTACTGGGTAACAAGTTAATGTGACAGTCTCGTACAGGCTTACTGATATTGTATTTTTTTTTCTTTCTTGTAATGTTAATTACAAGTTCCAGCCAAATCTCTTCTGAGATTCTCAGACGAGCGAATGCCACGTTGGACAGCTTATGCTGTTTAGAGGAGACGTAAACTGTCTCGTCGCGTGTATTTATCATTCTGTTTCATGGTCAAGGGCTTGAATTGACTCCAGACGTATAATTTTGGCATGTCGATGCTTGCGTGTTTCCAAAGATCACCAATCAATGCGCACTGAAAACTTGGAGTTATGAAAAGATGAGTTATATGGAAGATGTAGAAACCACAGCTAGGTACACTTCTTCTTCTCCTTGTAGGGCTTAATTAGCATATCTACATTTTTTTTTTTCCCCCTCAAACTTTCTTCCTGACCTTGAAAATGATCCACCATGAATTTTTAAACACATCCACTAATTACCTTCTAGTTCTGCCCGATTCAAGCACATATTAAAATACCAAATGTAAATGCTGTAGCGGTATCCCACACACTTTTTTTTTTTCCTGCGCACAGGTAAAGAGTGAGAGAATTTCTGTGTGCCAGAGGCACCGTTTCAGCGTGCCTGGCGTAATCGGAGCGAGCCTGTTCATTCTGTGGCGAGGATCGAGAGGGCGCCGGCAACTGTGACCTGCTCTAATAGTGTCCACTTGTCTTTAATCTGCTCCCTCTCCTCCCCTCGTTCCCCGCTTTGCTGTCAGACACCCAGCAGTCTGTAATTACAGGAGGCACTGTGGACTTCCCGGCATTGCAGCATCGCCCGCGTATGGGTTAAAAAGGGGGGAAAAATCCCTTGTTCCTCGCACAGCTGGATGGAAACAGATTGTCAAAATGTCAGCCCTGTCGTCAGTTAGTCTTTTCAAATGTCAATTTCAGAGAGGCACATCCAGTAAGCTTGAAACCATCTCTGGTTATATCTGAGGCACTGTAGATCGTCGTTACGTTAGTCACGCCAGACGGACACCGACAGGTAGGGAAATACCACGCCTGCTTCCCCCGGGTCATCTCCAGCCCTCACAGCTTTGATACTGAAGACAAAAAAGGGATGGCACTCACGCCAACGATGGCTATTAGAGCGAACGAATAAAAAGGCATTAGTCACCATAGTGCATTTGCATCTGCGAGTTAATTCCAATTGGCGTGAGCGATACTCTCTCAAAGCATCATCCATTATCAGCGTGGATCCTCGTTGCCCTTTTGTCTGCTCGCTAACGAAGAGCCTGCCTCGTTTATATCAGCCGCTGTGATATAACAATAACACGTGCCCACTTCACTCTCTCCATTATTTCCACCTACTCCTCACTTTCCATTGTTTATGCTAAATATTTATTAATGCTGGGCTGAGAGCAATGCATCAACGTAAAGATCTGCAGAAACCTCTGCTCTGTTTCTTTTTTTTTTTTTTTTTTTTGTATTTAATGGACACCCTAAAATGATCACACCGCACGGCTCGAACAACAGGCCCATTGTTACACGCGCATGATTTTTCTTGGAGGCTCGCGCCGCTTGACGCACCGCTATATTTCTAATTTAGACGTGAGTAATCACTGCTGGACTTGCCTAGCTAATAGCAACCTACAAAACAAGGGAAACGGGAGCAGCTCAAATAAAGTGGCCATCTAACCGAGCCCTCAATTACATGCTACCAAAATAGATCCACGTGCACTCGGCTCTCCAGTACGTCCTGTGCCACGACAGAGCTGCGGGTGAATGAGCGCATCTGTTTCTCGGAGGACGTAATTGTGTTGCCACTGCAAACGCTGGAGTTTATTCGGCTGTCTCAGGACTGCCCTCTTCTTCCGTATCAGGGCTGGAGAAATCCGTAGGGACAAACGGATTATGTGTCTGGGCCGGGGTATTTTACTCATCATTGCCCGATAGACAAGCGACTCAGAAAGCTGCTGCCATCACTACTGTTGCTTGTTTTTTTTTTCCTCCCTCTGTTTGTTTATGAACCAGAAAAAAAGGCCTAAAACCTTTCACTGTTAATTTCATTTCATATGTATTTTTGAACGTGTTGTTTCTATATTTCTTGGTGTCATGAAAAGATGCATTTCAGTCATCCGATAAATTAAACAACGCATTAACTGCATTTGTATTCAATTCACGCGACTAGCATGTTATACATTTGTGTTTACTTGCTAGCTGCATTGCTAGTGTTGTAGCCCGTTACGATTTAGCATTCGGACAGCGTGTCAGGCTTTTTTGGGAACAGGAAATGGAAACCAGTGATTTTAACTCTTTCGCACAAAACTCGCTTACATTCTAAATGTAGTAAATAAATGAAACCTACTCAAGTTTCTTCATATGTAAGCATTTAAAAAAATATATCTCTCTTCTGAATTTAGCTCGAGAACGACACGAGGTATCGCATCAATGCCATTTCATCAATCCATACGATGTCTAGATTGGTACCATCGTATCTTTTAGTTCCGAGAAGATACGAGAGCCGGAGATCACGTTCACGTGGCTGGTTGGCTTGCTAAGCAATTTAGGATTTTTCCACCCTCTGGATACGGATACTGGTTTAAGTGCATGACCTACAACCAGGAAATGGAAGGGTCTCGTGTCACATCTGTGGGTGGAGCCTGCTGCAGCTGGGTCGGACTTGAACTTCACTTGTTGAGTAGTAGTAGTAGTAGTGTGTATTTGTGCATTGCTATTGTTTATTTTTGGAACGTGTTCTTTTTCCAGCCCTGAACAGCTGTGGTTTAGTGTACTCCGACCAGCGGGACCCTAGCCCTCCACTCAACTCTGATGAATTTAATGAGTTTGATATTTCGCTATAATCGGTGAACACTTTAGATTTCCGATTCTGGCTGCGTCGTAACTTTCGAGCACCGTGTTATTGATTCAGTAGCCGACGGCTGTATGTCATCCTCAGGTATTTTGGCTGCTCTCAAAACGCGCTTTTGCTTGCAAATCTGTGAAAATCGAGCACGTTCATCTACGTTGTTCGAGGGAGTTGATAAAACATGGATGCAAAACAAGTCACGCTGTAGAGATGTGATTTTCTCCTTGGTTTCTGTATCCATTGCGCTCATGGCGTCCTTCACTTTGTAAAGAAAGTAATTGTTTTTTTAAGCAATTCCGAGTACCATGCTGCCCCGATCCACCGTACACAGTATGAGCCTGCTTTAAACGAGCGACATGAGTGTCTTTGATCAATTGTTTTTAAATCTGTACGTAATTTCATTTGCGCTAAATTTCCACAACTCTGAGAGCAGCCGTCTATCCTTCAGGATCGGTTTACACGACACCCCCTCATCCCCGCCTATAACCACGTTAGCTTCAAAACTAAAGTGGTCATTAGGCTTTCGCTCCTTTTTTTTTTTTTCTCTTTCTCCTCCTCCTCCTCCCCAGCTCGGCCGAGCGATGTGGGTTAGTAAAATGCTAATGCTTTTCGTCCATTTCTGTATTACTTTTCAGACGGACAGCAATGCATCAAAACATAAAGCATTTTGAGGCTCGTTAAGGGGGCATTACGCGGCGAGGGCTGACGGCACGGCGGTGGGTGAATGGGAACGCGATGCGGCGGATAAAGCTGCTCCGAGTCGGAGCTTTGCGGTATAGCAATGCGTCGGGTCCATCACGGCGTCATTAGAGTCCGGCGTGAGCCTTAGGCAGTAACAGCATCCCGGCTCTGAGTGTGTGGTGTGTCTGAGCGAGATGGTGTGTCCAATCACTCCCGTGGGCTTAAAAACGAGTGCATGTGATTTTTCACTACTTTATGCAACTTTTATCTCGAGCACCGTCCAGCTTTAATAGTTTGGATTATTTTCCACCTGACTTTGATTTAGATGATTAAGCAGATTCTGCTAAATGTAAATGAGTTTGTAACTGACAAAGTGTGCTGATTTTACACTTTTGCACTGCTTCAGCTTTTTGTCGCGGTTTGAAATATTATTATTAGTAAACGATGCGCCGTCAGAGAGACGGTTCTGTCCAAAGTTTATTTTAGAACTTTTACCTGCTAAACAGGATCACCCGCGGTCCCCAGCGGAACAGGTTTTGATTGGGAAACCCACCCACACAGCTCCGTGCCATGCTACACGGCGTTCATGGTAATACTCTGCAGGTTCCTTAAGAAGGCAAGACTTCATTTTGTGTCGCTGAAAGACTCATCCACCATTTTGTCTTCCAACTCAGCCCGACATTAGGGACGAGCCACGTGACAGCAGTATCACATGATTCGGGAAGACGTTGCGTATAACACGCATCACGATATACAGGTTTGCGAGCAATTGCTTAGCAGGAAATGAATAAAAAGATACTTTATTGAATGTCTCAAAATGCGTTATATCAAAATGTTTTACGTGCTGAAAAGGAGTGAAAAAAATAAAAAGATTAATTTATTTTCCAGTTTAAAAGTTTAAGAATAAAATGTAAATCATGAGATTTTTAATTAACTAAAAAAACAACAACTTTAAAATAATAAACAATCCGCAATACCTCAGAAAAGCAGACTGTAATGATAGTTTATCACAATACTGACCGATATTATATTGTCGCTAATGTTGGTTGTACTGTGGGTCAGGCTTTGGGGCACGACGGCGTCCTGAATCGTCTTACGCTTCTGGGAAAAAAGGGTACTAAACTCCAGTTTTCCTCGCCGCTGAGGTGGCACCCTTACCTTTTGTACCTTTAATACGTGAAAATGTGGATAGCGTGAACATGTATCTGATTACGTTTTAGAGGAAAGCTATACAAGTACGCTATGAGCACCTGTTTAAAGAGGAGGGTACCACATCAGCGGCACACTTTAGTACCGTATCTTCCGAGACTGTCGATAGAAGACTGGAGTCAGTAAGGTACTCGCGTGGGACAGATTTATACTTTTATTATTTTATTCAGGTAGGCAGTTTTGTCTCGCGTGATCACGCGGCCTCCTTCGAGATTAATTTAATAAAGGTTCTTGAGCACAACGTTCATGCGCGGTGTGTTAACTGCCTCAAATCCCCCCGTTTATTGAGTGCGGAGGTGCGGTACACGGGCTAAACGTCCAGAGCGAGAGTGAAAACCGATGCACCCTATTAACCTACCGCTGAAGCGAGCCCTGGTTTCCTCTCAGCTCTGTTTTGCCCCGATGGCGTTCGTCTCCGGATCGACGGTCTGCTTAACAAATTGGTGCGTTTCCTCGATTGATCAGCGTTAAACACAGAACTCCCTCACGGCCACACGCAGTTTTTATAAAGAGCTCCTTTTCGAACGCCGTATATATAATCAGCCGTCCCGTTCGAGGTGATCGATTTCAGATCGCTCTTCCTTCGGACTTATTACCCGTGTAAGCGGACGCTATGACCGCCTTTTCCTTGTTGATGTTTTACGTTTATCGTGTTCGTAGAGTTCTTTCAGCTCAGTGCTGCAGAGGTGTGCATAATTATGTGTGTGTGTGTTTTATTTTCCCCTTTACCCAACCGCCCCGGAGATGCCTTGGGTAAGCCTTTAAGCCTTTCCTCAGATGTTTTTCTTCTCTGTGTTTGATCTTTCTTCAAGCCCTTAGGTGGGGTCATCATCACTGTCGCGGGCGTCCACTCCGTCTGCTTTGTAGTGACAGCCTGCCTCTTGTCTCCCCTCATCTCAACTTTTTCCAAGCCAATATGTCTCCTCTCCTTGACTTTGCTTTCAAAACGATCCCGCTCCAATGAGTAATGGTGGGTTTGTCCTCAAAGGAGAGATCTGAGTAGGCTTTTGTGGACAGCTCTGTGCCTCTGTTCAATCGCCTCTTCCTCACCAGATTAGATTAGATTCGAAGCTCAGGAGCACAATATTTTGTTTATTGGCAAGTATTGCCTCAAATCTGGCCAATATGGCTCCCGTCGCCATGCTTCAGGAGCCGATGTGCGTCCCTTGATTCAGTTTAAGAGCTTGTTTGTCAGCTGCTTTCCTTAGTCGAGGGAGCACCGGTCACCATTAGCGTCCCTCGTGTCAGCCACGTGTTAAAGAGCACGCCGCGTTCGGGGAGTCCGTCGTAAAGCCGAGACCCCTGCGAAATCTCGCTCATCCACATGCTTTATGGCCTTTCATAAAAGTGTCATCAGGCGCGCCGCCGTCCTCTGCGCCCCTTCTCTTTAATTTGCAGCAAACTCGCAGCGTTCGTATCGGAAGCTTTCCGCGGCGCCATCAAGGACACTCGGCTAACCTCTCATGCGAGGGCGCTCTGCGTGATGGCTTTGATTAGTGCACTCAAAAAGATTTAAACCTTTAGAATTCCTGGTATGTCCAGAAGGGCACATTTAGAGCTCTGATTGTATTTATTTATTTATTTGATTTGATCGGGAGCTAACAAAAGAAGTCGAGGATAAAGGATAACGTCCTCTTTTCAATCATTTCCCTCACAACATTCCATCATCTTTCAATTGAAGTTGAATTTGAATGGAAGCCCTGCGGCGAAATCGGTCGTACTGTATACAGGCCAAAATATTGATCCGCAAGACTGCCTATGTTTTATTGAAGAAAGGATCTTTCTAGCGGTTTTATTTATTTATTTGTTTGTTTGTCATTTCTGCGACACAGTAACAAAAACCACGTGCGATTTGCGCACTCCGTGCCTCCGGAATCTGTTATTGCTCCGCAGGACAGGAATTTGTGCCTGGAATCGATAACCCATTGTGGGATTTGCTTGCTGCTCGCCAGTTTAGCTTTAAGTGTGCAACACACCGCTTCTGATCGCCGCCGTGTCATTGCGCTCGTCGGAAAGCCTCGTAGGAATTTTTAGCTCTGATGGAAAACTCCAGAACTCCTAGCGCCCGTTGTCATGACCTTTAAAGTGTCCCGAACTTGCAAGGATTACATTCGGGTTCTCTTTGTTAATCTGTTTGTATGCCTTCAGGCAATTCGTTCAGGAAATAGACAGGAACTGATTAGTAAACTGATTTATAAGATAAAAATCTGGTGCTTAAACACGGAACAGTTATAAATGACATCGTCAGATACAGTTTTCTTGAACTTTTCTTTCTCAAGTTCTCTTTCTCTAATTCACCTCATTTACATTTATGTTCGTTAGGAACGTCCACCCAACAAACCGTCAGGACCTGAATGTGCAGGAATAAATGATGTTGATTTATCTCCAAACAAAGAGAAAGAATAAACTGTTATTAATCTGTTTACAAATTCAAGCACACGAGATCCCTTAATGCAGGAAGGGAACCTCGGAGCATTCTCACCTAAAATAAACTCATTCGTTTCCAATTGTAAAGAAATCGAAAAGACGTCCCGTATCAGCATTTAACAGGTTAATTTCTAATACTACAGCGCTGTTCTGTCATATTTGTATACTGCTAAAACTTAGCATATGAATATAATCTGCATGAATATAAACCAAATATTATATTATTTCAAGCTTTACATTTTCTCATCCTGTTAAAGTTTTACACATTCGTTTTTTTTTGTTTTTTTTAGAAGGAGGACATCTGGCAATAGGATTCGAACATTTCAAAAAAGCTCAAAATTAAATCAGCCTCTGTCTAGAAATATGTTCGCCAGACTTGTGGTCGGTTTGTCGTAATCGTCCAAGATATTTCCACAAGCAGCAGGGTGTACTGAGTATAACTGTAGTTATAATTACTTTCTTCATGGTCAGGTCAGTACCACAGTGAGAGTGAGGGGATTTTCTAGATTTTCTAGATTTGACATTTGGCACTCAGGGTACCGCCTGCGCTGTAATGTTGTTTCCCGCTTATCCGGGGCCAGCGATCTTTTCTCACCAGGGTTACGGCCTGTACGAGCGTATTTGTAACGAGACAGTGAGGAACATGACACGCCGTGATAAATGGATATGTAGATCGTGTCTCTATGCCCTATTCAGACCTCAATCTAATTGGATGCCCTTGTAACAGAGGCTTTGTGCCATCAGTCATGTATTTGCCACACCGACGCAGCGAGACTTACAGAAGCGCCGACTGCAAAGGATCTCTGCCCTGACAATGCGTCCTGCCACGCCAATTCCACACCAGAACTGAAGTCATTCCGCAAAAGACTGTGAACCCGTCCCCGATCGGATCTCTCCCCTGTTGAAGGCAGAACGAATGGCATAACACTCGGAGGGGAAAAAAAAGCAAAGCGACGCTCCACAGAGGCTCGTGTATATCCGTCACAGGTTGTGTTATAGCGCGAGAAATCAGTTGTTGTCGTTAAAAGCATTACACGTAGGCTGGTTTTCCCTTTTCTAAAGACCCACGGTGTTTCGCTCAGAATCTCCGTCAATAAGTGTCTTCTGGAGAACAATAATGAGCAGGAGATGTGATGGAACACCGGCCGCGGCGAGAAAACTCGGATTGATTTATCAATCTGATGAGAATCGGACTGATAAAGCGTTCGGATGATCAGTACAGGCGCTTCAGAAATACCCGGGTCTCTAGCGGCTGCTCTTAATGTTATCGTTTCACATGCGTTATGAAGATCAGGCGAGCGTGAAGGTCTCCCGTAGACTTCAACCATACAACATGATGAGTCGCCGAAATCAGATCTCATATAATGATTATAAAACACAGAAATAATATTTCATGATGGTTACATTTGGCTAATTGTTCAAAGCGTAAAAAAAATACTGAGCCCCTGTAATACTCTCACAACTGACAGGTTTAATTCTGTCTTCAAAAGTAACATTAAAAAAATAGGCATGTATCCTGTCACCCAACTGATGGTCCGAGTCACGATACTGGGTTCACGATTCAATTATATAACAATATTTTTGAGGGGGGGAAAGAAAATTTTATTACCAAAAAGCAACAACAACTTTATCAACTTGAATGTTCCTTTTGTAAAATAAAACGGATATGCTTTTGTTTCTTTTTTTATAAGCGACAATGATTATTTACAAACATTTGTAAAGGTTAGAGTAAAATAGCCTATTAACCCTTTTTTTATTATAAATGAAGAAAGTTAATAATGGTCTTTTCTTAATAAAAATGTATGAACATTTAGCTTAAAGATAATAGCAATTCCCTTTCTTTAGCTTTCAGCACTAAAAGTAAAAAGCTGATGTCTTGTTGAATCTGTTTGTACGGTTGATCACACAAAAGCTCTTTCCCATTTTAGATCTGTTTTTCGTTCTACTGTACATTATTGCACCCTCCTCTGTCTAAGTAATGTAGATACGGCAAAGAAGAACTGAGATTACGCTGCCTGATGATCGTGGTTCATTTTTTAATTTGAAAAGTCATGAATTTGTACCGCGGTTTATTGCTGCGTTTTATATCGTTGCATGCCTAGTAAGAAGACATAAATAAGGAAACTGGTGCTGTTTGAAGCGTCGGGTTGATCTTTTTATTACTAATGGCAACTATCATTGCAACTGATTTACCAAACTTTATTTGTTTGGATGAAAAATAAGAAAAATGTCAAGCTGAAGTTTTGCTCTATTGCTAATAAAGCCACCATACAGGCTGTTACATCTTACAGTTCCGTTTTTAAGCGGAAAAGAAAATCCCCATCTTAACCCATCCTAAAAGTGCTACAACGTGTGCGTTTAAGAAATATATAATCTATGAGTGGAAGTGGCCGAGTGAAGCAACATAAGCCAAGTGTTGCTTTAATGATAACAGACATGGACTTTCTATTCCCGGAGGGAAAATCCTGAGAGCTGCAAGGTTAGCGAGCAGGTGGACCGTCTGACCCTCGGTAAGGCTTCAAAACTCTCCACATCACACACCAACCTGACTATTAGAGGGGAAAAAAATCATGTTAGAGTAATGATGCAAGTGGTGGGTAAGAACTCTTCAAACCTGTAGTGTGGAAGTACACAGCGTTCTGCGTTCATTTGCACTTTACAGATCTCTTTAATACTGGAAAACAGTCTGTTTAAAAAAAAAAGAAAAGGCATCTCAGCGGTATGAACGAACAGTAAACATCCAGCGCTGAGAGTTTATTAGTGTGAGTTAGGCTTAGTTTCTTTTGTCAACTGCAAATTAAGTGATTAAATAATTAAGGATTTGTCCCACCTTTTAATTTTGCTTCTGTTTGTTTCATTATAAATATGGATTATTATATGGTTCATTATAAATATGGTTTAACGTCTTATATGAAAATATGTTGTTGTGTCCTAACAGTTTGAGTCTGGGTGTAATTTCATAATGAAGCAATAAACCGCCAGAAGGTGTGAGTTACCAGTTGATTTTGGGACGACGCGAAGAGGAACGCGACTGAGAGAAATGTGATACAATACAACAAAAGGCGGCAATAATTAATCTCTGCAGTTCTTCCGTCACGCAGTGTAGTATGTTAACACTAAGCTTTGGTTGCTAAGCAACATAACGGACAAAGACGAACACAACGACGTTCCTCGGACAGAACGGTAGCTTAAGTGCATCGGTTTTGTTGGTTTAAAGCCTGGCCCATTAATGCTCCGTTTAGTGTGATGTGTTTGTCGAGGATTGTGCATTACAGCTCAGTAAGTCGGATTTTATAACTGAAACATTTTCACTCTGTAATGTGTGCTGAATTAGAAAGCTGTAGCCATCTAAATTCCTGAACAAAATTACATTTATTCTAACATTCACAGCTCGAGATGGCTAACATCAGTTTCGGGAACTGACCGTAGATTCCCATAGATCTGTCCTTTTTGTCTAAATGTTGGAAGAAAACATGCTGTCTGCAGCTTTAAAATCCACAAACAGATTGTGCCGCGTCTCGTAGTGCGTGCTTCCTTTTGTATCTTATATACCAACCCTAATAGCCAGTCTGACTTTACAGCGCAGCGACAAATCATCGTCCCGTCTCGGCTTCCCTCGTCCATGCTACCAAGCAAATAAAACCTGCATGAGCCTTCCACAAAGGTTTAAATTAAGAAAATGAAACAACGTTCTGTTTCCCAGGGCTACTTCACTATACAAAGACTTCCCCAAGTATCTCTGTCGTTAATGTCGTTACACTTCAATGTTCTTAACAGCTAACAACTCCTTAGTCCTATTTACAGTTCATGTAAGCATTCCTGACCTCGTTAATGGGTAATGAATAATTAAAATAAAACTCATCGCTAATGCTAGTGACTAGCAGCTAAAGCTGGCTTGTGTCCAGCTTATGCTGATTTTCCCGCAAACGCTACGAGAGAAAATAGTCACCGAATTACTGTATTAGAACTTTCGGACATATTTGTTTAAGACATTCCAAAGCAGAAGAAGAGTGAGAGTGCGTAATAGACATTAGAGAACACACAAAATACTGCATATGCACCGTTTATAGTGTGTGTGTGTGTGTGTGTGTGTGTGTGTGTGTGTGTGTGTGTGTGTGTGTGTGTGTGTGTATATATAAATACACACAGAAAACATTGCACATGATTGAATAATATAGTGAAGTAAATATTGCACAGGAGGTTGAATTATATACTAAAATACATATTGCACAGAGATAAGTGTTGCACAACAGCAATTGAATGATTGTAGAAAAAAATGCTATTGCAACTTATTGCACAGGAGTGACGGCATCGGATCAATATTGTAGATAAAGCCATTCTTTGCGCTTAAAGCGTCTCCTTCTTCAGAACTCCTTAAAATCACTTCGAACGGACAGACGCGCCGTGACAATCGGAACATACAAGGACCGAGGCGAGGTTGTGTAGATAAAAAAAAAAAAGCTGTAAAGAAGTAGAAACAAACTTTTTCCAAGAGAGATTCACTTAATGTTAGCGTTCTTGGCATCCCCAGGGGTACTTAAGGCAAATAATTTGAGCACAGAATATGTGGGAATTCCTGCTCTAAATAAGCATTATAACAAAAAAATGATCTGTTAATGCATAATTAACATCGATGACATTTTTTCCAAGTGTAAGCTGGTGCCATTTTATTTGTCGTGTGACGGAAAAAGTGGCATGTAGCGATGAAGGGGCCGACAGAGGATTTGTACACTCTACAGAGCGCTTTTTAGTTGCGTCCAGCCTTCACACAGGATCTGCTTCCTTAATTGAAAATCTGTTTCGCTTCCTCAGCTTTCTAATTACTGGAGCAGAACCTCGGCTAATCTGTAACGTTACTGCTTCAGACGGGAGAGATCCCTTACTTTAAAAGTTTTGCATGGGCGCGTGTGTGTGTTTGTGTGTGTGCGTGTGCGTGCGCGTGCGCTGTAGCGGTGTGTACATCGTTACTGGAGGATGTACATATTTCAGAGGAACATGAGCAAAACATCATCTATTTATTTATATATTTTGATTATGTACATCCTGAAACCTATGAATTAAAGAAGCAATGTGGGGGGAAAAAGCCAACTTTTAGACAGAAATGTAATCAATTTGCAGATACGTGTAATCTCTGTCACGCATAAATCTGCATAGATTTCGTATCGTATTTGTATATTTTTGCATATAATATGTAATTAAGGAAAAAAAAAAAAAAAAGCCCAGAAAGATGTCAAATGGTAACTTATAGAATTGTAATATTACTTTTTCAGCATAAACACCAGCGGATTATTTATTTTTTTTATGAATGATACATGTTTTGAATGTTAAATTGGATTTTAATGAATATATTAAATAATTTACAGGTATTTGAATCAACGAATAAATAAATAAAGAACAAAAGAAAGTAATACACTTTTTTAAGAATGTCCCAAGCGTCTTTGTATTCAGTGTAGCTCTTATATTTTAATATATTTTAGCTTTTTTTTTTAATGTTCTGTAAGTTCATTTTCATACGGCATTAAGTCGGTGAGGAGAGGTTTTTATTTCTTCTCCTTGTAGCCACGATATTTATAGTACCCAAAAGAAATGAAGAGTTTTAATTAAAGAGAGCTGGAAAAGACAGTTTCCTCCATTAAAAATTTTTTTTTGACCTGTTGCTCTCGCTTTTTAATCCTGCTTGTTTTTGCTCTGGTTTCAAGTACGACTAGCTCTCATCCGTTTCCCCAAGACGTCCTTCGCTTCCTTGCTTACATTTGTTTCCGTGTCTTCTATGTAATTTCATGTCGATTTCACGGTTTATCCGTCTCGGTCGAAGCCGTCGCTCATGAGATCAGCTCCTGAGCAGAGAACCGCGGAGGCTTTGTCTCGGAGAACGGCGTTGTCGGGCGGTGGACTGACAGGAGACTGGAGAGACCGTGCAGAGTGTGTCCGGGTGAAAATCCTGACTTTTTTACCCTCTCTGTTAGACTGTGATTCAGAAACCGCCACAAAGCTGGAACAGTGAGATACACATCAACAGAGTCTGGGATCCGGAAGAGAATGGGCTTATAGATAAAACATCGGTTCAGGGCCAGAGAAGAACAAAAACAAGCTGGATCTCGAATGAAAGATTGCCTTTAGCTTGCGTAAGGCTGGAGATCCCCCCCCCCTTTCCCCCTGAAATATCCATCATTGCCAGTAAAGGTCGTATACCTTGCGAGGACAGGTGAGTCAGTCAAGGAACTTGTCATTCCAAAAAAAAAAAAGAGAGAGGGAGATTTCTCCTTTTGTTTCACTTTCATCCACATTTCTCATATTTATTTTTAAACATTATGATTAATAAGAGGTTAGACCTAGACTCAGAGGGAAATCCACCTTGACATTTTAATTTAAACACAAGTCTACACTATTGGGCAAACAAACCCCTGCTGGTTTTCTCTTTCGTTATTAAATCGACGAATTAGGGACACGGAGATAATAGCCCGGATAGCCTGGTAATCCCAACAGTGCCCGCCGTAATGAATACAATCTCCTCTGTTTACCATGACGCCAAATCGCACCGCGCGGTCGTAGTTCCCGCTCGAGATAACGAGCGTCTTAGTGCACTCCTGGTCCACGTGGCAGCGTGTTTAATTAAAATAATTGCATCTTTGTGTAACAGAGCTGGGATTAGTGTTTGTGCTCTGTGTCAATCTAATTATTACACTTATTTCAAGCCATCTCTGTGTTTCCCCGCCGTCGTTGCTCCATCTCCACATGAAGTCTCAGTGTACGATTTCAGCATTGTTTGCACGCATGTCACATCATTCATGATTTTATCCAGATTTTGCCAGTTCTCGCTTTTTACTAGACACAAAGAGACATTGGTCTGGAATGCTAATTCGTGACTCAGCCATACTGTATATGTCAGAGCAGAAAGCTTTCCGATTATAATGAAAAAACGGATATTTTCTGTCTTTATGAATGGTGAATGGAAGAATTTTTTGGGGGGTTATTTTTAGCAGCTGTAGGTTTGTTGTCGACAATAACCTAAAACGTGTCAGGATCAGTCAGAGCTGGGGGTATAACGATACACTCCTGTTACGATTCGATCTGATTTACAATACCGGCTTTGAGATTTCATTTATTTAAACTAAATAAATAAAAAAAACAACTCTGTTACTGTACTGCAGCTTCACTTCAGCTTAAAAATAAATAAATACATTTTGGTGGAATAGACACAGTGTCTGGCCTGTGGACTTGGAACATGATAAGCTCCGTAACAGGTTTAGAGCTCCAAAGTTGGCTAAAGTGACTGTTTCTACAGCCTCTTCTGTTTGAAAGCTACCGAGAAGCTATTTTTAACTGATATAACGTGGTTGTTTAAATGTAATAAGTATAACGCATGTTGATCGTTGCAATCCGGCGCTATGTGTAAATGTATTGCAGACCCACATCAGTGTATCATGTTTATTTATATCACATGCACAGACTGCTTTTCCGGGCACGCATATCACATAAAATAAATATCCTTGGATGTAGGGCTGGGTTGGGCTAGATACACTCTTTTTCGATACGCAGGTATCACGGCTATCACTATATCTTTTTCTAGAGATTTTCGTTTTAATGTGCATCAGTGTAATTTAAAAAACTATTTTTTATTAGCAATACATTTCTTTATTTCTTTTAATTTTTATGATTTGTTGTAGACTCCTTGAATGCGTAATTCTTTTCTTGTAAATGCAGCACTATTGTTTTGTTAGCAAACAATATCTTTGTATATAATAATACATTGCCCGACCTTATGAAATGAAAGCATTTTAAGACATCTGTCTGATGTGTGAAGCAGTTAAAAGAGAAATAAATTAAGAATGTTCATCAGTGTTCAGTATATATTAATTGTTTTTTTTTGCGTTTTTCTTTGTTGTTTTTTTGCGGTTTTGCTCACAGTTTTATTTCCGATCGATTATTCCGATAGCCGTAGCTCAGCCAGTAGTGCGAGGCGTGTTACGTGACGCACGTGTGGTATTATCAGACTGTTCTTATGAATGGTGATAAGGCTGTTTAGTATATCATGGCCTACTCGCTGCAAGCACCGATGGCATGGATGACCCTTATGCCATCAGGCATTAAATACCATCAGTGAGAACCCTCGCAGTCCACCGCGCTCTGCACGCGTAAGAAATGTGATCACGTCTGCGAGGCTTAAAGCGGAGAGCAATATGACAAAAATCATATCATGGTACTTGAACTCATTTCTCTGATATGTACAGGCCGGCTAACAAAACAGTCAAAGATTATTCTCATAATAGATAATTTTAAATATTCTCTATCTAATCAGTTTTAATTGTTTTATTTATTGCACTGCAGAAAATTACATGTTAAGTGACTTTACTTTATTTACTTTACAGTAAAACCGAATGTATGATTATTAAGCCTGTTACTTGACATATTTTACTATTTTTTTTAAGCTTCAGATTTTCTTATTCTGTGTGCAGATAATGTTCGTTCATAAAATGATCTGCCAATAGAGCAAGTTTGAAATGAGTGCTTTGGTAAATAATTGTAATCTTGCGAAAGGAAATGCTAAGGCAGTTTGGCTATATTCTAAATATTCTTGCTTGTCAGTGTAAAAAAAAAAAAAAAGATCACCATATCTATGAAAAGCGTATCGTGATATCATGATATCGATTTTATACTGTCATATTGCCCAGCCCTGGAGGCTGTGTGTCACTGCTGCGTTCTGTACACAATAACCTTTCTGTACAGCCAAATTACAGGCAAGTCATGCAGTAATGAAGTATCCTCTCTTCTTATAAACGTGCATTTTATTTTTCATTATACTGGTAAAATGTGACCAGGAATTTTTTTTTCCATTTCATGTTACCCTCAGGTAGCCTTTCTGCTCGCACTTATCTCTCACACACACCTGTGTAAGTCTCGAGTGTCGGCCATCGGCACGCCGTTTTACTCCTCTAAACGTCTTAACATGGTGAGTTTCTCTCTCATTTCATTTTCATTTCACATTCTGGCTGCCTGTTAATGCAGACACTCTCGGAATAATAGACAGAAATCAGAATACACATGTACGAGAATAAAAGAACCCTACAAAATCACACACTTTTGATTAATGAGGATTTAAGATGCACCAGCATAGTAGTAGTAATGATGATGATGATGATGATGATGCACACTTTCAGGCTCTTCTGATTCCTTGTTTGTGTTTGGAGCACAGAAAAGTCCAGTTAATGCTTTCCTATAGAAAACCCAATTTCAGGTGGTGCATTCGTCACCATAAACAGCCCAGGTAAACAGCATCGAAAGGTTTAAGTTAATGTAATTCTCCGTAGACGGCTTGCGCAGTAGCCGTGCCTCCGCGTCTCTCTTTTCCAGCTTTATGAAGATTGATCTCAGCGTTTAAGCCCACTACAATATGCACCTTATTTTCTCGCGCTTGATCACGTCAACTTCTTTACGGTTATTTATAGGCACGCGAAGCAAATGATTCATTTTTGACACGATGTCGATACCAGAGCTCGGATAAGCTGATGCATACTCAAAACTGACCTTTCGCTTTTTTCTGCTTTTTTTTTTTTGGCAGTGATAATAGCAAAGCCTGTTGCCTTGAGGATGCTGCGTTTTACTGTTTATTGTTATTTCTTTTTCTTGATCAGACAATAAGATGTGAAATAATTATTCTAATTAATCATGCGCGCATTCATGGTGTGTGTGGAAAATGTGAAAAATATAAAAAATCTACAGTTATTTTTTGTTGCTTGCTCGCTGGAATTCCTAAGCAGTTAAGAGATCAGGTTCACTTTGACACTAGCCGCGGTTACATTTATGACCGCCACCCTGCGACACCAGCTGCTGTATGGATGAACACGGAATCGCTTCAAGATCGGTACAGCGGATTACCTGGTTTATTAGTGATATTGACAGTGACAGGTGGCGGCACGCGGGTAGCGTCGGTGTTCCGTCCTTAGCTCGGGCTCCTCTGGACGTGTGTGCACTGACTAAACCCTGCTTCTGGGTGCCAATGTGTGTGTGTGTGTGTGTGACCGGGAGTGTGTGACTGTTTGTAAATAATGAGTGTGTGAAAGTGTGTGGGTGTGAGCATGAGTGTGTGTGAGCAAGAGTGTGTGACCGTTTGTAAATAATGAGTGTGTGTGAGAGGGTGTGTGTGAGCAAGAGTGTGTGACCTAGAGTGAATAATGAGTGTGTGACAGTTTGTGTGAATAATGTGTGTGAATGTGTGAATGATGTGTGCGAATGCGAGTAGGTGTAGGAATAATGAGCCTATGAAAGTGTGTGAATGAGTGAATAACATGTGAATAAGGAGAGTGTGAATGCGAACGAGCGTGTGAATGTGAGTGTTTGAACACTGAGTGTGTGAGTAGTTAGTGCGGCAGTGAGTGTGTGTGACGTTCACATCCAGGGTGCAGGGCTGTCTTTCTTTCATTGTTCCCAGGATAGATTCTGTTACCTGTGACTCTGATCTGAATCATTTACTTACAGATGACGATGATGATTTGGTAACTAAGGTTACGAGCCTGTGCTTTTCGATCGTGCCGATGTCAGAAATGACGGTTTGCAAAGTACCATCCAAAGGAGTGTTCTGAATTCCAGAAAGCGCCGAGCGAGTGTAACAGCACTGCAGCCAGAAAGCAAACAACAGTAAAAAAAAAAAAAAAAAGGCACTCCTAATGAGAAGGAAGCGCTGGAAAGACTTCGCTGATGCTGTGACATTTTACCTGGCCAAGGATGTAATCCCCATCTAAACGCTGCAGACGAGGGTTTAAAGCCACTTCGAAAAACACTTGATCCTCGTTATGACTTATCGAGTCACAAATACTTTTTTCACACCATCGTTCCTGCTGAGAACGCCGAGAGAAGCGCGACGGAAATCCCCGCTCAACGGAACCTTAATAGCCGGAGAGTGTTTAAACACTGAACACATTAACAATCACCTTTCTGTTTATTTCACTGTTAAATACCGAAGACCTTCGTGGAGATGACGCACCTTTTTATTTAACCTCTTTTTGGTTTTTTTTTCCAAACATAAAGAATAGTTTTGCGTTGAAGTCATGTTTCGTTGTCGAGCTGTATTCTCATCAGCAGGAAGAGTAGTTTGGTCACTGTTCAGTAACTTTCAAAACTAACGTGATGGGTAATGGCCAATGAAGTCTAATGTTTAATGTTTTGAACCAGCGCAGCTGTTCTTGGGGTGGTATTGTGTGGAAATCAGGCAATACCGAGTCTAAACTACAGGATGAAGGCAAACGTAATATAATATAATATAAGAAGATAAACACCAAGGTTGGACAACCGAACTAGCACTGGCCTCGGAGACGAACATCTCATCTGAATCTGCAGCCCTGTGTTTGTAGCCATGACCTCCTGTAAAGGTTTCATTAATAGTTTTCTTTATTAACTGCAAATCGTAGATCTACTCAAGATCACCAGAGAACATCATGGCATGATGGAGTGAAAGAATGCCACAAAGAGAGCCAAGCCGTAACCACAGGTAGTTATTTTAATTTAAAACCGTGCCACCTCGACCTGTACAGTAAGGCACTGGATACGGCACGCTCATTATTTTAACCAGGAACCATGGCAATTTGTCAGCACATGGCCAACAGTGTGCGTACTGTTGCAAGTACGAGGCTATTCAAGTCCATAATCAATGAGCAAAGAAACAGAACCAAAAGCGTGCTCAACGCCATCTCATCCCATCATTTCTCAGCTCATTATTGCGTAGCCTCGACCTTCACTTATTTATCTGATAATAAGTAGGGGTTTTTTTTAACTGCGATTTTCAGATCACAGATTTTCAGCCGCTGCCACACGAGTGCTTATATAACTGCATCAAGCACTCTCGGCACTAAATGGAAAATAGCGTTTTGCATATGTGTGTGTAAGCGTGCGTGCGGTCAAGGCTCCTGCGTGAAGCTCGAGAGCTGTTCGAGAAAACATGCTGAGAAACATTTGTCATAGCAGTCTTATCTTTTCTGGAAAAAAAAAAACATTGCAGAACGGGTGGTGGGTTGCTCGAACGGTTTGCAAAATATATTCTTTTAAGCATAATATTGTCAGTGGCATGATCGGGGTCACGTTTATTCCGATGTGACCTGTTACAAGGCGTATCTTTACCTGAGCAATAGGAGAGCTGTAGCATTTTCTACAGCTACGTCATTGATACCGTTACCTTCCTAATGCCAAGATAAGACAACACAATATCTTTGTCTTTCAAGATGGCCGCCATTTCAAATCAGTGACTTGCCGTGTCTTGATCCAGAGACTGGATACGCTAAAGTTTGACCCCGATCCAGTCATTATTCATACCCTTGCATTTTCCCTTGTCCACCCACCTCGTCCGGCATTAACAACATATCTTCCTGTTATGTCCGTGTCGGGGACGCATTGGGACGCATTAGTGTTTACACTACAGAAGGTATGTGGTCTAATGCGTCCCAGACCACTTTGGCAAGCGGTTTGAGTGAATTCGTCTCGGAGGTCGTTTACACTTGTATTTCGCGCTGTTCAGTTGTGATCAGATCGCCCGAGACGCATTTTAATACCAAGGTCAAAATCACGCCGAATTCATGTAGTCTGATCCCGGAATAAAAGGCATCTAACCAAATGACCATCCTGTCATAATGGAACATGCTGATACAGGTCGAGAGCGTGAGTTAATGTCCACATCGTACATCAGAATGGGCAAAATCTCAGAGATGAGCTCAGTGATTTTGACTTGTTGGTCTGACCTGCTTGTCAGTTTGAGCGTTTCAGGAACTCTCCTGGGATTTTCACTCACAACAATTTCAAGAGGTTAAACAGAATGGTCCGAAAAACAACAACAACAAAAACTTCACATCCAGTGAGCAGCAATTTTGGGAGTGTGTTGACACCTCTTGTTGGTGAGAGAGGTCAGAGGTCAGACTGGTTTAAGCTGCCAGGGAGGCTGTAACCACTCTGTACAACCGTGCTGATCACACAGCACACCGGGCCTCCAGGCAGGTTCCACCTCCTACAGGGGTGATGTTCAAATGGCCGGCTAAATTTATTTAATTTTATTATAATTTTTTTTTTAAACAACAGAAGCGGATAATCGATAGGCTTGGGATCGACGTCTTTTTCATGCATCGATAATCAGAAAATTTCCCTGATGATTGCTGATGTGTATTGGCATTTTTCAGGTAAAAATAAATAAATAGACCCTTAATTAACTCAACTGGGAGGGCTTATTGGCATCGCCCCCTTGTGGTCTCCGAAAGCTATTACTCCAGAATATTACTACGTCAAATGGAAGGCTAATCGAATAAATCGAGGAGCACGTGGTTTAGGCATCGAATTTAAACATTGCTTAATGTTTTTGGTTAATACATCGACGCCTCAGAAGCATATTGATGCAATAGTTTACCGATCAATAATCGATATATATCTATATATCTATTGATATTCTAACAGCGCTGTTGTATAATAGGTAATACATCTAGAGTATCTCGGTACAATATATAATGTTTTATATTTTACACCCCCACTCACACTAGTATGGTTATGGGAAAGAAATGAATGAGAAAGGACAAATAGAGGATAAACGTAGGGTGAGTCGCCTCCACATCGCCCGAGATGAAAGCGCGCATCAGACTGTGTGTTGGAACATAATTGAAGTTGCAAATTGAAAATCTGAGCTGCTCTCATTCAGAGAGAGACGCGAGTTCCATCTTGTGCAATGTATGGCTTTATTGATTGATCATTTTCAGGCTTTAACTTCAGAAAAAAGGCCTCAGGAGTGTCGCTGACTGCCATTTAAAAAGGCGAGAAGGCGACCGGACGCCGCCGGGCTTTGTGTGTTCGGAATCTGTACGTAATCTGTAAAGCTAAGCACTCATAATAAGCATTAATTATTTTTAATTAGCTCGTTATTGTGAGCTAATTCTCATTAATTACCTCATTAACTTGGACAGAACTCATTTTTTTCATGTCTTAATAGCGTGCAGGTCTCGGACCAAATCTGTTCTACTTAAAATGCATACTGTATTCTTTCCGTAACTGTTTTTCAGCGTTTGTTTATTACTGTGATGCTCAGAAACGAATTGTCATTCAGCTCCATCCTTGTCTCTTTGTGTTTTGTGTGCTTTTTTTTAAGCTAAACAATTACCATATTGCGGCGAGACCCACACACTGTGTCCTTTAGTAGTTATTTGTCATTGCTGATATTCTCACGGTACATTTTGTTCTTCGACTCGCTGCGGCGTTAACAGGTAGGCTGCATTGCCGTAGTCCATATTGGTGTAGGTGAATGTCAAACGGGAACAAGCAGTTCCTTCAGCTAATATGGCATTTATTCATTAGGTAGGGGGGAAGAAAAACTGTTATTCTCGTTGTGGAGAAGTTTTATTGATTTTGAAGCACTGGAAGTTGAGGCACCGTGCCAGGGAACAAGCGAGAAAGCAGACGTGTAGGATATAGGCAGAGAAAACAAAACTTTATAGAGAATTTTTTTTTTTTCTTCAATTTATGAGCAGGCCTCGTGACTGAAGTAAACACTAGGCCAGTGTTATTCCCTTTCGATCCACAAGGGGGCACATTTCTTATGATGAGGTTATGGCGTTATAAAATCATGTGTTAAAAAAATAATTCAAACACCACAAATCTATGTAGGAAAAATAATTAGCATCTGTTAGGTGGCTAAGATACGGACAACAATCCGAGCCGACTCCGTTTAATTATTCAACTTAGCGTTCTTTGTCAACCAACAGCATTTAGTCTGTAAGACATGACCGCTAGTTGACATCAGCATCCGAGTTTAATAAACGTGCTTTTCACAGCACTGCTGGTTGGAGAAAGGATCGTCACACCCTCCCCCCAACCCCCGAGCAATCTCCGCCCACGCCACGCCCCCCCGACTATGACGTGACTCTGACCGCATGTATGGATTTGTGATCTGTCCAGCTCTGTAATTTACGTGCCGTATGAACAGTAGCTCTCTCTCCCACTCGTCTTCGAGTTGATGTCAGTCTCACGAAGCTCTTTCGAAAAGGGTGAACTTTAAAAAGTGCTTCATTTGGCTTAACACGACATTCAGATGCAGCGTTTAAGGAACAGTGCCGTCTGAGCACCTCACCACTGCCTCGACGAACATCATTATGCGGTACAGATCTGAGCCACATGCACATTTGAATGGACAAGTGTTTCACATTTTTTCAGCAACTTGGATATCCAGGTCCTGTGCGGACGGGTGGTCAATTAAGAGGAAATGTGTAAAAAAAAAAAAAGCCATAAGATTATTATTATTTCAGGATTATCTCCATGGAGTAGCCGCTGTTTTATTTCTCCGGGACACGAGCACACGGGCCGAGTTCACACAGCTCTCGCACGTCGCTCCTCACACAGCTATTTCTTCTGTCGGAGCATGTAGAGAAGTAGGGGATATTGATCATAACACGGCTTACACACTTTAAACGCCACGCTTTTATTCACTCCAGGCCTTCAGATGTTTGAAGCATTATTGCGAATCTGAAGCGACTGAACGTTTTCCTGACCTGACGTTTCGGTGTTGCGTGCAGGGACAGGTAATCGGCCGATAAAGAGCGTATTTACATTTACAGCGTTTGGCAGACGTCCTTACACAGAGCAGCTTACACTTAAAGTGCTTTATGGTCTCCATCAAAAACAGATCCTCATGCTAGTGCAGATAGCTCATGATCTAAAATTACTATCAGGACACGACAGAGGAGTTAGCTTAGCAGTAAAATTAAAGGCATCATAAAACACATTAAATATGTTTGTTAGATAAATGATTATGGTGCTAATTCATTGTTTGCTGCTGTATTATCCTTGTTTCTGTGAGAAGTTGCTGCTTTGATGTGTTTTTATTGTAATTTATTTTTATAGCGATGCCGAGCGTTGTATTAATGAGAAATCCGGCGTAGAATTCGTGTCCCAGAATGCAATGCAGCCACAGGTAATGCGGTTTGTTAGCGACGTCGAAGCTTTCGAAAGCAGATCAGTTTGCGCAGGTGAGGAAATCAGAGAGCTGGACAAACTGAAATGCCCACCTAAAACTAAATCCCACCGCGCCGCTTTCAGCAGGAAGTCGTAAGGCATTGTGGGTAATGTAGGAAACTGTAAACCAGTGTGAGAACGACGACTGTGTCATTTAATGCTTACATGTTAATGTTAAAGATGAATTCTTCCTGTAAATGCCTAGTGAAGAAGTGAGTCTTTAGTTATTGGTATTTCTAAATGGCATTACGAAGCCCATTTCTTATCATTTTGCAGGCACATTAACGGTTTATAACCTCCAATAATTTAAAGCACGTTTAATGTTCGCTTATTAAATCATGACTCTTCTGAGATTTTAATTAAAATTAAAAGCTTAGTTTCCTGCTGTTTCGTGTTTCATCGGACATAGGTATAAAAGAAATATCGTGATGCAATTTTTAAAATGTATTTCTGACAAATATTTGTCCTCTTTGATGGTTGATACGAGTAAATATCAGCGACCTTCCTCGTAAAGAGAGCGGCCCGATGTTAAGCGTTTGTGATTTGCAGAATTTGAACGCAGGAAGTGTGTCACGCCGATGCTGATGTTCCAGCTGTCTCGTTAATATTCAAACGCATTCGAGGACAAAATATTTATACCAATAAAAAATAGGTTTTAAAGGACATTTGACAGCTCTCGCCAGCAAACAGTCATGTTCGTTGTCTAAGTGAATTGCAGCAGTAGATACAGACTTCCTCGTAGCTTTATCATAAGATAAAAGACAAATAAACCCGGTTACCTAAATGGAAATGCTCACCGCTGGGCTCTTACTGCAACCCTTAAGGAAGATTGTTTCCGACAGAAAGGAAATTATCAGCTATATATCTCTATCTTTACATCAGCCCTGGATGACGAAACGCCTCCGAGCACGCTGGGTAGTTGATGTGATTTGCGCAGCACAAATACACAGAATAACATAAAATGATAGTCATTAATCTCCGACTGAAATTGAATCACCTGCTTGTTAAAAATACGGTTGGACAAATATGCAGGTTTGCATGGCCTTATATCTGGAATATTTCCGAATGTTTCGCTATGCCGCTGCGTTAGTTTTCCAGCACTCCGTTTGCAGCTCACGAACTCACGAGGAATTATGAATTATTTAGCGTGGTCTGGAGAAAAAGAGCGCCGCTAAAATTGTTGGTAACTGTGTCGAGTCGCTCTGGCTGCTGTTTATCCCACCTCCAGCTCTTTCCCCAGGACACTTTTCCTTTTTTTTTTTTTTGTTTAAAGTTTCTGTTGTCGCGAGCTATTGTCACGCGCTCTTTATGGGCTCGGCGGCGGCAAACGGAGAATCAAAACCCACCGGCGGTCCTTTGTCAGGAGACGTGTATCTGTTCAGTCTGCGTTTGCATCTGAATAGATTCACTTGACAAGACTCTCTTTAGAAAGCATCTCCGATTACAGTCTCGTGCGAACGTGTCATAGCGCTTTTCCCATCTGACGGCAGTGAGTAAAGTCCTCTTTTCACAGGCAGATCAGCTGTCAGCGCGCAGTGTTTATACAATACGACATTGTGCTAAAGCCTAATTAATTAGACACACTAAAAGAGTGGTTGTTTTGATAAACAGTAATTACTGTGAGGTTTGGCAGAGAGGGAAGGAGTGCAGACGGACCACAACACCAGCAGCATGCTGGACTTCTCTTCCATTACCACCTCACTGAGTCTCACATGCCGTTCATTCACACAGGTGAGTTTCCCCATGGCGTGCAGCTCCTGATACATTACATTACATTAGATAGGTAGATAGATTGACAGTTGGATGCGTGGGTGGAAGGATGAAGGAGACTGAGATAGACAGACACTATGAGAGATGGACAGACAGACAGATGGACTGTGAGACAAATAGACTGACTGAGACAGACAGACAGACAGACTGTGATACAGACAGACAGTCAGACAGACAGACAGACTGTGTGACAGAAAGATGAACAGACAGACTGTGAGACAGACAGGCAGGCAGACAGATTGTAAGTCAGACAGATGGGCAGACAGACAGACTGTGAGGCAGACAGACAGACTGTGAGACAGATAGATTCACTGTGAGACAGACAGACAGACAGACTGTGAGGCAGACAGACTGTGAGGAATACAGACTGTGAGACAGACAAACGGACAGGCAGACAGATTGTGTAACAGGCAGACGGGCAGACAGACAGACGGGCAGACAAACAAACTGAGACAGACAGATGGGCAGACAGACAGACTGCGAGACAGACAGACACTGTGAGACAGATGGACAGACAGACAGACGGACTGTGAGACAAATAGACTGACTGAGACAGACAGACAGGCAGACTGTGATACAGACAGACAGTCGGGCAGACAGACAGACTGTGACACAGACAGACAGTCGGGCAGACAGACAGACTGTGACACAGACAGACAGTCGGGCAGACAGACAGACTGTGATACAGACAGACAGACTGTGATACAGACAGACAGACTGTGATACAGACAGACAGTCAGACAGACAGACAGACTGTGAGACAGAAAGATGAGCAGACAGACTGACTGTGAGGCAGACAGACAGACTGTGAGACAGACAGACAGATAGACTCACTGTGAGACAGACAGATGGATATGCAGACAGACTGTGTGAGAGACAAACGGACAGGCAGACTGTGAGACAGACAGACTGTGAGACCGATAGATTCACTGTGAGGCAGACAGATGGACAGGCAGACAGACTGTGAGACAGATAAACGGACAGGCAGACAGACTGTGAGACAGACAGACTGTGAGACCAATAGATTCACTGTGAGACAGACAGACGGACAGGCAGACGGACAGGCAGACAGACAGATGGGCAGACAGACTGTGAGACAGACAGACTCACTGTGAGACAGACTTAAAAAATCATATTTTTAACTTTTTACTGTTTCGTGTTGTGACATTTTATGATTGGTTATGGGGGTCAGGCTTATTTGCACTTGTGTGTATGTGTGTATGTGTGCGTGCGTGTGTGTGTGTGTGTGTATGTGTGCGTGTGCGTGCGCACGGTCTGGATATATTTCCTGATTTTCCAATATTAAGAGCCATGATGATTTCTCTGCTACTGATTTATTTTTTTATGCTTCAATTTTCAAGACCTGCATTTCAAAAAGGCCCAGTGTATACAGACTGAGCAGTAAAGAGTTCGATAGCATCGATTTATTCATGCTTCTTTTTCCCCAGGCCTAAACCTGCCATGAATTCTTGCTCGGGTTCTGCTGAACCTGACTGAACTCCGTAAACTGAGTGTAGGTCATTTTCTCGAACGTACGACGCAGCAGGAATCATGACGTATGTTTTTTTTATATATATGTTTAGAATTGAGATGAGATGGAGATTTCACAAACCTGTCAACTCCAACATCCTCGAGATTTACATTTACATCAGTTACATTCACAACAGAACGTGATCAGCGTGCTCTGTATACATGTTAAGTCTATGGTTTGCGCAGATTTGGATCTCAGGTTACAAACAGTGCAACTACATTAGATGCATAATTAATAGATTTGCGCAAGCTCCCCCATGCCAGGGAAGAAGAGCAGAGGAAGAAAGCAGCTCTCAGCCAATCCATACAGTAACGTGACGCTAACCGAACATGATTTTGGCTAGCTTGGAGCATGTAATGTTAATTATTTAGCTAGCGTTCTTAGTACGATTCGTCATTTTTCTCAAATCGCCAGAAGGTTGTGACCTGTGTGATGTAATGATGGTCTCTAGCATGCAGAGTATATAACACTTCCACTTCCAGACAGGTTATAAGGCATTTATAGTAGGTGACAATGGTAATAAAGAGGGAAAAAAAAACAGGAAGACCTCTCTATTCTTCCATGTGCTTTCAAAATCCCTCAAATCGCCTCTGCGAGCGACATGAGTGGCGTGTTTTATCCCTTCTCCCAACTCACACACTCCGAAGTGACCTGCCGCAACGCAGGGAGGTGTCTGATGTGGAAATCTGGCTGGTGGATCGGAGCACGCGACTCCTATACAGGCAATCATAACAGTCACGAGAGTCCGGAAAGCACTTCCTTCCTCCTCTTCTTCTTTACTCCTTGGTGAAGCATGGAGGAGCATGTTTATTTATAGTATACAAATAAGAGCAAGCGATGGTCCTCGAGCGATATTCAGGCTATATTACAAAAACAATAAGCTGTAGGAGGCTGAAGGCGAGGGGTAATAATCTCCTGCTTTGCTCAGGGCCTCTCTTTTCTTATTCATACAGAGTGTTTGACACACAAGCCTCCTCATTTAGAAGTGCATTCAAACCGCTCTCCCACACACACACATACACACACACTGTCCGTCACGAGAATGATCTCGCCCAAACTTAATTTCACGTGTGCTTGCTCTGTACACACACAAAAGCTCTCTTGCACGTATTGGATGTATTACACACCATGCTGTCTGTCACTCTCTCGCTCTCTAACACGTGCTTTTTCCCAAACTTGGTTTCTTCTTTTAACAACAGCAGTCGTCACAAAGCAGCTTGACAGAAATCAGGATGTAGATTTAGATCCCTAATGAACAATCTAGAGGCGACAGCGCGGAGCTCTAAACTCCCCGAGACGACACCAGGAAGAAATCTTGACTCAGAAGGGAACCCGCGCTCTTCTGGGTGGCGTCGGATAGTGGGATTAAACGTCTGAAACGATTCCCTTTAGCCCAAACGTAGTCCAGGTTTGCTATCTGAAGTTTGCTTCTTTAGTCTGAGTTAGGAGAATTCCGAGGCTAATTAGAGCTGATAAGTACCCGAAGCTTATAGCTGTCAGTTTAGTATCACGCCATCCAAATCACCGCACTCTCACCTTGTGTAGAGCATAAAGAGTGTCGTGAAACAGTAAAATAAATCTTCATTTAAAAGAAATAAAAAAATGTGCAAATTGGAAGTAGATTAGCATGCACTGTTTCACGGTCACGTTTAGGCCACGCCCCCTATCCGAATCTGATACCAAAGTCGGAAACGACGGAGCTGCGACTTTGGACGAACTCTTGAACAGCCGCTTTGGATAAACACGAGCACACTATAAAGCACAACGTATGGAACAAGACCGTGACTTAAAAAGTGCTAAACAAATCCAGTAATGAAAGAGATAAAAAGCACTGATCGATTAAAATACACTTTGATTCCGCAATAAAATACAATATTTATTTATTAATGCTCTCGGGGGGGGGGGGGGCATTCTATAATAATTTTTAACCATAATACAGCTGCTGCCTGCACACACGAACACACACACACACACACACACACACACACACACGGAAATGACACATATGGTACAAAACATCAAGCCTTTATCCCTTGCATTTTACGCCTTGCAGCCGTAATTAAAGTTTAATCAAACTCAGATTTGACCTCGTTCTGCAGCTTACCTTTCAAAGCTCAAACTCCGAGACAAATAAGAGGCAAGACGTCTCAGTTTATACAGGCATGGAGGAAATTTATAGTTTCATACACCAAAATGATTAACACAATTATCCCGTATTAGTTTGGGTCGGTTTCTGCAAAACCGCACACGGGGAAATAAACGGGCTGCTTTCAGACTCGCGTCGAGTGTGTGAGGAAGAATCTGCCATAGGCACGATGGTCCTGCGGTTACTATAAAATAACATATTCATTAACGATACACAGATTTATATATACACGGAGCACTGTGCATATCTTTCAGGCCCATTCAAAGAATTGCTGTAAAGTAACGATGAGTTCAGAAATAATGAAATGAAAACTTCCTGCTTAAAAGTTCGATACTACACTGTGCAGTAAACAGCAATAAATAAAACAAATTCAATATTTAATGTGACGAATTTTCCCCCCCGTACAAAGTCCCAGGTACCGCGCGCTTGGCTTTATAAGAGAATCTGCCGCAGTTCTTCTGGAGACTTTGACTGTCGCACTCGCTTCTTTATTTTGCAGCAAAACCCAGGAGCCTTCATTATTTCTTTTCTCTTTTTTTTTTTGGCTGAAAAGTGCTCTCACGTAATACGTTGCTTTCTTTACCGGCATTTTCCAAATGCAATTTTTTTTTCCCCCGGAAAAGTAACGTTCGGAAATCTAGAATGTTTTTGTACCGACTCAGTGATGCAGAATCCTTCATGTAAATATCCATAACAATGCTTTTGCACAGTGCTGTGCGGACTAACCCTTAACTGTCGTACGTATATGCACATGCTCATACACACGCGCACACGCACTCATTACTGCACAAGGTCTCAGACACTTTCTGTCCCACTCATGAATGCAATCTCCCTCTCTCTCTGTCTGTTTTTTCTCTCTCCTTTCTCATTCTGTCTTTCCTCTCTCTCTCTCTCTCTCTTTCCTCTCAGTCTGCCTGCATCGCTGTTGAGAGCGCTCTGGGGTGAGAAAGCACGATTGCTCATCCTCCACTTGTTTATCCTGTAATCCTCTCAGGGTTTCTGTTGCATTGATAAATTTTGTGTTTCCACCAGCTTTGTGTCTCGCTGCTCAATAGCGGAGCAGACAGCCTGGGACTCCACCTGCACTGAGCCATCACAGCGTCGGATCAATGCGCGCGCGCGCACACACGCACACGCGCACACACCGCACACCACACATGCACAGCTTTTATGTGTAACGCCTCCGGGACACACAAACATCCCTCAACTGCTGCTGCTCCTCAGGCAGGGAGCGGATTTCTAATACTCGCCCCTTAATGCCATTCAAGTACAGCGGCGACGTCGAAACAATTTTGGCACAATCATACAACTCTGAATCTCATCTCATCTCAGTCATCACGTGCCGCATCACATTTACACACATTCATTTGGCTGGCGCTTTCAGCCGAAACGACCGAGCACAGAGACGGGAATTTGGGAAGTGGCTCTCGTCGGCAGTTTTGGGATTTCAGTAACTCGCAAACTTCCACTCGGCGGCACAGAGCTTTGGATGAACCGCATCTGTCCGTAGCGTTCATATACAAACAATACTCCTGCCTCGTTTTTCTGTAGGCAGTGCTTCACACCACGCTGGGCGTATATGTGTTTAACCCTCCGGAGTCACAGTTACCACCAGTGATGGAAACAAATAATATACAGTGAAGGGAAATAAGTATTCAGGCTTGTTTTTGTTATTTAATATTTTTCCAGTAAGTGTTTCCACTTCTAGATTTATATATATATATATATATATATATATATATATATATGTGTGAAGATTACATAAAAATGCTTCAATTTGGTAGATGTAAATAAATGTCCTCCTGCAAATCGCACCTGTCATCTTTACATATAAAAGACGTCGCGCTCTGCTGGGAAGAATTCACACCGAGTAGCAACTAGAGATGCGTTTCTGCAAGAAGATGTGATTGCGATTGCTCCACGGTGCAAAACAACATGATTGCAGATGAATCAGGACGGATGGATGGGTGTGTTGGGCGAGTGGGTCCGAGCTATGAAATGCAGTTTGGTGGCTCTCTGGTGAAGGAAGTTTCCGAAAGCTGTACACAAGCACACCGTTCGGGCACAGGACATTCGAGCTGAAGTACGCTGGGGATCAAGATCCCAAAACCTGTGACAAAAGAAGAAGCGCACCAAAAAAAAGTGGTCTTGCGCAATCACCCTAATTATGGTGAAGGTGATGGAGCTTCCTAAAGTCCTCAGCATGATGACACTGAAAATGCTACAGGCTGTAAACATCCCTGTCAGGACAGTAGGTTTGATGATGTGTACACTCCTGGGAAAAGATGAGGCAAAGGCAATACTGCAAAACATGAAGCTTTAATGGTCTCAACAGCAAATCATTGGTCAGGAAAATGAGCCAGAATGAAACAGATAGATAAAGTAACTCGGTGCGGTGCAGCTTTTCCCTCCATTCCCTTTAAATGTTGAAGGCTTGTGGGTAAACTTGCAGACGGCTTTTTACAGAAAGAAGAGTCCGTGTTGTTCCACTCGATGTTAAAGTCTTCAAACAGAAGAGATTTCGGAACATTTTGAACCCCCAGACAAGTTAGTTTCAATTTTATATCATTTAAACATTTCAATCTTTTCCTGATTTTCTCTTTGCATACTAGAAGACTATGTAAGTGAACGTCCCTGATTCCAGCTTTTCCCCCCAACAGTTTCAGCAACGAGCATCGACCAGCAAAACAAAGCCGAGGCCTCAGGAGCGCTTTTTTTTAACTTCCTGTTAATTTTCTGCCCAGAGATTTTTATTGAGACCATTCAAAGCGTTTGCATTATTGGGTTTGCCTCATTTTTTTTGCCCTGGAGCGTAGATGAAAAGTCCATGGAAATATCCGCAGATAAGATTTCACAACACGTTCTAATGCTGATGAGGAAGCTAAAAGAGAAGGCAGCAGGCACTTGAAAAGAGTTGCAGGACGGCCTGAAAGCAGCAGGAACAGCAGTTACACAGAACAATAAACAACGAACAGAATTGCCGTTCCTACACCTCACGCAAAACTCGTCTGTGCGGAGACGCACGTCTAAAAGCATTTAGACAGATCCAGACTCCTTTCCAACATTATCAGTCTGGTTAGATGAAACAGAAACAGAACTCGGTTATACATGTTGTCACCTTTGGAGAAAGAAGCGTTGAAGCACGGTGGTGGGAGCATCATGAAATCATCACACAACACCAACATATGCATTCATTCTCATCAGTCGAGAAGCTGAATCTGGGGAGAAGAAGAACATTAGGACAAGGCAACGACTCCAAACATACAGCCGCAATAACTCAAGACTGGGTTCTTAAAAAAGAAAGGTGCACACGGCTGCATGGCGAGTCCATCCGAGAGCTTAATGACCTTGGGGAATTGAAGACGCTTTGCCAAGAGGAATGGAGCAGCACAGAACCGCGATCCTGCAGAAACCTAATCACTTCTTACCGTCTCCGAGCTGTAATTACCAACTTTGCTGCGAAGTTCTAAGTGGTATACTTCAAATACTTTTTTCCTTACCAATTAATAATTTTTTTCAATTTACGCTTATGTATACAAACGGTTTTGTTCATATAACTCAAGATATTAGCCAAAAAAACTAACATTAGGCAAAGGCTATTTGTAATAGATCGAACCCTTTCTCTTTCTCTTTCACCGCGCGTCTCCGTTTACGTCCGTGCTCAAGGCTGGACAGATCATAAATTCATTAGCTAGCTCATCGGCCAAGCGAGCGCTCCAACGTGCTGCCCAGTCTCACGCTCTGGCTGCTTGAAGGGTAGGCTAATGTAATTTAACCCCAAAGTATGACAAGCTAGTTATCTAATATAATGCTTTAATGCAGGCTAATGAAAATAAGCGAGTGCTCAAATTCCTGCGGAGGGAACGATTGCGGCGTCTTTATTTTTGCTCAATGCTGAAAGCAGAGTTGACCGTTCCGCGTTGTTCCGTTCTGGCAGCGAGTAGCATACGCTAGTACCGGGAACTAGGCGAAGCAACTGGAACGTGTAGTGTTTAAACATACAGCGGCTTACATTTAAAGTAGAAACCGGTTTGAATCGTTCTCAGTGAAACGGCCACGAAGGTATTTTATATTCACGCAACGTTATCAGTATGGATTATAAATGGATTATAAATCTACCATTAAATTGGTTCCAGTACCATGTTTTGCAGGTTCGCAACCGCAAGCCTCGGCTTGAACACGTGTCTTTGTGAGTCTTTGCACTGACGTGACACGACGCGCGTTGTTTTACGTAACGTGTGGAAAAAATAAGAACATAATCGCGAGGGATTGACGTGTAGCCGTGCACGTCATGTTACCAAGGACGTCTGGAGGACTTTCTGCTGAGTCTTTTGAAAACCGTTAATGTTCTAAGCTAACCTTAACAACTGTATGCTAGCTTCGGCACCCAGTACTTTGAGATAAGTCAGCTAATGTAACAAAAATGCAAAGTATCAATAATGCGTGAACATAAACAGCTCGCGTCGACTCGACGCTCAGATTTACTTTATCTTCGAACAGAAGGAAATATGCGCATGAAAACCCGACCACAGCATGGGCAGCGTCAGACTTCCTCCACTCGATAAATAGAGTTAAGCGTAAATATTCAGTTCAGGGTGTTCTTATATTCAACTCTTCCTGCAGACATGGACTACTGCTTATTTTTTACAATATTATGGATATATTCTTTGACGCCTGTTATTTTCCCCCCCATCATGCATTTCTTATCTCCTTTTCTGCTTTACCTCTGAAATCATATGCGCATATCACATTATGCTTAGTATCCCTTTCCACACGGCGAGCGATTGTTATTGGCTAGTTAGAGATTCTGTTTGTTTTGCGAGTCCACCGGTGCCTACATGCATTCTGTAGCGAGACCTTTGTGAAACTGCGCCATTATTCTATTTTGGAGATTTCGCATCTTTCGACCTTCCCGAAACAGTAACAATCTTAATCAGCAGTAATTTTTATCTTTCTGTCTGCGTTTAAATCCACCCACCTTATCCGCGTGCGTATGAGCGAGCGCCGACTCTTTTACCGTCCCTGCGGGGAGGAAGCATCTTCTGTGTAGGCGAAGAAGGAAAACTTGTTTATTCTGTCATCCACAGATCATTCTGGTGTTCGTAAAGGTGAAGGCCCTTTTGTCTTTCTTTTTTATTTATTTATTTTTCTAATGATGAAATAATGATTAGAGTTGAAGCCGAACACGAACACATTTCCTTTTGGTTTTTGAGGTTGAGGTCGCGATCGGGTCTGGGTATTTAGGTGTACTTTAGCTAGGTCGTTTAAAAGACGAGTAGAATGAAAAGTAATAAAGCGAGTGAGCGAGTAAGTTAATAACTAACTAGCTAAATAAATACTTCATTCGAGAATCGGCCCCGGACGCCAGTAAGCGCCTGCTGGAAACGGCTTGCTTGTTTTATTGTCTTATGACTTTAAGAACACGCTTAAAGGGTTTTGTTTGTTTGTTGTAGTTTTATTTGCGGTACATACAGGCTGATTAGTGTACTAAAGTGTTAGTCGGATCAATGTAGATGCTTGGTTACGTAGACGCTAAGTATTATGATATTGTAATGTAGTTGGCTCATCGAACTGTATATCCTCGTATTCTTTTGTATCGCGTTGTGAATCTAATCGTATCGAATCGCAACGCTTCGTTCATGTATCAGGTAGCTAAGTTCCATCCATCCATTATCTATACCGCTTTATCCATCTGGGTCGCAATCCCAGCATCTTGGGGTGAGAGGCGGGGTACACCCTGGGCAGGTCGCCAGTCCACCACAGGGCCAACACAGAC
>JAQQZR010000038.1:3638878-3659306 GCA_030068235.1 Notoglanidium macrostoma
GTGTGTGTGTGTGTGTGTGTGTGTGTGTGTGTGTGTGTGTGTGTGTGTGTGTGTGTGTGTGTGTGTGTGTTTCTGGCTCCTCCATAATCAGAGACATGAGTACTGCCACAATCAGTCTGCTAACCGAGGTGCCATTATTTTTCCCCTGTTCTCTTGTGCCTCACTCTCAGCTCCGTGTGTGTGTGTAATATCTACACTACGTGTGTGCAGGCCTCATCTCTAATTGTTTCTCTATAATGCCTGCAGTATCAGAAAGCTGAAGAGCCCTGGGGATAAGAGCCCTAGCAAGCGTGTCATCATGCCCTTTGACCCTGAAGTGAGTGCTAAAGCTTGGTTCATGATGGACTGTAGGAGCAGAAATGATCCTATCATTAGACTGTGTGTGTGTGTGTGTGTGTGTGTGTGTGTGTGTGTGTATGTGGGGGTGACTTGCATGCACAGACAACGCGTCGTTAATGGAATGCTGATAGAAGTCATGATGCAACGAGCAAATGTGGGTGGAGAGAAAATGAGCAAGAGAGCAAACACATTTTAGTAAAGAACCACAAGCGACAACGCACGTCGACTAGTCAAAACCAAACGCTGAATTTAACAGGACGTAAAGTTAAAAACTTTTTTTCAGTTGGTAAAATTGTTAAAATGCATGATCACATGACGACCGATCACGCTCCATGACGATCACTTCATAAGTAACCAGCAGGAAACAGTCTATTTAAGCAATAAGGGCATCTTTCCCAGCGCTCTGTCCCGCACTCCAGCCGACCCATGCGTTTTTAGAAAACATCGGCGGCGGCCGTTCTGCCGAGAGTCGGACTGACCGCCCTCAGACTCCTCTAAAGCCACAGACGCGTTGCGGTCTGAAATGACGCCGCTCTCGTCCTCGTGACACCTCGTGCGTGTGGAAGCAGGAGCGTTTTGAGCTCTGTCGCGACGCTGACGCTCGGCACCGTGTAGGAACAAAACGCATTAAAATAAAGCCGTGTGTTTAATTCTCACATGATAATTAGCACAGCTCATGAACCGCAAATCTCCTTCCAGATGAACTCGGCATCATTTGCGCTAGACTGAGCTCCGATAAAGTCGTGTTCATTACCACTCGAGTAGCAGCTCCGGTTATCCATCTCTGTACTGCTCTCTCTCTCTCTCTCTCTCTCTCTCTCTCTCTCTCTCGCTCTCTCTCGCTCTCTGTCTGTCTATCCGTCTGTATGTCTGCCTGCCTACCTGTCTCTCTCTCCCTCCCTCCATGTGTCCTTCTCTCTCTCTCTCGCTCTCTCTCTATCTGTCTGTCTGTCTGTCTGCCTGCCTGTCTCTCTGTCTGTCTTTCTCTATCTATCTGTCTGTCTGTCTCTCTGTTTGTCTGTGTATCTGTCTCTCTTTCTGTCTCTCCCCTCCTCTCTTTCTCTCACTGTCTGTCTGTCTGTCGCTCTTTGTCTCTCTCTCTCTCTCTCTCTCTCTCTCTCTCTCTCTCTCTCTCTCTCTCTCTCTCTCTCTTTGTCTTTTTCTCCTTATCTGTCTGCCTGTTTCCCCCTCCCAATCCCCCTCCTCTCTCTTTCTCTCTCTATCTGTCTGTCTCTCTGTCTGTCTTTTTCTTCTCATCTGTCTGTCTCTCTCACTCCCTCTCTTTTTCTCTCCCTCCCTGTCTGTTTCTGTATTCTTGTATCTCTCTCTGTCTGTCTTTCACTGTCTGTCTCTGTCTCTCTCTGTTTGTCCTTCTGTCTGTCTGTGTGTCTATCTCTCTAATTGTCTTTGTGTCCCTCTCTCTTTCGTTCTCTCACACGCCGTCTGCCTCCGTCTATCTCTCTTCGTCTATCTTTCTTTGCCGCTCTCTCGCAGTGCGTCCATCGCTTTGTCTCTGCATCACTCTTTCTATTTCTGCCTTTATATCTCCCTCTGTTTCTCTTTCTCTCCGCGTATCTCTCTCTTTCATATGCGTCTCTCTTCGTTGCTTTCTTGCTCTTTTCTCTCTGTGTATCTCTCTCTGTCTTTATATTTCTCAATGTGTCACTGTTTTTGTTTGCCTCTCTCTCTATCTGTTGCTTCCTTTATCTATCTGTCTCTCTCGTGTATCTCTATCTTTGTCTCTCCATCTATCACTCTGCCTCTATATCTGTTTCCCTACTTTTCATATCTCCATCTGTCTGATTCTCTCACTCTATCTTCCTGACTCTGTTTTTTTATCTGTCTCTCTGTCTGTTTCACTCTCGTCTGTACCTTTCTGTTGCTTTCTTTCTCTCTTCTCTCTGTCCATCACCCTCTATACACCTCTCTTTCTATCTCTCTGTTTATCTCTCCCTTTCTCTCTCTCTCACGTTGTCTTTCTGAGTCTCAGTCCTTGTGTCTCTCTCTTCTCTTCTGTCATGTGATTTCTTACTCTTTCCTTCTGCTTATTTTCCTCGCCTTCCGTGCCCTATGTGCGTCGTTCTCTTCTTGTCCCTCTCTCACCGTCTCTCTCACTCTCCCTCTCCTTCTTTTCCCCCCAGACCATCTCTCGTTTGTTTCATTTTGTTCATAAGGCTTTATTGACATGGCTAATTTAAACAATAATATAACTGATATCATGCAGCCGAAAATGAAACGAACAAAACTGCTCTAAAATAAAGTCCTTAAATCACACGGAAAAGAAAAACAGTTTTATAATGACCTTTTCTTTCATTTCTGTGAAGCTGAGACCGGCTCATTGTCACAGGCAGTGTAGTTAATTAACTATTCATTTCCTTCAAATCGTTTGTGCTTCTAATAAACGAGCGCACGTTCACAGCCTGTCATCTTTCCGCCGCCTGCTTTTTGTCTTTGCTCCTATCATTTTCCTGAAGTCGGGTAATAGTTGGTCCGTTCATGCGCCTGTCTGAGGAACATCTCAGGAACGCTGGGTGACGCACTCGCTGACGCCGAGGGTGAGCTTGGTGCACCGGCCGCGTATGAAAGGTGGGAGGAAACCGGAGGGAACCCGCACAGACCCAAGTAGAACTCTCAGACGGCGACCCCGAGCACCCCATCCAGCCAGAGTTGCATTTCAGGCATCCTCCGGAGAAAGCGCAGGACGTCGTGGCTGTCGAGATGTTCCGGAGGATAAAACTCGGCCCTTCACTTTCCTTGTCCGTGTGTTTGGACTCTGTGCTCTCGCTCCCACTTCACCATTCAAGCATTCAATAGCACTTTTGGCAACTAAGCCTTCTCCAAACACTCAGACATTCATCAACGCTTTTGGCAACAGCGGCCAGGCTTCTAAACCTTCAATCGTGTGTGTGTGTCTGTGTGTGTGTGTGTGTGAGTGAGTGTGTGAGTGTTTTCCGTGCGGACGTGGCCATGTTTGGCGTCTCTGCTGTCATGTTTCATGATTTCACGCTCGCCTGAACAAAAGGCTCTCACGGTTCAGCTGAAGCATGTCAGCTGCTCTCTGACAGGACGCTCTCTCCGCTGCCCGTCTGATTGGTCACTCCGTCTTGGAAAATAAAGAAGAGGCAGAAAAAAGGAGCGCCGGAGCGTCGGAGCGCACTAGTGTTTCTCTCCGCTAAATTTGTTCCCGCGCCACCCTTTTCAGCTTTCCATCAGCCGAGGTTAATGGAAGGGATCAGGGAAGGTTCTGAAGCATTGCTTTTTTTTTGACAAGGTACAGCCGGTCACTTTACGGACATATAAAGGGAGGACTTCTTCCCAGGACGCCTCGGCCGCCGTTCTCTAAACTCACACTCTGATGACTTTTCCTATTTATCCGGGCCGAGCGTCGGGCGAAGCCTGTCCACGGCTGGCTTCAGTCAGGTTTTCATTTCAGTACATGTCCAGAAGAAGTAAATCAAAGGGCTGGACTTGTTGTAGGATAAAATGGTTTGTAGATCACTCGTACTGGGAAACAAAAAACCTTTTAAACTTTAAGTGATGTTAAGAAACATGTTTCATCAGTACAGCAGACGTGTTTGGCTTGTCTGATGCAGAACCACCGTATTCTAGGTCATGTGTGGATAAGCACGTTGCCTGAGGCTCCTTCTGTCCACCGCAGATTCGACACCGAGCAGATATTGTTTGGGTAGGGGTTTATTCGCAGTACAGACGGGACACTAACGTGACCGTCATCACGATGCTTTCACAAAACTGAGGATTAAAACCTACCAACAGTGCGGACTCGACCCGACATACCGGTCCCGTTCTGTAACACTTGTTTGGGGTTTGAGGGGAAAACGAGGAGGCTTGCAACGACGCACAGGCGCGTTAATTTTCATTTATTTAGCACGCGCACACGGCTCCGTGATGCTCGGCTCGCTCTCGCTCTCTCTCTCTCCCCTCCAGCTTTCATCTCGCTCCTCTTTATCCTTTTCTCCACTCACCGCAACACAGAACAACGATTAACATTAACTCCCTCTCACCACTCACCTTTCACCTCCATTCACCAACCAATGCTCGGCCACGCCCCCTTCCACTAATTCCTTATCATCATGTTGTTATTAACTCTAAGCATTAAAGTATAATTACATACCGTATAATTGTTATTTACCTTAAGTATAATAAACCAGCGGCTTGTGGTTTTATTGTGGTTCTGTATTATACGTACTTCTTGCATTTTGGTATTGAGCACGGTGCAACACTCCGCCCTGAGGATCTTATTTATTTATTTGTTTATTTGGAATTTATTTGGATGCTCTCATACATGCTAATACGACACCAGACTAGAGTAACCTCTGCGCGACCTTGTATACACCGTATATAACTCGCTGATTAATGCGCTTTAATAAACCCACACGTTTTTTTTCACAGACACGACGCGTTCCACTCTGTTTGTATATTTGTGAGATAAACATCGTTTCCCGTTACGGTTAGCGCGCGTTGTTCTACAGTCTGCGCCTTCATCACGTCGCAGCCTCTTTGACATTCGTACGGCACAGTAAGGGAACAAAAGTCGAAACAGAGTAATTTCACAGATGAAGATCAATCCTAGATAGCAGCGGCGTGCCCTAAATGCCGGTTCAACACAGACGTGCCGCACGACGTAATCGAAATGCTTCCAGGTGGCTCATACGTATGCCGGCAAACGCCAGAATAAAAGTCCTCTAATTAGTTCTGTTCTTTGTGCTGTCTCAGAGCGATTTACAAGCGCAGACGGTGAAGCGAAGTGTCTATGATGAAGGATGTTTTTGAAATCTCTACTCACTCGTAAAGGATTTAATTCGGAGAATTTTGAAACGTATAGCCCGTAGAGCTGATAGAATGACAAGTTAAATAATATGTTATTTATCTGGATGTAAAACACACGTATAGCACTGTAGAGTCTTCCTGGAGTTCTGCTCAGCACTAGTTTATGGTGCTAAAGGAGAAACCGGATCAACAGCACCACGGCTTCAGGCTCACGCTTCTTTATCTGTCACGTACACGATTATACAAGTAAAACATGGACCCTGGTTCTGTCCATGGACTATGCAATAAGGTGAAACATTAAATAAAATTAAGAGAAATAAGAAAGGGCTAAAGCTAAGGTAATAAAAATGTAATAAAAAAATATAAAGCAAACTGTATCTGAGTAAAGTGCTCAAGACGCTAAAGCTCTACCGCTGAAGGAGATCAGCCTTCACAGCCGTCAGCGCAAATCAGAGCAAAATGGACTCTTTCGGTTCCTTTGCTATTTGGTTTTGGTTTGGTTTCTATGGAAACGCACTGCATTCACAAAAGAAAAACAAGTCAGACACCTTATCCAGTAATTAGCAGTCTCAGTGCTGTAATTACAAGAAAAGATCGTAATTATGATGTCAGGATCTCATGATTATTTAAAAGAAAAAGGATCTTATAATTTCAATGTCCTGATCTAGAAATTCCAAGATCTCTTCTTGTAATCACGAGATAGTATCTCATAACGACGAGACATGTTTTCTTTTCCGAATCCAATGCTCTTTCTCAGTGGAACCCAAAAGCAAAACGCGTGCGTGCGTAGGGCTGAAAACGCAGGCGCGAAACCAGAAAAAAAAGGAAACAAAATATCTTTATTCTCTTCGCCGTTACCTGAACACTCACACCGTCGCTACGTCAGCCGCGCACGCTAGCTCGTATCTCAACAAATGGACATGTTGTCACGCTGACGTGTTACCTGGCAGATAGCCACGTACCTCCTTGCAGATACGTGTCCTTAGATTGCAATAATAAAGGCCTATCGTGTTCAGGAAGCCTTAAACGGAACCGAATTTTGGATCACCTCGGGATGGAGTTTGAGTGGAGGCTCGCGGTCACGGCTGTGAGGTGATGTGGGTTATGGGTTTCTGTAGTCCATATACAGATTATATTAATATATATTCTTAATAATCCATCATTATTTCAGATCTAAATATACAGTAATGGCACTCGTAATTTTCTACGGTTTCCAAAGGTTTTTCCGGTCTGCGTACACGTGCGAGTCCGAGCACCTGTCTGACGCCAAGCCGCTGTAAACACGCGCTCTAAAAGCAGGGCCGCTTTTGTTCCGTGACATTTCACCCACTCGTGAGTCTCCGGGACTCTCCTTTATCCGCCGTCCTCACCCCATCTTGTTGAGTCAATTATATCAAATTAGACGCCATTAAAAATAGTGCATTCGATAGCACCGCTTTCAGCTCCCGTCCGCTGTTTCTATGGGAACCGCATGAAAACGGCTGGCTCAGGTGGGCTGGCAGCTCGCCCTTCTCTTTGTGTTGCGCGGGAAGAAAATAAATAAATATGTGAGCGGGGTTCGTTCAGTCATATGCACATCTGTGGAGATTCATGATGAAATTTTTTCGCTCGTGTGTGTGTGTGTGTGTGTGTGTGTGGGTTCCTTTTATCAGGGTTTTAAAGTAATATCTTTCTGTTCTCCACATTGTCGCCGAAGCTTCGAAACGGATGCTCCTGACTTGTTCCGGTGTTAATGGTCAAAGTAACGGTACACACCAGATGCTGATTAGCGTTAGCATTCACATCCACGTGAGAACAAATGGCGCGATGCGTAACACTGCTTTAATAAGCATCAGTCCTCCTGGCAGCTCTTATTAAAACATTCAGTCGTGATGTTGGATCGGGTTTCCCCACACCTTCCTCACACCTAACAAAAAATTGATGAATCGCCTTTCGATGTGTGTGAGAAAGCACGTGTGTGTGTGTGTGTGTGTGTGTGTGTGTGGGCCTCGTTTGCAGTGTATTCCTGACCAGAATACCGGCGGATACTGAAGATGAGTAAATGCGCTCCTTTCTTATAAATGATGAAAAAAGTTAGCTGGATAGACTCTCTCACTCACACACACACACACACACACACACACACACACACACACACACACACACACACACACACACACCCTCACGTGAGGAAACGTGAGCGCGTTTCAGATCCGCAGCCCACTCTCGTCCGTGAGTAACCGAGCTGGCGGCGGTCCAAGAGTGTGTTTTTGTTGCTCAGGATTTTAATCAAGTTAAATAAATTTCCAGAATTGTGCACCGTGGCTATTAATCTAAATTAAGACTAGGTCTAAAAACATGGCGACAGCGTTTAATCCGAGCCATTACACTGACACAGGGAAACGTCAGACCGATTAAGATTGATTATTCAAAAAGACGGATTAGTTGATTACTGAAATAATGAATCGATGAGCGGAGGAGCAGTCACCCCGTGCTGGCATGGTTAATCAGCGACAGGTCTTTAGTAAATATACACACGCCTATAAACGTACAGGTGTGCGACACGACCACGTGAATCGCGACGATAAAAAAAATCTGTAATTTCACATTATGCGTTATTGGGTTTTTTTGTCGTGTCGCAAATCACGCTGTTTTTGCCATTCGTGTTATTTGTGCAGCTAATACGGCGTTAGCATGGACCCGGTCCAGCTCCCCTCCCGCAGCTGAATTACAGCTAAACGTGCTGCTTATTAACACGTATATATTATCACTAAGGCCTGCATGCGCACGTGAAATGAAGACTCTTATCGTTAGTAGTATTTTTTGGATCAAAGCCTTTTGTTTTGGTAGGTAGACGTTTTTTAAGCGGCGGACGGCTAACTCTAACGATCCTACCATCGTTTTCAGGATATGCACTTACGCCAGGTGTGTGTGTGTGTATGCTTATTATTTAACTCTTTCCTGATGATTTGGTAAATCTGAGAAAATGCTACACTCCTGAATTTACAAAATGAGGTTTATTTTATTTATTTATTCTTTGAATTTACAGAAAATGTGCTATCTGTTTAAATCTCTCTATATATATATCGTAATCTTGACAGGAAATGACCCGCGGCGGGATCTGAGATCCTGGTCATGTCACACAGCACTGTTCAGTTAATGAACCTTAAAACTCAGAAATCCAGCCATGGTAAAGTAAACGTTTATTATGTAAACGTTAGTTTAGAATATTTCGGGCATCTCGTCCAGTCTGCAGTTTGTTTATTTATTTCTTTTTGGGTCGGGCGCTCTCAGGCGCGATCAGTTCTGCATAAAGAACCTGCATAAAGAACCTGGCAGAGCTGGAGAACCCACCAGGGTTCCACGCAGACGGGTTATAAACATGGCGTGTGTGTACCGATCGAGTGCGCGTGTTACTGTGTAACCTTGCGATTATTATTTTCGCTAATTCATTTAAGCTGATGAAAAGACCTCCTTCTTCTCCAACCAGCCCTGTTTATCTAAAAGCTTCGACTTCTGCTCCAACACTTGGCCTCCAAATGTAACTTCCTGACCTTTCTAAACACTTTCATGTTGTATTTTCCTTTCTTTTTTTCTAGACCGTAGGTTATCACACTTCGCCGCTCTTTGTTATGTTCGTCTCCATGGCCTCGGGTTTCTCGAAAATATCAGCGCGCTCATAAAGACGTTGCGTCTTGCGGCGCTAAACGAGACGTATTCCCTCAGACACGGCTTCAGATGAAACGCCCTCAGGCTTCGCAGTGGCCGACGGCGAACACTCAGGGTCAGAATCACACGCTGGACTTACTTACACTCATCTGTTATTAATACGTCTCTATTAAAACTCCCCGTCTCTTCTCCCATCTGCCTTTTTTCTTTTAAATAAGACAATGCTAAATTAATTAACAGAAAAAAACTAAAGGGAGGATATAAAAAAAAAAAAAAGTCAGAAGTTAAGGTTCAGAGCTCAGAGAGTGTCACAGCAGCTAGCACGAGACAATTAACACATGCGACAAACTGCGGGTGGTGACACGCTAATCGTAGCTCCAGCTGTGGAGGCTCATGGGTAAAGTAGGACTGGTGTTTTACCTCCCCCCCTCCTCCCTTCCTGCAATTATCAGCTTTTTAATAAGAACTTTTTTTGCTTTTTTTTTCCGGAGCTAGCCTCTCATTATGCACCGTGAGCTCTCATGTGGCTCGCTAATTGATTAGAGAACTCGATCCAGTCCCGCAGCAGTAAAGGTGTTGTGTTCTTTACCCACTCAAAATCTGCCCTTTGAGACGTGATGTGTTGATTGTACACGGCACTTCGGAAGCGATTACATCCTGAGCTTTTATTACACCAAAAATATCCGGCGCACAAATAATTAGGCGCAGACTAATTATATAAAAACAGACGCCGAATCTCATCACGCAGTCGTCCCGAAGCTCCCTCGAATAAAAACAAAGCAGTCAAACCGAGCGCCTGTGCGCAGAGTCGATAAATCTCGTTTAAAGACCCGGGATAAAAGCACTCGCTTCCCGAAGTCCGTTCCGCCATCAGACGTGCACCGCCGAGCCAGGGCACGAGCTTCCGGAGCACGGCAGTGGGTCCGCGCGGCGCGGGGATCCGTCGCCTCTAATGCGTTTCTGAGGTAAACGAGGACGGAGCCCGCAGCCACGCTTTTCTCATCGCCTCCTTAATGGAGTTCCTCAGGCCTCGAAGCGCTTATCCGGCAAGCAGCGCTCATCTCAAACTCATCATTAAGAGCTCTTTTTTTTCCTGAGGAATGGAGGGGGCGAGGATGACAAACAGGCTCTGTGTAAAAGCCAGAGAATCCGAACTCCTGGTGGCGGCGGACGAGACCCGGGCTATCTACTTAATGACGACGGCTTTGAAAGATGGCGCCGTTATCCGAGGTTCCATGGCGTGCTAAGAGGAGGCGGATTTACTAAAACAAGTAAGGGATGCACCGTCGTGATGTCTGTGATGTTCGCAAAGTTAGCCATGCTTCAGGAAGGCAGGACGAACTCGCTTGACCCCGACCCACACGCCGGGTTATCGCCACAGGAAATGCTTTCGTTACGGATAGCGAGACGCATCGGTGTTACTGCACAAGGGTCATTTACTCAACCGGAAAAACCAATATAAAAAATGAGCGTCTTTACAGGTCCGCAACATCCGTCAACTCCAAGATCTCCAGCGTGTAATTACGTAAGCATAACGGAATTATTCTGCGCCCATACCGGAGAGTGCGGTTTCGGCCGCATGCCGATCGTCACACTGACGTGTCAGTATTCAGAATAAACGCCGCGGAAAACGCCGCGCAGGCACTTGTAAAGCAAGCGCGCCTTCAGAAATAACGCAATGAAACATTTTCATGAAGACGTGTTCGGCGCGACATTTCTTTGTCTTTAAAATGCATCAGAAGTCTCAGTACATCTTGCACACTTTCATAAGGAACACGAGAAGCCGGTGGGTTTTTCCGTCACCGCCCTCCTGGAGACTCTGAGCGTCAAACATGCGTCCGCTTCGTTCGTTCGGTCGGTCGTTCACACTAATTAGTCTGTAATGTGACACGTTACATTATTTACTGTCACACACGTACATGTTTTCTAACATTCAACCTTTGTCAAAGTGTTTAGGAATCTAAATGCTGAGTCACGGAATAAACAAACGGTTTATCTCGCTCATTCTTCGGTGAATGACGTCACCTGGATACTGTAGACCTAAAGCTAAATCTCTAATAAAATAAGAGCTGCTACTGAAGATCCCTGCAGCACACTCAGCACTGCTCGACTCGACAGAATCCAGATATAGAAGAGAGATGAGTTATAATGGCAGGATCCGGTGTCACCCAAAACAGGACTGGTTCCTTCGGAGTCAAGGTTTCCTCCTCATGTACTCTCAGGGAGTTTTCCCCTGCCTCTGTCGCCTCTGGCTTGCTCGTTAGGGATAAATTATAAAAGGACAAATATATATCCGGATTTCTGTACAGCTCCACTGTTACAAGCTCTACTTAAATATAAATGAATTGAATTAAACAAACATGTCAGATAAATTAGCATTAAATCTAATTAGCGTGCATAAGACTTTCACACGTTTTGTAGCATGTATTTATAAAAAACCCGAAAGGCCAGAACAATAAAGAACGATTTACAGCTTGTGCAGCGCGATTGGGTATCTAGTAAAGACATGCAGTTATCAGAATGCTGACAGGTGCCCAAAATGCCCAAACTTCTCTACAGCCCTGCTTAGAAATAATGGCACCCTGGAGTATCTCTTCTCTCCTGTCTTATAACAAAGTCTGTCCTGATGATAACAGACCCTTCGCGAGTGAAGGAATAAATAAATAAATACATAAATATGAATCGCTTAATTCATCTTCAGCTAACGTGTAAAATTGTTTTTTACCACTCTGTAGAAGTTTATAAAATAAAATGGTGCCTCCGCTGTAATTCCACCATTTTCGGCTGCTTGAAGATAACGAGCAGCGAAATCACTTTGCGTCCATCCAAAAAGATTGTTTTCCTGAAAGCATCGCTGTCGCTCTCTGCCTGGTGGATATTCTTTGCTCTTCTGCCGCGCTCCGAATTAAACCACGACTCGATCACATCAACAGGCCGTAACACAGATTTCAACAACCGGCAGAGAAAAGACCGGCTGCGTCGAGAGGCAGAGGCGCTTTAAAGTGCATCAGCGGTGTAACGTGATGAACTTTACGGCCGAGCAGTCGAGGGCAATGACGGGTGATGCACCGTGTCCACGCTCATGCACAGTCAGTACAATGTTTAATTTTTTTTTTAAATATAAGATATAAATTAATCACCAGAGTGTAAATTTTATGTTCAGGAATTATAGATTTTTAATTATATTATATTATATATATATATATTTAGTTTTCATTACATTCTACAGCTGAATGTTATGACGGCGAGACATTAAAAGATTTTATTAATTTGATTTTTAATATTTGAAATTTAGACAGAATGCAAAATATCACATTCATGCCGTTTTTAGTATAAAAAAAAGGAAAACCTAAAGAATCCGGATCCGCATAGAAAACATAACGCACGCGTGACAGGGTGCGTGGCACAATTTCGTATTTAATCTGTGGTGTTTTTCTTTATATGTAATAATAAAAGTATGTAAAGTTTTTTTTCTTCATTTTTGTAGACATAAATTATCGACAAATGATTGAACATAAAAAATTTTTTTACCTGCACAGGTGAGCAAACCTACCGCTCGGTCCTGATCCGTATGCAGATGTAGAGAACGGTGATATGATATTTTTCCGTATCGCCCGGTCTTAACTCGTACCGTGCTGAGATTTTAATCTCGGCGATGACGGCGTGAGCCAGCAGTGCCTGCTGAAGCTGCCTGCTGAAAACGAGCCCGTTTGGTTGATTTGTCGCCGATCTGCATTGGCCGTCCTGAACGAACGAGCTCTCGCTGTTACGTGCGAGTATAACCAACAGGCTTCGTCCATGCTGACTAACTTTAGAAATGAATGTTTTCAGGGGCTAACACTTAAAATCTGCACGAAATGTACGCGCACGTTGGTGAAAGGATTTTCGTTTGACTTTACAAGGATTTCCAGTGATTATAAACTGTAACCGACTGCGGTGTGGCGGTTTCCTTTAACCAAACCTAACAGCGAGGTTATTTATTTAGCACAGGTTGAAATATTTAGATCATCAAGCATTAGGTATTGCTCTGCTTTGGCTACTCCAATCAAAAGATTCTGCTGCTTCTGAACCCTAATAAAGCGTCTGATGGATAGTTTTAAACATTGGCGCTAATCTACAGCGACTGAGTGTCCTGATGATGTAGCACCACTCCAGCCTCACTGTGACTGATGTGCTCGGTGCTTAGAAATGCTTATTATCTCGTAGGCGGACGTCGTTAATTGTGCTCCGGCTGGAAGGATCCTCGGCGCTTTCAGTGTTCCGGTAGTTTCTGATGGAAAAATGCAGCGTGTTTGAGTATAAAGGAGTTTCGGAAAGTGGTCCAGTGGTTAAAGTGAATGTGTTTCGGCTTTAAAAAACGCACTACGGACCATTACGATGACGTGTACGTTTACGAAGGATCTTTTGAATAAATTTTGTTTCGTATGAATAAGGCCGTTTCTGCGGCACACGAAAAGGTCTTGATTGCTGGATTTTCAATCATTGACAAGTATTTGGGAGTGACTTTACACTCACCCTCATCACCAGAATATGATTGGGTCTTATTCTAAACCCACACATCACCCCCCACATATCCCCCAGAGGAAATCAATCATGTCTACCTTCTAGAACAGATATGTATATAAGCAGGGAAAAATTGTAAGGGAAATAATAAATAGCAGTAATATACGGAAAGGGAAAAATTTAAAGTTTAAAGGTGCACTGTGTAGGTTTTATTAACAGATGGAATATGTGTGTTTTCATCGGTGTATAATTAGCTGTAACTACGAATCCTCGTGTTTGCGTAAGTTTAGAACGAGCCCTTTACACCTACACAGGGAGCGGGTCCACCTTTACGGAGCCGCCATGTTGCGCCGCTACAGTAGCCCAGAAAGGACACACCTCTAGAGAGCGCCTTCCACGCTTCACGTTTTTACAAGCGGCAGTGTGAATCCGGAAGAAGGAGGACAAAGAAGAAGAAAGGAAGAAGAGGAATCAGTGTTTGCTGGAGCTGGAGAACAAGCTTGAGAAGCTAAATTTTGAAAAAATGGAGGATCATACTTATTATTTAGCACGGAAAAAGGACAAGGAGTGTGAATTGGCGGTACGCATCGGGCACCTGACGGCCAGCGCACGCTCTGATACACGCTCGGAGAGGGAGGGGCATTCAGGAGGTTGAAGTTAACTAAATCATATATAGTGGAGCTTTAATGTCTGTATTTCTAACAGTAAAGATTACCAACAAAGTTTTTACGCATGTGACCGACGAATCGGCTTCCACGACGCTGGTGGGAACTCACCTTCTCTGACGGAGAAGCAGAGACGTGTTCAGCACTCTGGATTCTGATTGGTCAGAAGTTGATCATTAATTCTCTATGACAGCGACTCTGACAGCGGTACAGCTGCGGATCGCAGGTTTCAAACGATACGGTCTCTATAGCAACAGCTCATTCACAGGGACCCGTACGGCGAACGCACCACGTAAGAATGCGCGTGTAATCGTCGATATGGTGAATTTTTCTGAATTTAGGGAAGGAGTCTCCAGGTTCAGAGGTTTGTGGTTGCTGCATTTGTTCTTTTTTTTTACCACTTTGTACCACTTTGTTTCATGGAGATTCCACAACATTAAATGTAACCAATCTAAAACAAAAACGTAGGTCGTTCTTTAATAAACGACAAATTGTAACGACTGGAAAATCGCACTGATGAGTATAAAATAATAAACATGGAACAGTAACGGTAACGCCGCCTCCTCCCACCGCACCCGCCATGATTATTTTCCTATAACAGCACGATGCAAAGTCATTTATTCCTTACTTGTTGTCTGCCATAATTTCCCCCCCACAATGTAATTGGTTCTAAAATGGATTTTGACGTCCACAGTGAAAGGTAAGTATTGATGATACTCTTAGAAAAGTGAAATATAATTCATCATCGCATCAGTATTGTCATTCTCCCGGCCCGCCTTTCGAAAAACAAGAGAAGGGAAAAAACACAGAGGGAGCGCCGAGTTAGTGTTTGCTCTGCAGTGCGTGGGCAGGCGCGTCTCTTTTATTATGCCGGAATGAAAGTTTCTTCCTTCGAAGGAATGAGGAAGGGTGTGAGTCAGAGATCGAGTTTTTTTCCAGATTGCGTCGTTCATTATTTTCACAACGAGTTAAGACGGAGAGGTGTGACATTAGCCGAGGAACCGTAAGAGCATCCTAAATCCCACGATTGCTCGCAGGTGATAAATTCCCAACATGGAAGTGTGTTTACAAGGTGAAATGAGTGCAAATCCCCGCGCAGCACAAAGCCGGGTCACTTTACAAGCCGCGGTGACGTCGTTAAAAGCGCACCAGCTCTTTGTTTGGTTTAATTACTGGTGTTGGGTAAATTCACACTTACCATAAAAAACATGTTGATGGAATCTGTGCTAATGTCTCTCTCTCTCTGCTGTGTGCCTGTACATCTTCTCGCCTTCGCTCCGGTTTACTAGCGCCGCTCGGCAGACAGTCAGCATTTCACCAGCGTTTATGTGAATCAAATGCACCTTTTAGCCCTCATTGGTCAAATCGTTATGGATGCGTTTGCTTATTTGCACAAGGTGACTCAGGGGCAGATCACACGAATAAGAGCCGTGTGATGGATGGCAGATTTCATGAAGCCTCTTTTCTCATTACAGCGCGAGGCTGTTCGCTTGGAGACGAGCGTACACATCTGTTTGCTTTTGCTCCGTCCTCGTGACCAGCAGGCAGAGACGAGAAGACGGAGACACTTGGGACGGGCCTGTGGTCAGCCATGTATGATACATCACGCCAGACTGTACGTCTCCTAAGTGTTTTCTTCACTAAAGGGGATTTTTATATCGCCATCAGAGTTTACCAGAAGAAAAGCGCTGTCATTAGAGCAGAGTGAAACGTGCGTAGTGACGACTCTAAAACTGGAGTCTTGACATGGTGGGAAGAACTGACCCACTTCGTTCGCTCTGCGTTTTCCTTTATGATGTTCAGGCAATGCTTTAAGCCACTTCTGAGAGTTTAGAGCTGTCTCTTTAACTCATTTTCCTCCAAACATCCAGAACGAGCTGCGGATTAATCCTCACGATTAACTTGTGATCTTCAGTGACGTCCGAGATTTATTCTGCAATGAAATCGACTTGCTTTTTTTTTAAACATCAACTTCTTTCACAGACATCGTTTATCGATGCCACCTGTTTTTACTCCGGTTTATTACCCACAATGCCATTGGACTAGCCGTCCAGCTTTTTCACCTTCTTATCTGTACACTCTGCTCAAAGCGATCTGCTTCAGAGCTGTCAACAGCATCACACTCGTCACCTGGTACATCTCGAGCCTTTGCTGTAACCCAGCTGTGTCTCAAGGCTCATCTATGCTCCTTCTACATATGAAAATAAAGACGTCCATTTCAGCCATCGCTGCCCACGTACTTCCACGCATCCTTTACGTTGGCAGGGATGTTGAGCAATATGTCCACTAGAGCGCAGCTCAGAGTCAGAAGTCTCTGACAACAACAAGCATGGCAACGGTGGAGAAGGTCGTAACGATGTACCTGTTACAACCATTTGCCGCTGTACCCAGGTGAAGTTGCATCATACAGATGTTTACAATTTCTTGCAATTTTTTTTTACTAAATCACATAATCTCTCCTCCAAAAGTTCTGCCATTTCCAAAATCACTTTGTCGTGCTTTGCTTGCACTGCCCCCGTGGTTTCCCGGTGGTACCGTTTCGTCTCGTCCGTATTCGTGAGCTTTCAGAAAACATGCACAAGTCATGGAAATTATAAATGAATGGAGTGCGCCACTAACCCTAACCTAAGGTGAAGAGAAGTGAAGCCAGATGGAAGCGACCTCCTGGTGATCTACTGATGTACTGCGCACCAAAAGGCTCGCATTGTGATGATGTCGGACAGTGTAAAATGACGAGTCACTGTCTGTGGTGGCCGCGCACCAAAAATTCTTCTGGTTCACGCCCTGCCTTTTGGATGTGACTTTGTCTCGACTAGAGCCGATTTTCCTGAGTGTTCTGATTCACGGAGCTCTTTAAGGGTAATGCTCATGGCCGAGTAGGTTTTCAGATTTCCCCGAGAACGTATTATCCAAACATTACGGTTGTGCGACTGGCTGTCGCAGGTCAGTGGAAGGCTAACGCTAACTGAGCATCTCCTTCCCCAACGGGTGGTACGCGTTCCAAAAGGCTCGAGTTTCACAAATATGGAGGAGTACGGACACAAGGCTCCGTCTATATCCCTGTTTAACACTGAGCACAAGTGAGCTTTTAGAGCCGCATTTTGCTCCAATGTCTTCATTACTTCTACTCTAAATTTCTCAAGCTCTTGACGTTTTGTTTTGAGGAGCTAAGCCTGAAAGTTTGGCATATCTTTAACTCCATAGTGACTGCGCTGGCAATTGCTCTGTTCCCCCGTGACATCATCGTCGCGACGCACAACAGCGAACTTCTTATGTTTGCAGATGAAGAATTAGCACGGCATGTCTCAGCCGCTCTGCCGCAAAGAGCATCCATTCACCCGTCCACCCATTCACCCGTCCACCCATTCACTCGTCCATCCATTCACTCGTCCACCCATTCACCCGTCCACCCATTCACTCGTCCATCCATTCACTCGTCCATCCATTCACTCGTCCATCCATTCACTCGTCCACCCATTCACTCGTCCATCCATTCACTCGTCCACCCATTCACCCGTCCACCCATTCACCCGTCCATCCATTCACTCGTCCACCCATTCACTCGTCCACCCATTCACTCGTCCATCCATTCACTCGTCCACCCATTCACTCGTCCACCCATTCACTCGTCCACCCATTCACTCGTTCACCAATTCACCCGTCCACCCATTCACATCGTCGACCCATTCTCTCGTCCACCCATTCACTCGTCCACCCATTCACTCATCCATCCATTTCTGTTTTTTTTTTTTTTTATAAATGCGCTGCACAAATAAATCACGTGTACTACGCATCAGATTACTCTAAACACGTTTTGGCACTCTAATCACCTGAAGATTTTCACATCTGCGAGTTTAGCCGTTAGAACGTTCACAAAGTTGACGTTTTTATCCGGCAGCAGCGCACGCGCCGCTACAGCCTAGGCTACACGCTGATATATTGAGCTTCATCCAGCAAAGCCTCTGAAATGAGCGTTTAATATTTCTGTTCATTATTTCTCAATATTACATCTGTCAAACACGCGAACACGTGCCTCCACTGACGAGACGCACGTTTAATTGAAGTGGAAAAATGATATTCCGTTACGCCACATTAAAGGCACATTTTTTCCCCTTCTCCTAGAAGTTAATATCCGTTCATGGATATCTAAATACATTAAAATTAGGTAGGAGGCACATCTGGAAGGGTTACCTACAGATGTTGAAGTGATTAGTGTTTGAGGAGTTTGCTCATATTTCTGTCACGGTGCTTTCATTGTGTATCTCTGTGTGTTAGTTCTTTGATTTCTCAGACTTGAGGAACTGTCGGACGATTCCTTTATTGTGTTGCGCCAGAGTTGCCGGGGCGATGTAGCCGACACGTAAAATAATCTGTATCTCACAGTTGGTCACATCCATGTCAGTTTTAATGGATTTATTTTAAATAGACGACTTTTATTAATTGTTAGTCAACCCAGCCTTTCAGCGCGCGCCAGATGCTGGTGTAAATTTGGTTGCGGAGAAAAAGTACACAGTAGGCTGAAGATTAGCCGGACCTCGCACCTCCTGCATGGGCAGCTTTGCTCACACTGCAGGGAAACAGCTGCTTATGGGATTTTGTAAACAAACTGAACGCGTCGGTATTTAGCGGCGATAATTCCTGCTCATTGTGCGCTTGCCAAATGCTGTTTCACTTGGAGAGGCTCTGGAGGAAGTGCGCAGTAAATCACTCTTGAATTGCGAATGATTGCACATTGTGTTCCCTCCACATCAAGTGGTTGGTACGTGACGGCGGCGGCAGACCGGTTCTCCATGACAAGTTTTTTTTTTTTTTTTTTTTGCACGCTTCATCTTTGTTTCCTTTTGCTAAATTATCGAGAAGGAGAACAAAGAAACCCCCCCGTGCAGCTGTAGCAGGAGGGAAACGTTTCTCGACGGTGACGCGGCTCTTTCCCGCTCTTCTCTCGCTTAACGCTGGGCAGAGTTTAAGACCTCTGGCAGATAAAGCGTTTGAGATTGTCTGACAGCGATAAAGCATTAATGACCTTTTCCAGCTGACACGGGGCCAGAGGATCGGCTGACCCTTTCCCTTTTTAAAAAAGCAGAACGATTACATAACTGGACACTGGAGCCTTGACGGGTGCCGGAGATGTGAAATACGTTCGAAAGAAACGTTGTCTGTACAATGCAAATGCGAAAGCTGACACAATACCAGTGAAAGCATTGCAGAATACTGACTTCAGCTATGACGACTACATTGCTGTTATAGAAACGGCTTGCACGGGGGGACACTTTTTATGCACGCGACACATTTAACAGCGTTTTAGTAACTATCGCAACGAGGTAGCTACAGCATCAGGGGCAGGCTCACCATTCCCAGAATCCAATTCATTGTTTGTTTGTTTACATACTTAATACTTAATACAAAATATCTTCAATTTCATGTTAGATTTACGAGCTACGGCCCAGGGCGGTGATGCTCAGTGGGCGGACTCCGGTCTGGGCCCTGACCCGAATGCGTTTTATTACGGACCGAGTAATACAAAACCTCTCGTTGCAATACGGGTGAAATTCTGTGTGCACTCCATTCATTTTTCTCCGATCATGAAGCCTGTGAATCAGTTCCTATGACAACAATGTTAACTGAGACAGAATGTTAGTTTAATAGCTTGTGCTAGTCCAAAGATGTTTAGCTAATTGGCAACAGTAGGCTAATATCGTGTCCAAAAATGTAAATGGCATGTTTTAAATTGCTCAGTAACAAGAACGGGAAACCACTCATTTTAAGAAGAGTGGACTAAAAAAGCACACGTTTATTCTCCCCGCCAGGAGAGTGGAAATCGTGTAAACGGAACTCCGAGGTTTATATTCGAGTACCCTGGCCTAGGACGTCCCTGCATCGTTGCGGATTGTTTTGCGAGCTTAACACGGTGGAATGTCGACGGTATCGACAATGTCGATCCGCTGCTCGGTGCAGAGGCTTCTGGGAAAGGTGAGTAACTGACCACGTAGAGCGACTGTGAGAGTCGTGTGAATTAAAATCCGGGTCGTATCACACGGAAGCCCGAAGTTTATGCATTTACTTGCCACCTGTTACGCTTGTATTTTATTTTATTATCCTTCCTGTTTATATGCATATATTTTTTATTTTTATAACAATTTTTTTTTTTTTACGCTACGTTATTTTAAAACAGAATCCTTTACGCGGAGTTCACACTGCACGATTTCAGCCCTGATTTTTTGACTTGCTGACAGTTTTTTTGGAGACCCAGATCTGCGCTCCATCGCTGTTCGAAGACGGTTTCTGAGAGACTCGCGCAGACATCCAGAAAATATCCAGCAGGGTTCAAATCTGGACCTGTCAGGGAGTCCAAATCCTGCCGTGTGAAAAGTGTTGGTGAAGTGCCGTGCCACCCAGGGTGCCATTCTATATGGAGTTTGCATGTTCTCCCTGTGCATGCGTGGGTTTCCTCCGGGTGCTCCGGTTTCCTCCCACAGTCCAAAGAC
>JAQQZR010000038.1:3666267-3704106 GCA_030068235.1 Notoglanidium macrostoma
CAAGATGTGAGCAGAACGTGTACCTTCCCAAAGAGTCTCCTCGTGTCCGACCGTTAACAATGTACAGACCCAGGCTTCTCTCTCTCTCTCTCTCTCTCTCTCTCTCTCTCTCTCTCTCTCTTTCTCCTACCATCTCTCAATCTCTATATTTGTCCATCACCTTTTCCTTTCTCAAACACACTCACAAACTTTATCTCTCTCAGTCTTTCTCCATATCTGTCTTACACTCATTTATCTCTCTTTCTCTCTCTCTCTCTCTCTCTCTCTCTGCATCTGTCTCTCTCTCTCTCTCTCTCTCTCTCTCTCTCTCTCTCTCTCTCTCTCTATATATTTAAATCTGTCTGTCTCTCACTCTCACACCACTACTAATCTGTCTTACTGTATTATCCTCTTTTTACTTTTGTCCATTTCGCTCTCTCCCACTTTCTCTTCCTCTCTCGCTCCCTCTGCCTTCTACCTGTCTGCCATCCCCTTTCTTTTTTCCCTTCATTTCTTTTTTTACTCTCTCACCTGTTCCCATGGTTTCGCTTTCACCAGTGAATGTCTTTCCGTATACATCCACTCTCACCTGCTCTTCCCTCAGTCTGTCGCTCCGCGTGTCGTCGCGCAAGCCTCCCGTTTGTAACCGCTTAATGCCGGAGGACATTGCTCATGCAGGCCGAGCCGAATTTCATTTCCATCCCCGAAGCCGTGTTCATCTATTCCAGTCAAATCACTGTGTCGATCTCATACGAGATGGCATTTGCAATCTGACGCGTGCCGCAAACACACATCATCTCCAGTCACCTTCCCGGGTGTTACAGCTTGATCACAGGAGTCTTTACTGCGCGTGGCATGCTTCTCTGGAGCTCCTGACCATACTCAAAGGTCAAGCTGACCTTATTGGCTCAGCAAGAGTCTGAAAAAGTCAAATTGAACGTCCAAATAGCGGCCGTGAAGCTGATTCACGTCATTACACATGCACGTCGCATTTCCCGTCTGCTAATAATTTCAGAATTGCATTCATTCACCGTCAGAATTTCATCTGTCTGCTCTTCCGTGTAGATAGCGTTGGACGAGTTGTCTTTTATTTACATGTCTCCACAGCCGAAGAAAAACATCCACAAGCAGTGCTGTAATGTCTCTTATTTTGTATTCACCACCAGCCTTATTTTGTATTCATCTGAGCTAGATGTGCCAATTTGCAGCCAACAAGGTGCTTTTGAAAAGGGAATAAAGAAATTGTCTCATCAACCTGGGCTGCTGTACAGCTCGGCAAAAACGTTTATTGTGTCTAATAGGTGTTCCCTTGCAATCATACCCTGCTTTGGTGGGGGAGGTGAAAGAGAGAGAGAGAGAGATAAACACACGAAAACCCCAGACAAATCCTATTAAACTCAGAGACAAGATGAAAAGAAAGACAGCGCTGCAATTTCAAAACAGCAATTAAACTTCAGTTCTGTAGTTATTTCCCACGAAGCAGTTTTTTACCCTGATATGAAGCACTCATGAAGAACTCATTTAGTCACCTTTAACAGGGTGGAGATTCTCCACAAGGGGGCAGTCTTACTGTCGTAGATTTTGTTTGATTGTTATCGTTGTTGCAAAATGTGTTTTTATACAACAGTTAGTTCCGTTGAAATCATTCGAAGCAGTGACGTTCCAACACCGCTAATATCAGTATAACCGCACTGGGATGTCGTACATGTACATATGCGTGTCTCTTTGCTCGTCTGCGAAATTCTTAGCAAAAGTCCCACTGAAACGGTCACTACAGTGGAGTTAACCGAGTTAATCAGCGGACACAGCAAAACATACATTTGTCGCGAACGTAACTTCCGACTTAATTTATGAAAGCTTGTCAGATGAAGATGAAAAGGAAACCAGCTTCACCAGGAGCGTCTTTAACGGGCGCGCACAAATCAACGCCAGCTGACGGACTGGCGGCGAGCTCGGATCGCTTTCAGTTAGCGCTGCAAAAATAAACAAAACATGCGGCCATGCCGTGTCCGAAACAGTAGTATTGTGGGTTTGTTTATTATTATTTATTTACACGAATAAATGATTAAACGCTGAAAGGTTGCGGGAAAAATTCTGGAAAACAATTTATCAATTTTACAAATAAGGATTCAGGATTTAAAATTATTTAAATTAAAAAATGTTTAAGTTTTGCTAACAATAAAAAATCATCACCATGTCAACGCTTATAGGTTTTAGGTTGCATAACAACACAGTTTGTATGATTTGTTTATTATAGTTAAAGCCGGAACTATAATGACATACAGCCTCTGACCAATCAGATTCAAGCGTTCAACCGCCCTGTGGTAGAAATATTTATAAATGTATTCGAAAGTTCTGACTTCAGATCCGTATACAGTATATATGGTCACGTGACTGAAACGGGTCAATAGTAACATTTACATGACGATACTGATTGTAGATGGTTACACAGCCCAGAGTTAGTGAGTATTATTATATATTTGTTGTAAGCACTAGGGTTAGTAATCCGTTCTCATTAAGACGAGGTAGAAATAGGTCCCGCCCACTATATTCTGGTTGCATTGTAAGCTGGACAAAAACATATATGAAGTTAGCTTGTCGTGTACTCGCTTTTTGTTTTGTCGATTGTCTGTGACGTGAGTAGTCTTGTAAATCAGAGTTCTAACAGATGATAGACTGGAACATTTCGTCAATAAGTGTGGTCAAGAAGCACCGGCTTTTACAGAAGGAGTGGATTTGACTGACATGGCAGATGACCACCCACAGACCTTTTCCTGTTGCCTGGCAGCAAACATGTGATTATCTTGTTTACTTGCAGCTAACTGCGTCAAACAAACCTGAACACAGGACTCTGTGAAGTCTGCCGTCTCCAGAAAACCTCACCGTGGTTCAAAAGTTGTGTGTTTTTTCCCCTTGCCGAACGCAGTCATGGAAGGGCGCGTGCGCGTTGATGTCAAGTCTATGTGGGTTTTTGCGTTCCTCTGTGTAGCTTATATACATTGGAACAAAATGTGTATTTTTCAGGACCACGGTACAATACATAACAGTACGCAAGGTTACATAGAGTGCAAATACACAACAGCGTGAGACAAACACAGCACACTGAACACAGAAGTTCCACAGAGTGTCTGATATATAAAAAACCCAGCTTTATAAAGCGCAGGTGTGCTGTGGTACGGAGTCGTACCGGGTTAGGAGTGTGACTAGGCCAGGTGAGCGTTGGGAGGCAGCAGGGTGTTGAGTAATCTGACTGCCTCAGGGAAGGAACTGCTGCGGAGTCTGTTGATGGTACTTTCAGCCAGATGGCAGGAGGGTGAAGAATCCATGAGATGAGTGAGAGGGTTCGGGGTTCGTTCACAATGCTGGCGGCTTTGCACATGCAAATCAGATTGCGACTTTCAACATCCTGAAGCCGGGAAATGGTACAAAGGCAACATGCACGTTACAAGCCTGCCTGTTCATTTCTGATGTTTTTTGCATTTCTTGGCGGTTCTCACACACCATTAAAAGTGAGCTGTGTCTAACTGTAATGAGAACGCGTCTGCCCGAGTAGCATATCTCGATATGTAGCGCAGAACGACAGAACACCGCGCTGGCTGAAGGAGACACGCTCACCGCACGCGTATACGCAGAAAGCCACGAGAACTCCCGTCTGAGCGCGTCGTTCATTTCGCGTGGCCGCATATCGGATTAGGACCACAAATAAAAGTGACTCAAATCCGATTTGAAAAGATCTGTTTTGCCTGTTCACACAGCCGTGAAAAGATCAGATCGAGGCAAAGAGTTCACTTCATGGTCATGTGAACGTAACCAAAATATGCCATGAGCTTAGGGTGAAGCATCTGATGCTGAGACTAGAGTGATTTCAACACTGCAATGTTCAGCCCAGACTTGTGTAAGGACAAGACCGAAGAAGCAGAGTAGATCAGGGTCTAATTAAAGTGGTCAGTTGTAAGGAATCAGAAGTAAACCAGTGCCACAGCCTCACTGATGTCCATCATTAAGCCTATAGGTCAGTCATGAGTGTTCACCTGCTGCACACGCACACTTTTATCCTTTAATACACTCTCATATCTCCCCTGAGCATCAGATAAATTAACACCAAGCGCACCCTGGTCACCATCACACCCACAGACATGGCTGCCATTACCCGTGCGCTCCCCCACGCTGTGTCGCTCATCATGTGAGAATAACCTTGAGTCTTCATTTGCTGTCTCGCAGTGATTGAGAGCAGGCATTCTGTTGGATATAAAGGATTGAAGGGATTAGGTCAGATGAGGTTAGATTAGTTGTACACAGTTAGCATTACACAGATGTTTGCCAATGGGAATGGTGCATTTTGCAGCTCTGATTCAATCCCTTATTGGGAAAATTATTGATTTTTTTAATCCTGTGAATGATTGTGCATTAATTAATAATGGAAATTTGTATTTTGGTCACGGAGACTCCAAGTCTGTACATCTGTCATCATCATATGGATAAATTACTAATCATAGTTGTGTATAGTACGTGCTGCGTTTCCCACACTGTGAGATGTTTATACCGTGATTTTTATAAAGCCAACGCACAGCATATGCTTCTTTTAATTGATCCGTTCGTCTGTTTTTACGGCAGATGCTAGTCCAGCCTGTGGTTTGCTTGGTGCATGGCTATCACTTTCATCCATGAGCGTTCGGAGACCAGCTGTTCACCTTACCGAAAGCTTCATGTGACATACCATAATAACCATCTCCAGGATAAAAGCTAATTTGTTAGGGCAGGTTATTGTTAACTGGCTAATATAAAAAATGCTTTTGATATTTCCTTTAACAGCAGCTTTCGTATTAGTGCGTCTGCAAATCACAGGTTTATATTAATGCACGTCACGTCGTTTCTATAGTAACAGCTCATTCACAGGAAGATTTTCTGTAAGGAGACGTTGATTTAGCGTGTATGGAAGGAGCCTCCAGCGTCAGCACTCTGTAACAGTCAGAGGTAAAGCTGGAAGCTGTACGTTTGCACTCTGTAACATGATGCTGCTATTGGGCGCTCGAGCAAAGCCCCTCGAGCTAGAGCTGCTCCGCTTGGCTATAAGTGGCTTTGGATAAAAACGTCTGCCAAATAGTAACTTTATGGCAACATTAATGGGATAAACACTAAACTAGAATGTTCCAGTAGGGACCTGAATTGCTGTTTGAGATGCATTACAAAATTATCTTGTAAAATAAAAATGCCCGGCACATTAATGCGGCGTATAAAGCAAAACAATGTATGTATTACGGCTGTACATATAAGTGGTAGAAACAGTTTAGATTTGGCTTTATATTTGTAAAGTAATAATAATAATAATATTGTGTTTATTCCCACAAGCACATAATTATGGCCTATATCTCATTTGGAGTATGATTCCAACTGCAGTAAACCTTTGTTCTTAAAATGAGCACCAGCCTCTAAACACACAGTTATGGAGGAGAGAGAAATGTGCGAAAACGTGCATTCGCACATGCATTTAGAGATATGCTGCAAACGCACAGATGTACAGCAGTGTGAAAACAGATGTATTTAAAACACATGGAGCGGATGGGAATGTAGCAGCACGGCAGATTGCAGGGTAGAAATCAGAGTAACTCAGACGTTAATTGCAAATGTAGCACGTTTATTATGTACCCCCCGTCTGTCTCTGTGCCTTCTCGTTCCCCGTCTCCCGCTCACTCAGTCCTGTGTAAAAGGGTCCGGCTCCAGCCTAGAGAACTTTCATTCTACTCCCGCTTCATCCCAATCCCACCTCATCCCACTTCCTTTTGATTCCATGCTTACCTCATTCCTCTCCTATTTCATCCATTCACGTCCAGATCTCGTTCCCATTCCTATCTTGTTCCCATTCTAACTTCATTACACTTCATCCCACTCCCACCTCAAACTCATGCCAGCCTCATTCTGTGTCCACCTCATTCCATGCCAACTTTCTTCCGCATCCAAATCCCCACTCCCACCTTGTCCCACGTCCACCTCAAGCCGCACCAGTGCTATCTCACGTCACCATCTCATTTCTGCACTTCTGCACCTGCACTTCATTCCACCCCACCTCATCTCAGGTCCACCTCAATCCGTGGAAGCCTCATCCGGTGTCCACCTTATTCCATGCCAGCTTTCTTTTGCGTCCAAGTCATCCCTCTTCCATCATCCCATGGATGCTTCATTCCATGCCCATTCCACCACACTGCCACTTCATCCCACTCTCAACTTAATCCACGTCCAAGCCTTACCATGCCAACCTTATTCCATGGCATCTTCATTTCGTGTCCAACTTATTCCTCTCTTACCCATGTCCACATCGTTTGATGCCCACGCCCAAACAATCTTGCACCCACTAAATTCCATGTCCAACTCATCCCATGCCCACCTTATCCCATGCCCACCTTATCCCATGCCCACCTTATCCCATGCCCATGTTATCCCATGCCCACCTTATCCCATGCCCATGTTATAGCATGTCCACGTTATTTGGCATTCATCCTTCTGTGCACATCATTTCACTGGGAACAAAATTAAACCCACCCACTTTTACAGTTCTAAATTAGGCCCCAGATACATCAGTTAATCACGTTGTATTGCAGCAACCGAAGGTGCTAAACTGGGTGAAGACGAGGAACGAGGGGCGTAGCGTTCTTCAGGTATCTTCACGTCGCACTTTAATTACTCGGTTTCTGCATTTGCGTGTTGAATCATTCTGCACATGTTGAATGTGATTCCTGCAGGAGCCTTCGAGCGCATACACACTTGCAAATGCACCATGCATTGCCCATACATAATTTCTGAAATGGGATGCCTCTTGGGCAGTCTGTATGGATGATCGGTTCCCATCAGCAGCACAGAGACGAGGTAGTAATCTAGTCACAGATCACATGGAGTGCACTTCTTCCTGAGTGTTGTGCTTCGTTTCAGCCAATGGTAAGAAGGATTCTGCAGTGCCTCACATGTAAACACTGCTTGAAAGTTATCGTTTTGAGTGATTTTTCACTTCAACTCATTTGCTCATTCTGTTGTAGAGCTTATTTTATGGTCTGGGATTGCAGTGAAAGTGCAGCAGAAAGGAAGCATGTATTTAAAAGCCGATTATAGCCCAGTCCACTTCATTTGGCTAACTAGAGCCTGCCCACTTACATTATGACCCCATGTGATGCAATTATCTTGAGAGACAGAAATGAGACCTGCTGCAAGTGTGTGTGAGTCATAGCGAAAGCCACGGGAAAAGTTGAACTGCTTTCTTCTCTGTACTTTGCCGGAGTAAAGGGGGCATTTAGGTTGCAACTTCTATAAGTACCTAGTAGTTTGGCTTATCATCGGCGCCTCGAACGTCAGAGAACGACAGGGAGTGCGAAGCGTCAATACGTTCAAGTGTCGGCCCGGCCATAAATACTCGGAGTGTCACGCAGCGTCTCCGTGCCGCGATGTGGAAGTGTGGGTGCAGCTTTCGTAAATTCAGATCTTTCTTCTGATTTCATTAACAGCGAGATTAGTGTGACTTTTCATTTTCCACTGCGATGAACCCAAATATAGAGACTTGGATTTGTAGAAACTCAAGGGGGAAAAAAAAAGTGTCAGCTCCGTGGCATTGGCAGAGCTGTGCTGAGGATACAGACGAGCTCCCTCCAGCCTTGGCAGGTGCCCACTGGTCTGCGTTTGAGTGATAACATCTCCTGCTGGCTGACGTCCCATCCGGGGGAAAAAGTGAGCTGCTTCTTCCTTTCTCCAGAGGACAAGCGCTCAGTTTGAGGAGCGGCATGATTGTGTGTGTTTTATCTAATCTGCTCCATTAAGTAATCCTACAGCGCTAATGAAGCACAGAGAGAGGTAGACAGGGATGAGGGAGCCAGGGAGAAGCACTAAGGGAGAGAGGCAAGGGAGTGAGAGAGATGCAGATGGAGGGAAAGAACACGCACCGGGGAACGATGGAGAGGGAGGTGGGAGACCGAGGGAGGGTGTGTTATTATAAGCCGTGTCTAATTAGTGCTGCTCCACACCAATTCAGCTTACATCAGCCGGCGTTATTAGACTACAAGAGATTTAGTGTTCCAGCCGGCGTAGGGAAGGTCACACAATCACGAGAGCAAAATGGGACGCAATCAGGCCCAGCAAGAGGTGCTCGCTCTGTCTTAGAGAAATAAATGACCGGCTGTGTCTTCAACTAGAGTGGCAGAGTGTCTTGAGTAGCGGGACCGGCGTGAGTGTCTGCGTCGTGTCCTTTAGCGGAATTCGCCCTTGACTCTACTCACAGAGAGAGAGCTCCGGGGCTGTTAGTAGAGGTGACTAAGCTAAAGCACTGCTTATTATTCCAATCATGTTTAGCAGATGGGGTGAAAGAGTCCGATGTGACCTGCGTAATGTTTAAGAGGTAAAAGGAGTGGTCTGGTAAAGAATCCACAACGTCCACAATCGGTCGAGATCTTCGGGATCCAGTGTTTTCCTCTGCGAGGCTGTGATGCAATACTTATATCCGAAGTGGAAGCGCACAGAGGTGCCAATATTTACACCTTTTTTTTTTTTTTTCCTTTAACCGTATGGCGGTTTAACCGTTTACCAATTGCGAATAAAATTCTCCAACAACAAAGCACGTTCACTGGACATGAAAAATGTGAAAGTGATTCTGGCAGCGTCGCTTGTCTTTTCACGCCGCCTTTATCCAGGTGAATTGTGTACTTTAATTACCGATTAGCATACACATGCTAGGGTTTGTGTGATGTTTTTTTGTCTGCTAGGATTTTCCTCTTAGCGATGTTGCCACAGCTGCTATCATATTCGGCCCCAGCGAATGTGATTTCTTTAAGTAGGAAGTGTTCTTTTAGCTGATCGATACCAGCCCGCCCAGCTCTCTCCTGAGCGAGCCTACTTCAGAACTCTTTCCAGATGCACAGGTCAGATTGCAGACAGCAAAGCTGCTGTATATCCACAAGCCACTCCGGAATATGTAGAGATTTTTTTTTCTTTTACTTTCTTTATTACGCGGCTTTTAAGAAAGCAGTCGCCACAGATATTCTTTTTTTACGTTTCCCAGGACGACTGAGGCTACATGTAGACCAATCTTTTTTTTAATATGTAAATGCTGGCATATTTTCCTCTCGCATGTACCAAACCGGTAATGGTTTCAGTGGAGATTAGTGGAAATTATAGGAGTTGACTCACTAATCCAGGGAAAAAATATGCAGGAAATGCCTGCAAGATGCCTTCATCTGGTTCCAAGAGTTAAGAGTAAATGTTAAGGTGTTACAAATACTCAAGCTGTGGCTCTTCTATCATTCATTTAAAAGTGCATTAGGTGCAAAATTTTTCACTTGTACAAATAACTTGGAAAATACCTAAAACATGATTGAAAGTAATGGGTTAAGCCTTGAGTATTAAGTGGTCGAGAAAACCTGTCTGGAAAACTGACTTTCGGTCCAGTGTGCTTGTTTGCGCATCCTGTCAGTCATTCCACAGACACTCTGTGGCCATTGTAGATCCTGGGGGCGGAGCTCTGTGAACACGGGTGGGAAGGAGAATACCTGCCAGCTTGGCTTAGTGACTTGGTGATCTTCTTGACTGCTAAGATGGCTAGTGCAGCATAGCTAACAGTAGCTAGCTGCATGTACAAGCGGCTGATGCTGATCTGGAAACATTTATTCCTACTACAATTTATAACGGTTACTGTTAGGCTCCACCTCCTTACTTATGAAAATGGACACCTAATTTTCTGGTGAAAAGATAACATCATTTGTATCAAACTGTCATTACTAGTCAACTTCATTACCCTCCTAGCTCCAGTGCAAAACCTTTTTTCAACAGGTGGAAAATTCTAAAAACCTGATTTTTCTCCAACCATTCGTTTAGTCTCAGGGCTCATATCCCGAATTCTGCTGGTCTCGTGAGTGCTTCGGATAGAAAGCTCATAGCAGACTCTGAGTTTTATACTCCTCCTTTTCTTTCTGTTCCACTCTGCCGCTTGTTTTCTTGCTCTGTTCGGTTCCCACCTCGATTTTAGGGCATCAGTGAGGAGCTTGGCCAGCTGTCTCTTTTACATGAAGGTTACATGAAGGAGCATTATGGGATTTAGCAATCACCAAATTGGTGGGAATTGGTTAGAAACCAGATTGAAGAATTTAAACATGAATAGTCCTATAATGTAATAAAATCTGCTTCTAGCGCATCATGTAGTAATGACGTTAACACCCAATTATGGCTGAGCCATATTCATAGTGATGTAGGTTTCAGAGGATCGGTTTATTGTAATGTGTGTGTGTGTGTGTGTGTGATAGAAAGCCAGATAAAGAGAGAGAGAGGCAGAGAGAGTGCATATGGATGTCATGCGAATTGTAACCTCCCGTACCCTGCGTACAGATGGCTGCTCAAATGAAGTCAGTAAACCATCCTGACAAACCTGAGCCTCCGCTAACACTCGCACAGGCTGCTTAAAGCCCTCATGCGCTAATTAAACATCTTCCTTCCTGCTCCTTTGGCCTCATCTTGTGATTTTCCATTGTACACTCCCACTCCAGCAGGAGGAAGCCACCGAGGTGAAGCAGGTGAAGCCGGTGGAGGTCAGGGTGTAGGCGATATGCCAAAAGATCACATCATATCAATGCAAGAAGACATTTTCACAATGCGCATGTGAAAGCATCTCATGGTTTGTTTTTTCTGGACTTCTAATTACTAGTCCAGGAAGTGGTAATTAACATAACATAACGTCTAGCTACTCGGTTATATTTATAAACTCGGGAGTCCCGTTTTTTGGGAACTCGGACCCTCTTTAACACTGCCAGGGCCTATAACCTATAACTTGACGTTGCTCCAGTCCTCATCCTCTCCTGATGAGGTTTCTAATGTAGAGCACCAAGTTTGAGACATCGACAAAAAGTCAGCAAGTCATTGGTCAATATTTTGGCACTAAGCTGCATTGATTTTCTCTTATTTGAGTTTGGCCAGCATTTTGTATGTTCTTTATGTTTAAGTAAGAAGCCTGTGTTGTGCATGCAGGCGAGTAATATAGCAGCGAAAATCTCTTGCTTCAGGGATATCTGCGCAAAAAAAAACTTATTACAGAGGAATAATGAGACTAAAATGTATTTCGCCATCCGGTCACGGTGACGATGATGAGTGCTGATGATCCACGAGTCCTCGGGAAGCCGTGTTCTTAACGGAGGGCCTCTGCTCTCCTCTACAGACAGGAACATATAGATACTGCTTTAACAAGGACACATTTGGGGCGATTACAGTCCGTCGTACATGTTTTCGCAGATATTGTTGTAGATATTTTTGAATGAAATGCTGCATGTCGCTTGATACAGGATGAGAGCTCAGTGTAACGAACACTGGTATGTTTTACATTTATGTACTGACTTTCTATTTAAATCTAAATGTAGATAAATTGCACTGGATAAAAGGAGTTCATTTTTAAAAGGCACTTTCTAAAAGCCTCACGTGGCGTTTTATCGCGTGTTGGGAGCGTGTACAGCATACAAAACGTATTAGAAACAAATGATTACACATGACATCATTGTCAGTAACTAAAATGTCTAGTCGTTTCATGTGACAGTATCTTGAAGTTTCACCTCTTAAACCGATCATCATGGTTACAAAGCAGCGTGAGCGCGTTTCCAGGAAGAAGTCGTGAAGAAGTCCTGGGATGACAGCGTTTACGAATACAGCAGCAGCTCCTAGCTACAAATCTACAGTATACAGATGAGATTAAACACTGAGGTGCTGTGAGACTCGGTGCACAAGTGGAGTGGAGAGCAGAGCTCGAACATCAGCAGGATCCAGGCAGATGAAGGAGCAACAGCGGTGGAGGCGCGACACGTCACATCACATCCGGCAGCAGGAGAACACATGCAACTCAGCAGAGAGAGGAGAGCGAGACAGAAGGAGATCAGCGGCCTTAAAGGACATGAAAGCAGGTCTAGCCGTGACGGCATGACTAAGCAGCAGAACCAGAAGGTAACACAGACATAAAGGGTACCCCGAGGGATGGCGTTAGGGACGGGGGCAACTTCGTCCCAGTTTCATCCATGAAGGTGCAGCTCGTAGCAAAGAAAGTTCCAACACCATTTAGAGATATTAACTGATGCAGGTGCGAACAGAGACGTTGATGACAGACAGAACGCTGCATTACATCCTAAATGGAAACGCACCAGTGTTTTGCACCCTCAGAAGTGGGAAACCCTCATGCTTCGTTAGCAACACGCTGAGCAGCTGATTGAGCGCTGTACGTTTCTTTTCTCAATGATCTGTGCAGTCAGCGTGTTAGATTGTTAAACAAAGGAATATGTCTGCATGGCAAGTACACTAAAGCTAATTTAAAGGTTAGAAGAAGGAGGTAAGAGTTCGGATTTGAGAAGTCGACTTTTCAGTCGCACGTCACAAAAGACTCCGGCGAGAAAGAAAAACCGCGCAGTTTATTTGTAATCGCATTATTTAAGAACAAAATATCAAATCAAAACGAGAGCAAGAGTCGTCCAGAAATCGCCCAAGGAGTTCTATCGCACACCGTCTGACCAATCAGGTTAGAGAATCTGATTGGGTGTGTAATGGGTTAGAACAGCTATCAGCCGTCTGCGTTTAACAGCGATGTTCCACATCAGGGACGCTCGGTGTCTTTGGATGTTAATTAACATTGGTGGCCATTGCAGTGGGCTTGTTAATTACAAACGTTCTCTCTCTCTCTCTCTCTCTCTCTCTCTCTCTCTCTCTCTCTCTCTCGCTCTCTCTCTCTCTCTTCATTCTGTCAGTTCTCAATCTCTCATCTATCTTAGCTCTCTTTCTATGTAACAACTGGGTACAAATGTTCTCTTGTTCATGTTCTGTGTGTGTGTGTGTGTGTGTGTGTGAGAGATCCTTTAACATTGACAGGAAGTGCTTTATTACTACAGGTGTATTGTACTTTGCCACAGCCTTCCGAGTAATGCATAAATAACCCCGGGTGGCTTTGGCTGTTGTTCACCACATCTGCGCACGAAATTCATGAAATTCATGAAGCTCAGACAGATGGAGCTCGCTCCCGAGTTTCCTGGCTCACTTTGAGCTCCCGCGACACGCTGAAAAGTCGTCGCCGCCATTCAAAGTGGCACTGATTGATGCCTCCCGTGCAGTTTTTATAGGCCATCAATCCCAACCTGCCACTTCTCCTCTCCTTCTTTTGATCTTCTCTCTTGCACTCTCTCTCTCTCTCTCTCTCCTGTTATCTATCTGTTCATCTCTAATGTTCTGTTATTCATGTACGACAACACATTGCGCGACATTCACACCGCAGTTACGAGCTGAATTTCAAAGAGAGCTCAAGAGGGCTGAGGGAAGGGCACGTCGCCTTCGCAAACCTCACTTTCTACCAATTTTCATCTCGCATAACGGCAATATCGCCAATTATGCGGTTCCGACAGAGAGCTTTCTTGCTCATTCGTTAGTGTAATTAAGGTTTATCCGCTGGTGATACGTGCTTGTTCGTTCCGTGCAGCGTTTTACAGCACCGCTTCATGTTTTATCAGAATTCGACCACCGAGAACGATTGAATGATTGCATGATGGAAATGGTTACAGCAATGGTTTTATTTAAGCAGCTGTCAAAATAAACTAACACAGTACACTAACTATATGAACATGTGGCAGTGGAGACAAGGTCAGGTGTTAAAGTGATCGAGGCAAATGAGCAGGTGATTAAGGCACGGTTTAGACTCCTGCATGGTTAACGGATATCTTCATTTTTTTATGTACCTCAGATTGGGTACAGTGCACTATATACCAGCTTTATAGCACCTCAGCGTTCATGTGCTCTGCTGTTTGGTCCGTCATTCCAGCACAACGCCATTCCTTTTAGCAACACAGTACATTACGTTCATTATTATTTATTTATAGCTCACAGAACATTCTCATTCTTCATACTTATTTGCTAAAACGGATTGCCAAGTACACACTGCCGGCCGCTAATACACCTGAGCGGCCCGTCCGAGTAATGCCTGTGTGTGGGGAAGCGTATACTATACATAATTTATTTCAGTGTGTAGTTACATGACTGGGTAATATGGGGATATAATATCAAAATTGCCAAATGATAGCACAGTACACTTTACAGGATATCATGAGATATCGTGATAATTATTTTTCTTTAAAGCAGTTACCTTGGATCCTAACCATGCATTTCAACAATGAAATGAAATGAAATGAATGAAGTCACATTGCAAAATGAATGTGAATTTTTTTACCACTTGTCAGTATTATTATTATTATTATTATTATTATTATTTCCTTTTGTGATAATCACCGACCGTGGATTTTTAACAAACCCTAACACCCTGGCTGTCATGAGGAGAACAAGAACTCCGAAGAGAGATCGTCGGCCCGCTTGTTGATTTCCAAGTCACGCATTTCTTCAGGGAGGAACTTCACAACGTAAATATTTTAACAAGGAACAAATCCATCAACTTTCGCACACACAAGCTCAGCAAAAAACGCTGCCAAATCAGGCTGCTTTCTCCACTCAGCAAAACCTCTCCTCTACCGCAGAAGCCACGTCTCCAAGACCCCGCCCTCCATTCACAAGCGGCGCTCAGCCACGCCCCCGCGTACATCTCGTGATGCACACATCTCTGCGTAAAACGTCTTCACGTATTACTGTCAGTAAACCACACCGAAACAACCTCCGCAGAAACGATCCCCGAATTTAAACACCCCCGGCTTAAATATTCTGCTCGTAATTTTCTCCTAATTTATTTGATCACCGCTGAGCTTAGATAGTGCCACACGTTGATATTTAGTTGCTTCACCAAATTCAGTGGAATGATTTAATAATAGGAAACCTGCTGTGGAATGCAAATCATACTAACGGCTCTCGTGTGAAACATCACAGCGTCACCATGAAACATATTTACACGCCGTCAGAGCGTGACAAACAACCGCGTTCTTCTACCGAGCAAAACAATATCGATCATCTGATATTCTAATAACGCCACTTCTCGCTGCTGCTTGGACCCAGATGTTTCTACATTTAAAAACAGGACCACCGCCGCATCAGCGCTCGGCGAGGTGCGCCGCACAATTTACCCAAACACTAATTCGCTTAGAACAAAATTAAAATTTGCACACTGTAGGTGTGAGCAGTTTTAGAGCTTCGCTTTCAGATGGATGGCTGCAGCGGCGCATCTTTTGTAAGCAGAGAAAGTCTCTGCTCCATTAGCCACTCAACGCTAATCGTTATTAGTGGCTTAGATCCGCTTGAGTTGCAGTGAGCAGTTGGTTAATTTGAGGATGCAAAATGGCATCTGGTGGTAATCAGCTTATTGGGTTAGAGAGAGAGTGGAAGAGGAAGAGAGAAGGAATGAATGCAGACTGTTTGCTTTATTCCTGATACATTTAAATCAGTCTTTATTTGGAGCATTACGTGTAGGATAAAATGCACAGAAGAGCCCTTACGGAGTAAACAGTACACGACTCTTTTGGTCGACCAAACACAGTCTTTCACGCCGACTTGTACGAACATGTGTTTGACATTTCAGACCTCACCAGCTAGTTTGTTTTTCCAAGCATTTCTTTACCCTCCACATACTGGAGGCAAATGATAGCATTTTTTCAAAACCACACATGGTGCGGTAGAGTCCGGGTCACACTGCAGCGTAGAGACCGAAATGATAAGCAGCCAGACTCGATTACATTATACCACATATGGAGCTAGAGCAAGGGGAGAGGAAACGTATAGGCCATGAATATTTCAATATCTAATATGAAACCAGCTTTGCCATGGCTATATTGTCATCTTCTGAAGAAACGTTTTGATATTCTGACCTTCGCAAATTTAATACATGCCCTGCGGACATTAATTTACACTCTCAGCAGGTTTAGTACAGCCGTTCCCGAACTTAAGAATGCTTGGAATTAGCCAGGTTTAGTTAATTACGCCACCAATTACAAGATATAAATGTACTGATGAACGAAGAATAACTAAGAATAATTTAAATTCCATGGCTTTCTTTTATTAGTTCTGATTCCTTTTTTTAATGTATATATTTGATCAATTATTTTATGGTAATTTCAAGCTTAATTACCAAATTGAAAATGAAAAACGTGTTATTTATTTGTTTGTAAACGATCTCTCGTGGCCCTCCACAGTTCCCTCCACGGTTTGGGAAACGCCGGTTTAGTAAATCACAATGCATGATATTTTGCTTATTAAGTCCTCAGTAGACCCTGCTGTTTGTATGTGCACGTGATTCTACTAGCCTTTAGTATCACAAGACACGTCATCATACTTCCTTATTGTGGATTTTAACCAAATGCCCTTTTTTACATGAACAAATAAACAGTTAATGACAATGAAGTCGATTATACACTTCTGTGAAAGAAAGACGTTTTCCTTGCTATTGCTTAACATCAGTAATGGCTTCATAAGTACGCGAGTTTTTCGTCAAACTTTGTATTGCTGGAAGCATAAACTTTATTTCTCCCAGACCCGAGGGCACAACATGGTACATTCTGTACATCTGGTCAAGTGTAAAAGCTGGTTTTGAACCCGGCTGTGGTCCCGGGAACGCGTCTCTGATCCACCAGAACACGGGGGATTGGAGTTTGCTGCAAAATTGAACTTATGTTCAGCATTCACAGTGGATTGGAAAGGTACGTTATGGACTGCAGATGAGACCGATCGCCTTGTAGATACTCACCCATTGATTAGTGTTGCACAAAGGTAAAGAAGCACTAATCCAATAAATAATACATCAATTAAAGAAACTTTAAAGCACCTTTCACTCTAGGCGCTTTTTTTTTTTTTTTTTTTTTCCTTTCCCTGAAATGCCAGAGCACGTGTGATGTGTAATCCTACGGGATCACGTTTTTAAAAAGCACTGCCTACAGCGGTTTTGGGTCTTTGGGTCACAGAGGAGCTTTTCAGAAAAAGAAATTCAGAAAAAAAGTGACAAAGTGATATCGAGAGCTTTTTTTTTTTTTTTCCCCTGACCTGGTTGAAAGTTGTAACGTAACTAAAAGTAAAAAGTGTCGAAAGCCCCATTCGGTTGAGATGAAAATGACGTGGGGTCCTGAGGTATTTTACAGGGGTTACTCTGTGATTTTATATCCGTCCGGATCGGCCATGTCAGTGTTTGTAAATCCTCCTCTGAGAAGGTTACAGGTAGGATTACCTGCTGCTTCCGTGCTCTACTGAACATTTTTGTCCAGTCTGTGATTCTCTATGCAGGTCTCTTGTTGCACAAAAAGATATTTGGCTGCTGCCGCGGTCAAAGTTTGGGCGCCCCCAAGAGATCTGAGTCCTCAGATACCTTCTACCAAAGATCTCAGACTTGTTTAGTCATTTTTAGGGAAGACCAGATGATGCAAATTTCAAAGCTTTATTAATATCCTGACTCCTCAAACTTTTCCCCACCAATCAGCAGCCACGGGCTCTTCTAAGCAGCTGCTTAGCACTCAAATTAATATAATTGATGCGCACAGAGCAGGAGAAGGCTATAAGAAGATACGAAAGTGTTTTCAGGAACGTTGGAGGCCAAGTTGAGATCTGGAAGACCAAGAAAATTTCTGAAAGAACTGCTTACAGGATTTGACTCCGGAAGACCTTCAGGAAAATTGTGCAGACTCTGGAGTGATGGTACGCTGTTCTAAAGTGCAGCTGCTCAAATATGACCTTCATGGACCTTTCCTGCATCATTCGTCACAAAATTCAGAGTCAGACGTCTTATCAAGCCTGATGCATGTTGGAAACAAGTCCTGTGGGCTGATGGAGTTAAATAAAAACTTTTTTTTTTTTTTAGCACGCGGTCGATCGTGCTTTGAACTTGTGTTGCAGCCAGTGGCACAGGGAACGTTTCACTGGAAGAGGGAAGACCGGATTCAGTTAAATACCAGCAATTACTGGACGCAAACATCACACCGTCTGCTATGATAAAAAAAGAAGCTGTAGATGAAAAGAGAAGGGCTTTTACAACAGGATAATGATCCTAAACCAACCAAAAAATCTCAAAAAGGGCAAGCTGAAGGTTTTGCCATGGCCCTTACAGTCTTCTGACCTAAACATCATCAAAAAATGATGAGCAGTGCATGCAAGACGGCCCGAGAATCTCACAGAACACGAAGCTTTTTACAAGGAAGAATGGAAATCCCTCAAACAAAGAACCGAAAGACTCTTAGCTGGCCACGAAAAGCGTTTACAAGCCGCGATGCCTGCGAATTGGAGCGCTACTAAGTACTGACCATGCAGGGTGCCCAAACTTTTGCTTTGAACCCTTTTCCTATTGAAACTGTAAAAGCTAGAAATGGAAAAGTAATTCTGCTTAAAATATTAAAGACATGCGTCATCTTTAACTTTATGCTTCTGACCGGGGGGGCACAAACTTTTGTTTGCCACCGTGTACTTGGCCTGGACCTCGACTACACACACTGTAAAAATAACCTGATTAAGAGAAGCGAGATCCCGCAGGCTGAGTGAAGGAGAGGTTATGACAGCAGCTACAGCTATGAAGCTTTTCTTTGTATTCATTTCCGCACAATATCATCAACTTTTCCTTCTCTATAAATCATGATTACTTGCATCACTGCAAGTTCCTTAATCTAATCACGCACGTGACGTAAACGTCTGGATCCGTAGAATAAACTCACTCCTGCTGTTATCATTTTATCGCTGCACAAAACTCATCACCGATAAACTAACCCGATCCGAATAGGGCTTAAGCACACAAGCAGCTCAAATGTTCTCGAGTTGGTGTATTTTCACATAATTTTTCACTTCAAAATGATAACGAAGGTGAATTGTTAGGTTAGACGTTCACGTGCGCTACGGAAGAGATGTCCGCGGAACCTCGCCGCTGTTCATAAAGATCAACAAAGACGATTCGGAGAGTTAAAACGCAGTTGTGAATGACTTTCTCGACTCAGCGATTAGTTTGTTGGATTTGTCCTTGTTGTTTATCCTCTTTATCGCGTTACGGGAATAATCGATATGCTTCCTGCTGAAAGTGGCTGCAGCCCCACAGGTTTCAGCACATTAAAACTAATCTGTGAAAATTCTGCCTTTAGTCTTTGTGTCCCTCATCAGTGAAAAGAAATTCCGAACGCTTTCGTACAGCTTCCTCCCCTCTTGTCGGCGCTTCATGAGTTTGATTTGTTTACTTTGAGAGACTTCAGTTACGTACGCTGGGTTTAATCTTCCTGGATTGTATTTCATGGCTTCGATCTTTCATTTTACGTTGGTCTTGTTTACTTTTTATTTCACAGTTATTCCGATTTTATTTATATTCAGCCATGCCTCATTTAATCGAACTGGCTCGTATTATTCATCACCATTTCCTCGTGCAATGCCCCGCCGTCAGTTTTGTTTCCGTATTAGTTTTTATTCTCTTCTTGTCTCAGTTCCCAGTAGGGCTTTTCTCTTTCATGATAATAAAGAACGAACGAACAGCCGCCGTACCCAAAAACTTTACTTTCACTTCCTTTATCAGAAAATACCATGTAAAGAGACCCGTTTCAGACACATCAGCTTAATTTAATTTTACTGGATTGTATTGTTCGTTATCGTTTTCATGTCTAACTCACGCTGCCAATTATGTGTCCTTATTAGACTTTCTCACCTTGTCAGTGTGTTAGTCCTTTGGGAAACTACACCCCAGTTTCAGTCTATTTTAATAAGAAAAAATAATGAACGAACATCAGCCATGCCAGAATAGTCGTGTCCGTGTCTCGGCTTTGTTTTCTTTTTCTTTTCGAGTTCTTTTTTGTGTTTACAATGTTGGCTAGCGTTAACTGCGTCTAAATGCTTCACCAAATAAAGTCTATTCCCTGGTTAGGATGTGTAAAATCGGTAACTCAATATGCAGAAATAAATTTAGGCTGATTAAAATCTTCTTAAACGCCTGCAGCACCGGGAGAATCCTGTTGACTTTTTCCTTCAGCCGCAATCTCGGCCTCCTTTATCGTCAACCTCTCGGGGTTTTTTTAAAGCTACACAATGATGCATGTTATCGGTACGTCAGGCGACAATGCTGATCTGTGATCTACACGGTAATCACTGATGCACATCCGACTCATTCGCAATCGTTTATTAATTGTAACTGACGAAACACGAGCAATCCAGCCCGCTCTGATGAATCTCGCGTAGATGAAAGGATAGGGTCTGAATTTGGCGTCAACAGCATCTCCATCTCTGCCTCGTATCAACAGTTCAGGCTGGTGGTGGTGGTGTAGTGGTGTGGGGAATGTTGTCTGTTGGCACCGTAATACTCATCAATCCTCTATAGAATGGCCACAATTGACCCGTCTTACTGCATTTATTTCAAGCCAGTCTGTGCGACGTGGCTCTAATAAAACGTGGGTTTGATGTAGAATGTGTAATGTATAACACTTAATGAATCATAGGCTGCGACACAGGTCAATGTACAGGAACCAAACGACAGAATGTCATCCACCTGCACTGCTGTAGCGGTAAACAGTAACGACGCGTAAAGTAGCATAAAGTCGTGTAGCAAAGCGCAGAGTATAGCTGCGTAGAGGAGAGCAGCGTAGCGTAGCTATAATCTGTAATCATGCTATAATCGCTTAACAGAGCGAGAGCTATGCGTTGTCTGCCCCAACCAGGAAGTAAGGCACACTATAACCTATGGAGGCCGACCCAGGACCGTGCCAGGTAACCAATGATGGACTACTGAACGGAAAATAGTTCAAGGGAAAACTACAATATTTATTTAGAGTGGAAATACAATAGTTTAGTCCTCTAATAAAGAATAAGTGAAGGGAAGACCGGCTGATAAAGGAAGTTATTTAAGAGGCATGGTGAAGGCTCCATGGCCTATGCCATAAATATGTAACTGTACAAGTAGCCATCAAGATCTAAACCAGAAAGAAATGGTAAAAAGCTGATCTCAGGTCAGTGTTGAGAAGCTGCGGATTCCCCCACCCCCACCCCACCCTGCGACGTCGTGCCAAATTCTTCGATTAAAGAAATGAGGTCTCGGTATCTGCCCCAGTCTCCATAGCTCTCCTTCCTGGGGTTAGTAATGCAATTAATGATGTCTGCACTCTCAGGGTTCAATTCAGTATATTAGCATTAGCATGAGATTAATTAGCTGCAGACCGGGAGTCAGACAGAGTGCACCTCCTTCTCACCAAGAGCAACGTCGTATTTTTAGGAAACCGTTGACAGAGACCGTCACGCCGAGACTTTGTCACCTTTAGCTTGTTTAGTTTTTGTTGTTGTTGTTGTTTTTTTTTTTTTGAGAAATGGCAAACAGGCTGCGGTGAGAATCGTCTCTCAAACAAACTCTGACACAGACGCTCATTAGACTTGTTAAAGTTACAATCCAATTATCAACGCGCGCTACTGGAACAACAAATGAACGCTCAGGGTGACCACAGGGGAGCATCACATCTACGTTCCTTTTAGTTTCCTTTCTCTCTTTCATTAGACGTCCATCTGTTTGCTCCATCACATCAGGTTAATCACTGCACAAATCGCTGTGTAATTTCTCAGGGCCAGCCAGCGCCGTCACGCAGCATTCTCATAACTCTCTAATCAGCCGGTGATTTGGAGCTTGCCTTCGCTCTCTCCCGGCTTTCTATCTCTCCTCTCGTGCCGTCTCCGTCTCTCTCACTTCGTCTTATTCTGTCTGGCTTCCTCTCTCCTGTGGCCTTCCCCAATCTGTCTTTATCTCTGTCATTCCCTTTCTATTACTTTGTTCTTTCTCTTTGTTTCTGGCACTCACTCGCTCTTCCTCTTTGCTTGGCTCTCTTTGTTAGAATAATTATTGCAGTCCTTAAGTACGTACTTTATATTTTAGACGTATCTGCAGGCGGTCACGTCTGCCCTGATTCTGTCGTTAGTGATCCACCCATGCTCCATATGCCGTCCCTTACTTTTAATATAATCATCCTGGGTCTAAAATCACTCCCTCGCTCACGCCTACCGTCACTGTTTACTATATAGACTGGCGTGTAATGAGCACTGTGTAAGGGACGGGAGCGAGACGCTTCAGAAACACGTTGTTGCGTAAACAACACGGACGTTACAACCTGCAGAGGCAAAACTACAGAGTGCCTTCTGGCCTTAGCGACAGCAGGGCAGCTGCACATGGCAGGTTAATATTAATGCTCCGGAGCTAATACTCACGTTATCCGGGAGCTCCCAGACTAAAGGTCGCGACAGATGGCGTTGTGAGAGAACCTCAGAAGATCTCTCAAACTTCGAAGGATGCTTTGTATGTGCGACGCTTAAAAAAAAAAAACTCTCCCAAACAAGGCAGATTTAAATGGCAAATGTGCACGTAATTGTTTTTCTATCCTGCCGTGCTGCACTAGCGTAGGAGTTCAGGACCAGTTCCTCCACACAGCCATCGCTGTTCCTCGACAACATTGCGTGGCTCTCGACACAAAGCAAGAAAGTGAAGACGGAGATAAACGGATACATCTATACATTAAAGGTCCACTGTGTAGGATTTAGTGGGATCTGTTGGTATAAATGGAGTTACGTATTCATAAGGATGTTTTTATTAGTGTACAATTCTCCGTGACCTATCGTTGTGTTTTTGTGAGTTTACAACGAGCCCTTTATATCTACACAGGGAGCGGGTCCGCCTCTACGGGGCCGCCATGTCGCGCCGCTGCATGCTTTTCACGTTTTCATAAGCGGCAGTGTGAATCCGGACGACAAAGGAGAAGAAATGAAGACGAGGAAGAAGACAGAAGAGGGATCGGTGTTTGCTGGAGCTGGAGAACAAGTTTGAGAAGGCAAATGGTGTAAAATGGAGGATCATGCTTATTATTCAGTACGGAAAAAGCAAGGAGTGTGAATGTAAGCGCTAGGAGGTACGCTACGGGCTCCTGACAGCCAGCGCACGCTCTAATACACGCTCGGAGAGGGAGGGGTAAGAGAGGGGGGGTCAGGGGGCAGAATCATACAGAGTGGAGCTTTAAGTCCTAAATGATCTAAATCAGGACTACAAAATCTAGAGACTACATGAAGACTTACAGAACCTTCATAGTGGCCGTCTGGGAAACGCCGATGTTATCGTTTCTATAGTAACAGCTCATTCTGAGGGATTTGTGTTACGGATGATGCACATAATCCGCGCTTAATCATTAACGGATGAAAAACGTGGCGTTTAACAAAGAAGCGCAATATGGTGAGTCCTTCTGTAAGATGTTTATGCAGCATTTATACCCCTTGACAGGGGGCTTTGAGTTTTGCGGATTCTTGGTACTGAGCCGCTTTTTGTTTTAGAAACTTGAAGAGAAAGTGAGAGAAGGGCTGCTTATAGCTGCTGTAACACAAAGGACAAGCTGTTTCATGGAAATTCCGCAATATTAACCGCAGTGTGACTGTGATGCTCTTTAATAAATAAAAACTTCAGGAACATGCTGGAAAATAATCAAGTTGTGTACGATGTTATTACTGAACTGTATTTCAATCTTCAAAGACTAAGTTGAGAAACAGAATGCAGAGCCTGGTATAAATCGGATCGTACATAAGCATATCTACAGTACGTGAGATTACTCATTTATGCAGATGATTATCTGCAAATCTTAAACTGTGGTTATTAAAGTCTTGCTAGGGCGTGTTCAGGTAAGAAGTACTGAAACGTTGGCAGCCATATAAGAGGAATGAAGCATGTCAGGGTGTGCTGTTATAGGAAAATAATCAACTTTAGTGTAACACCACTTCATCACACCACTCTGCGGTTCATCATCTTCCTCCTTTTCATGACGTCAGGTGTTTTATTGCGTGTGCAATAATACAATGTCGACGTGACGCGTCCAATCCCAGTGCGTTTACAGCACGACCCTGACAGGAATACAGTGCTTACTGGGTTAGATACATGGGGTGCCAATACATATGGAGATGATAATCTCTAGGGATGTTAGCAAAACTTTGATCACATGACATTTCTGTGATGGGTGTAATTGTTTAAAAGGCGTGCGAGGAGCGTTTACGCGGTCATCGCGCATGTAGGACAGATGACGCAGCCCCGGACCCTCGTCCCGCTTCCCTTATAGCCGTTTTAACGTTCAGTAAAGAACGGGATGAAAACCTGCAACCCAGCCACCTGAACAGCCCTCCGTTTATACCGTTAAGCAGCCTGGCCACACGCCAGGAAATAACACTTTCCTCTCTCGCGTTTATCTTTCACCTCAGATTAAATCCATCACACCGTTTAGCACGTTTATTGAAACGCTGCTGTAGGATGAACTTCAGGAATGATACCAACACAGAGACGACACAGAAACAGCACTCGCTCCGTGTGTGTTGTGTGTGAGAGAGAGAGATGTATAGACGAGTGCTGGGCTGACACTTCAGAGCAGTGAACTCCCTCTAGTGGACATGAACGCTCACTACGCAGGCTTCTTTCATTAGAAACCAGAACAGGGTTCTTTACCAGATTTCATACACCTTAAAAATCCTTGGATTTGTCTCTTGTGGATCTGCGCATCCCGCGTAGCCGGCTTACTTCAGGGCTGTGCGACGTGACCCGGGTCTCTCATCCTGACACGGGTCACTTCATATCATGGTAACAAGGCATATCACGATATAGCACATTTTCTGTAAAAATAAATAAACCTATGTTTTCTGTTTTTTTTTTTTTTTTAAATCAGCAATGTAGCATTTTCTGATTATCAAACTCATCAGAAAAGATTTAAATAAGAGGTGTAAGCGCATATTTTTTATAAGGTTGTTAGCAGCATTAGCCGCGCTGCGTTTCAACGACGGCTAGTTTTCAAAACAAGACGCATCCATCCGAAGTAGTAACGCTAATACCGAGAGCCTTTATTTCACACATGCGTTCTGGTCTCGTCGGCGCCGCCCGTCTTTCAGAGCAAGAGAGGCCGTCTGTATAGCAATAATATCGCTGTAGCGCGATTCGCGACACAAAGAAACAAATATGGTCACACGGCCTCGGGTCAGTGTATCGCGCGAGTGTTTATCATCATCATCTGTGGGAAATTGTTGAATGATGCTACAGCTATATGCTAATTCCCTCAGCCCCTTCAGGACCAAGTCACATATTTATACACAAACATATTCCGATATTTTTCTTTTGTTTACTTTGAGATTTTTGACGCTTTACGTTTAGACCAGAACGAACAGAGCTGTAGTCGAGAGCTGGGCAGCTGCTTTCCCTTTCAGTGAAACTCTTTCACACAAGATCAAATCGCTCCCCGTTCGTCTGATATCCAATCCACCGTGTTTGCTTCGTTTGTTTTCTCCAGGTTCCGTCCCGGTTCTGATGCTGCGTGTGGGATCCGCGCTCGCTCTCTCTCTGCGGTACCGCCTCAGCTTCGGCCCGAAGACGTGAGCCGAGTGACTCAACACGCACACGTCATCACGGCTTCTTCCCATCACATTCTCTTTCACTGGAGCCGCTGATCAGCAGCCTGTGAGGAGAAGTAAAGAACACCACACACACTCACACACACACACACACACACACTCACACACACACACACACTCACACACACACACACACACACACACTCACACACACACACACACACTCACACACACACTCACACACACTCACACACACTCACTCATAATAAACACTGATTATTTAACACTTCTAGAAGATTCTTTATTTCTTACCATGGTGAAAGTAATGGCGCCCAAAATCCCGTAGAGTGTGTGTAGCCATGGAACCTGCGATGAGAAGAACACACACCTGTCTGTCTATACCTGTCTCACCCACACTCTACTATCTTTCTTTCCTTTTTATCCTATCCATGGTATTGAATGTGTAACGCGTGCTATAAATGTGAGTGTTTTCTGTATAAACACTGCAGCACTGTGTGTGTGTGTGTGTGTGTGTGTGTGTGTGTGTGTGTGTGTGTGTGTGTGTGTGTCCTCAGTGGGATTTATGTTTTGTGGCCTAGTTTTATTTTTAGACTCTTACAAATCCAAACGGGACGGCGAATCCCATGACGAGAGTGCAGACGAGCAGCACCAGGCAGAGGTTCAGCAGGAGGCCCTGGAACGACGTGACGTCCACCTGAAGAGCGACAAAGAGAACAAGTTATGCTGAAGAAAACCCTGGCTCTTATCATGGCATCACTTGCAAATTTGTAACAAATCTCATCGTGTATAAAAAGCTATAAAAATGTACAGGGGCGGGGTTATGGGTGGAAGCAGGGGCGGGGCCAGGGCTTGTACTTATCCTTTGGAGTTCATATAATTACTAGAAAATGAACAAACATCCAACCCTTTTTCTTCTTCTTCCTCTTATTATTATTATTATTATTATTATTATTATTATTATTATTTATTGACTTTAGGATTGTTTACTCACCACTTGTAGTAAAAATGATTAATTTTGAATCATTACTGCCGAAATCTCAACACAGCTTTTACTTAAGCCCTATCAGACTTGAGGTCATGCTGTGGTACTGAACATCAGCACGGCTGTGATTCGGTCGAAACATCAGGTCGTAGCTAATCCTCGCCGTTCAGCGGCACAACCTCACGTGTGATAGCGCTTTTATACAACAGTTCTATGAAGAAGAAATGAATATTGAGGAAGTGACATTTTGGACACAATATGGCCAAATGTTCTGTTTAGTTTTGCTCCGCTAACAGAAATAGATCCCGAAGAAGCCTCACTCACTTTATAGCGGGTCGGCTAGCCGGCTAGCTCACACTGATTTCTACGATCCCGTTAAAGGTGCGTCTGAGAAAATTGGCGTCCCTTCTTCCTTTCCATCTCCATCTGACAAGCTTTAATATTTTAATTCTGAAACGTATCGTTAGCCATGTGTGCTGCTGCTGATCAGATCCCAGGAGCAGAACTAGATGTTATAATAAGTGATGACATAAAAGCAGCTTCTGTTTCTTTCTGCACATGTAAAATAGCCTGTAAAATAAATAATGACTAAAATACAGTAGAAGACTTTCTATCGTGAATGTTAGTAAACTTTCAAATGCATTCCTGACTCACCTTCGTCTGAAAGCTGAGGACGGTGACACACACACACACCACAGCCGTGATGCCCAGACACACCATCACGGACCTCGTGCTGTAGTAGCTGTAATGAGCGCTCATTAATAATAATAATAATAATACAGTTTTAAAAATACATAATATACCAATTATATGGAATGTTATCATGAAAAAATAGAAACTTACCTGGAAATAAAACCCAGCATGAAAGCCATGAACAGAGTCTTAGGAAGGAAGAAAAAAATAAACCAGGCAAAGTAAAAACTAAACAGGAAGAAACTGAAAATAATACTAAAAATAATACTCTAATTTATTTTACTCACAAAGACAGAGAGCAGGATGAGATTGCAGGGAAACTGTCTCCTGGAACACGGATAAAACAGACTTTTAATCACTTGTTAAAGATGGACTGTTAGAAACAGCGTCCTCTGGAAAGACGTTATCGGTTCTTTTTGCTTCCTGAAAGACTTTTCACTGAGATCTTTCTGACGGGGAAACAGCGTGCTGGATGGAGACGCAGAGCCCAGAGACTTTCACCTCTAAAGCATTTTCTCTCTGATAAACTTCTAACCTTTAGACTTCTATATACATTTTATTAAATTTTACATTTGCAACAAATAACAGACTAAGGAGTAAAACATGATATATTTAATTGAAATTAATCGATGAAATACAAACAGATTTTGGTCCTTGACTGTACACAGTAAAGGTAATGTACATAATTCACATTTGTTTTTTTTGTTTTTTTTTACAGATTTATTGATATTTGTAGATTTAATATGAACACCGACTTTTGTTTTCAGATCAGCGTTTTTAACATAGTAGCCCTACAGAGCCATATGACAGCGATTTACTAAAGAATTAAGAACAATTTCAAACAAATATTTCAAACAAATATAAACAAAAACATTTTTTGTGTCAGTTTTAAAAATAAGCTGAAATAAATAAACTCTAAAGTATAAAGAAGCAGAGCGGCGCAGAAGGCCACAGCTCAGGCAGTGAGAAATCAGCTGGCAAAAGCGAGAGCAGTGAGCGCGCTGTGAGGTCTGAGCTGCAGGTGAGAGAAGTCCGTCTCCATGGCAACAGCCAGTGTTCTGCTGATGGAGCCCTCTGGTGGACAGGTGAGATATCACAGGCTGCTGAAATGCTCTGTACTCACACACCAGGTGGCCAGTTTATTAGGTGTGGTGATCTAATATCTCATACAAACTCTTACTTTTTAAATAAACAAACTCTGAGTCAATAATGGTGATTAATAAAATCCGCTAAATAATTCATTTAAGACCAATTACATGCTAATTTTTTTACTTTTTCTAAAATGAATCCTAACCAATTGTATGCATTTATATATACAATGTTTTATCATTTTTATTTAAAATGCATTAAAATATGCAAATAGGCAGCAGGTAAATATGTGTACTTGTTTGTAGATCAAAGAAATGGATTAAAAAAAAATCATTTCACTTTAAAAACACGCAATGCTTAGCAGTTAACATGTTATGAATATATTTAGATATGATATAAAATGGTAATGATAATACTCGATTCATTATTCATAATGCTCAATCATTAAAGAAATACCCTCATGCTCAGAATTCAGTTATGTTAGTTTTTTTACACAAATGGAATTATGAAATTTTGTAAGTTCTATTTTATTTTGTATTAAAACGGATCCCTGTAAAACATTAATAATAATAATAATAATAATAATAATAATAATAATAATAATAATAATAATAATGGTGGTGGTGGTTTTGGTGTTGTTGTTGGTGGTGTTTGGTGTTTGGTGGTGGTTTTGGTGGTGTTGTTGGTGGTGGTGGTGTTTGTTGTTGTTAGTGGTGTTTGGTGTTTGGTGGTGCTTTTGGTGGTGTTGTTGGTGGTGTTTGGTGTTTGGTGGTGGTGTTTGTTGTTGTTGGTGGTGTTTGTTGTTGTTGGTGGTGTTTGGTGTTTGGTGGTGGTGTTTGGTGTTTGGTGGTGGTGTTTGGTGTTACCTTAAATCTCCACAGCAAGCCAACATCAAATAGGTGACAAGAAACAGGAGGCTGCAAAATATATAAACATATAAACATGTACAAAAGTTCATTTTTAACAGTGTTAAGAATTATAGCATGTAAATTCAGCTTAACATTGTTTATTACCTGGAGGTGGAGTAAAGTCCAGGATGAGTCTGAATGTAAAACCTCACCGGTTCACTAAAATAAACAAAGATAATTTCATTTACAAAGAATAATCGGATCATCTTTCACATGCGAGTCACGCTAATGATTTAAACTGCTGATTATAAAATAGTGTTGATGACAAAAGCATGAATAAAAATAAAATTAAATGGTCATTACTGAGGTTACTCACTAAAAGGTGAAAAGAGACACGATGGCCAGAGTAACAAACAGCTGCAGCATCACAATGGAATAAACCTGAGAGAGAGAATAAAGAACAGGCGTGTGAGTGGCGTGTGTCCCGTGGTACCGTCAGGGATGCGTCAGTGCGCTGCTCAGGTGTCCGTAAGCTGGAAAAGCGAATCACAGTGCTGACGGGTTGCTACTTTAAGAGAAAACCTATTAATACTGAATCAAATATATAAAGTGAAGAAGTTTATTTTCATTTGCATACCATTAAATATATAAAAACATAAACAAGACAATATTGTAAATTGTGAATACTTAGGAACATTGCATGTATTGTATGTATTTCTATAAAATATTTTAAAATAAAGAGAAAAGATTTTATATTGCATTATTTTTCCCACCAAGTAGTAATATCTTTATAATATTCGGTACCTTGCGCACGAAAACACATCTGATGTTTTTATCGTCCCATAAAGATGCACCCTCGCTGTAACAGTAACCTGGACATCCTGCAGAAAAGGAGCAAAAATATTTCATTGTTATGTTTATAATTATTTAAATTTGTTCAGCACTGCACTCCCCAGCTCTTTTACATTTCATGTTATAACTCTGTTCTTTCTTTGTTATAAAAAAAATTATATTATTTTTATTATTAATTATTAAATAATCAATTCCTGAAAAAATTTACATAAAAATTGTGGGAAAATTAATAAAATGAAGACAAATTATTAAAATGTGTTGTAAAAAAAATCATGTTTAGCAGTTGTTATTATAATATCACTGTACTACAATCACCTCTTTTCAATTAAATTCATTTTTAATAATTAATAATTAAAATTGTGATTTAATTATTTTAACATAAAATTTATTTGATAAAATTTAATTTATAAATGTTGATCAGGTTTAGAAAAGCCCATTTTCTGTGGAGTTTTTAATAGTTTTTCAAACCAATAATAACAAAACTGATAACAGAAACATGTAAAACTATGATAATAGCAGATGTTTCTTACCTGCGTTTGCTTCTTCGTAGCTTGGAGGCAAATTTCCAGCTACAGTCGCAACTTCAGGTGATACCTATTAAACATCAAACAAACAAACACACAAACAAGCAAAGAAATAAATAAATGTCTTATTAGTTCTAATAACTTACAAGAATACAGTTGTGATCATTTTTAAGTGAAATGTTCAAATAACTAATAAATGTAAAGTTCTAACAATGCATAACTGTGAAGTAACTGTGAACTTTGTAATTTATTAAATGTAAAGTTCAAATAACTTTTAACAAGGTATAAGTGTAAAGATCTAATTAAAAAAGTGATACAGTTCTAACAAGGTATATGTGCAAGGTTCTAATCATTTATAAAACACTATTACTTAAATGCAAAACCATGGAAATGTAAGATCTGATGCTGTGCTATGCAATAAAATCACTTCCAGAACAATCATCACCTGTTCATTTCATTTGATTTAAATGAGGTCATGTTATAATATTTCCTTTCACTCCACGAATATTTCGGTTGTTAGAGTTTTATTCACTTCAGTATAATCTTTGCATCCTGTCCCATGGACTATAAACAAAATTATGAATATAATATTTTCCACATTGTTCAGAATGTTCATGCTGCAAATCTGGTTAATACTCAGATCTTATTGTAATAATTCTGATTTACTCTCACATATGTATAAATATATTTTTAGAAAAACTGGATTATGCTTTAAAACCCAAGAAACAAGCCATGTTTAATTACTGCACAACTCTTTACAGTATTTTGTTCTATGAGGCTGAATCTCATTTGTTTCTTTAGCATCAACTTAAAAAGTAAATAAAAACAACCGTAAAAAATCAACTTAAAAGAAATGCTTTTTGAAGTGTATACTCGAGATTATTCAAATTAAACATTAGTTTCTTTTTTATCATTTATCTATTATAGCCATTACATTTCACACATTACATAATATTTTGATTAGAAAATCAGAATTCTGTGATATATTAGTGAAAAGAGCTTTACCTTCTTCTCATTCATGTTTCCTTTGTTGTTTTTTCTTCTTTTTACAAAAGAAATATCATTTATTGTACTATGAGATTTATTTATCCGTGATCCAGCGTGTGCTCTCGGACTCTCCCTGCGGTCTGTACTGCCAGATTAACGCAGACATTTATACAATCCTACTATGATAATCCGTCCTGATCAGCTCCCCCTATTCCCAGGATCAGTAGTACAGTCCAGCTGCATTAACGTCTGACAAGAACGTACCACCTTTACTGAAAAAGGGGGGAGTTTTATATAAATCTTCTGACTATATTCCTTAAGGAGTTCTAAAGTACATGAGGAGGATCAACTAAAAACAGAACAGAGAAGAAGATAAGATCATCTGCAGAAGGATCTAGAAGAGTCCTTATTTCTTGTTCATCAATGTGACGCTTCACATCAACGGATTGTACCAAGAATGTGTCAAGGAGCACGCTAGCTAAACTTTAAGTTCCTCACAGGTTCTAGGTGAGAAAGAAAGAGCAATAATTTTGCGGACCATACACCTACACAGTTAACACATACACGCTTAAAAACAAGGTTCTTCAAGTGTTCTTTAAGGATTTTTTGGATAATAAGACATTTTAACCTTATTAAAGGGTTCTACCCATGAACACACTCCCCTATCTGTTTTTAAATAACATATCAAGTACCTAGAAGGTTTAGCCAAATGCTAAATGCTAGACAAGTTCTTTCCTCAATTTGGAGCAGCTGTTTTTTGGAAGAACCTTTAATTATCCAATGAAGTGATTAAGTGTGTGGTACAAATTATCGCTCTGTATTTTATTCTACATATCTAGAACCTGTCAGGAGTTTAACATTTAGGTGAACAGTCTTGGTACTTGAAGGGTTCTCTAAAGGTTTATTAGATAATTAAGGGTTCTTATCCTTCTAAAAGGTTCTACCCTAAAGCTGTTCCAATAGGGAAACCCTCTGTTGCAGGGTTCTACATAGCACCTTTCGTGATTCCTCCAGAGAGAAGAACTGAAGAATCCTTAAAGGCCCTAAATGTTTTACCAGCATGTTTTTTGTCCCCTCACGTCTCTGTGCTTTTCTTTCTGATACCCTTTTTCTTGTTTGCTGCAGAAAGTGCGGTAAGTGATTAAAAAGTGCTCACAGTAACCGCTGTAGGCTCCATAGCGCCACCTTGAGCCAGTCTGAGTGTTTATTCAGCACCAGTCATATATAATGCTATACTGAATGAGGATCAACATCCATCTGGTCCACATGAGCACCTGATCATATTCTCACGCTGTGGCAGATTATCTGCTAAATAACACTGATGCTGTAATTAGTGAGCTGCTGGTTAATTAAACCGGGTTAAGAAAAAGTTCTGTAGTGCTGATTAAACTGCTGCAAATACATATTTTAAATAAATACCTTTTGTATATAGTATGTTTAAAAAAAAATTAAATTAATCGATTAATCAGGGAAAAATAATAGACAGATTAATGATCAAAATAATAGCTGAATGATCGCTTTCTAGATTTTTTTATTTTTAATTCTTTTAAATAAAATGTTCATATTTAGAATTTTCACTAATTAAGAAAATTTGATTAGGGAAATTAATTTAGAATTAAGTTTACTTTGTTTTTATTTTTTTTAGAATGTTGTCATTGAGAAATATCTCATTTAGAATTTTAAAGTTGTCTTTTTCTATTTTGCTACTGTATGGCATTAAACTTAGTAAAATGTAATAAATTCAGTTTCTGAAATATGAAAAACATGCAGAGAACATTGATAAGGCAAACTTGTTTATTTTTAATTTTTCAACTCCCTGGAAGATTGTAACACATTTACAAAATATACAGGCAAGATGAGTGATAGAATTAAAATTGTAATATTAGAGCTTTATCTTGTGGAAGAACACAGTTAATAGATTTTATTTTACAAAAGACACTAAAAAAATGAGGCATACTTTTTCCCTTTTTATAGATTTTATATAAATGCAAATTATATCACGGAGTACAGGCCTGTCATTCAGACTCACCGAAAAATACTACAGATACAATATATACAAAATCCACGAAAAAGAAATGGAAAACTTTCCTCGTTATTCATTTACTGATAAAATTACCCTCTGAGGTCAAACAGTCGTAATTCAGTGATCAGAAGCGATCAGCAAACATTAAAACTTAAAAAAAAAACAATACACTTGCTAAAATGCAGCTTGGACGACAATAACAAAGCGTTAATCGGGGGGGCGGTGACGGAGTATCCTTTGATGTGGTGTTAAACGATGTGGACTTTTTTTTAAAGGAGCTTAAAGTCTATAAATTCAAAAGAAAAATCAACAAAGAAACAGTTTGGTATAAAAATCAGAATGTACACAAACTTCAATATTCCATAAACCTTCCTAAAACGATTCAGAAAAAGGAAAAGAATGATTTAATTTTATATATAATATAATAATTATGTAATAATTATTTCAATTTTAAAAAGGCAAATGTGGTAAAAAGTTTCACTCTGTATCACACGATAGCCACCAGTTCTGCTAGCAAAGTTTCTGCTTAGTTCTATAATAAAAGTTTGGCCAGTTTAGTTTTTCAGACTGAAGGAACTTGTCATAGTTCTTAGGAGGAACTACCCCCTTTTGTATATTTGCACTGCAAGAAATGAGAATGATTATAGTTCTTGGAACACTGTTTTAGGGACTTTTTAGCTCCTACTTCAGGGTAAGTACACTTCCAGAACAACAGGAACACTGAGAGACGTGTGTGTGTGTGTGTGTGTGTGTGTGTGTGTGTGTGTGTGTGTGTACGGTGAACGTTGAAGTTTAGAGAGATTCTTCTAATCAAATCGTCGTTATTTCTTTTTATTAGTCAGTGTGTATTACACTAACAGGATAAAACAGACACAGACGACGCAGCTGGCAAACTGAAGTGAAACTAAAAAAGCCTATAAGAGTTTGATTTGAACAGAATTGCGTGTGTGCTGCCTGCCTCATTACTCCAATAAATCCACATGGTAGAAACGTAAACAAAGAGGAAGCGTGCAGCGTGAGGGGCGAACACACGACGTGGTGGAAATCATCACTAAATCACCAATGAACGTTCTAATTGTCAGACAGTCTACATGAACCATCTTTGTATCGTCTTATTGAAAATTCTGATTCGGGTACAGCCTTAAATCCATGTAAAACGAGAACTGTCTGGAACTGTTTGACCCGAAAACACCTTATGATTTACTACTTAGCAACATTAGCTAGCTTGTTAGTGAATTTGGCTAGCTAATAAATTCAAATAGCTATGTAACTGGAAACATCAGCACAGTGCAGTGTAGGGACCTGGCTAGCATAGCTAATGTTGCTAAATAATAACATATTTTGTGTTTTTATGGCTGCATATAGGCCCTCTGTTTAATTTGACTTCCTGTTTTTGCAGGTTGGTGACTTAAACAAGGGACTGATAATTTGCACTAAAGGAAAAATAATCCTCTATTCCAAGATGGCTGCCTTTTGAGATAACAGGAAAAGCCCCTGGGTCCTAAATCAGCGTCTGCATGTCTGAAGATTTGGTTACGGGTTGAGGCAGATATGCAGACGATGCTGAGGCTAAATTAACCAATTTTAAACTTGCACATTTTAGTCACCAAACATGTTTTGGATGATCGAGTAAATTTGTAAAAGTTTTGAGATTTATACAAAAGTGTCCCTTCAAACAGAAGAAAATTCATATGTTACTGAAATGTTTAAACATTCTGCCGAGGCCTGTGAAGGTTATTAAGAACACTGAACCATTTCACCAATTTTGTGGAAAGTCCAAGATAGAAAGGTTCTCTTTCAAACTTTTTCCTTTTTAAGTTCTTCATGTTGGACTAATTTTAAGGCATGTGGGTTCTTTTTCAGACATCAATCTGAAATAACATGAAAGTACAGAAAACCATGGTGCGAAATGCTTACAAATATTTACGTTAGCTGCCTGTTTTAGAGCAAAGATTTTTCTTATTTTTTACAATTACTAGGGTCATTTCCATGGTGACCAGCATGCTAACATAACTAACATAATGTAACCTAACAGCCCAGCTTACACTTTAACATTAGCAGAATGTTTTCTAAGTATTTTGGTGAACATTATCGGAGTAAAGTTTTGAAGTATTTTTAGTTTTTAGTAAGAACATTATTTTTTGAGTAACGTAGAAGGTTGTTTGTGATGTTGGAAAAACAACACAAACCATGATGACATTCTCAGAGTATTACAAGAATGTCATATTTGTTTAAACGTTACAGCTGAACTTGTTAAATACATCACTGATAGTTCTAGTAACGTTCTCGGTTAGTACGTAGCCGAGCTGCTGGTATCTAAGCCAAGATATTAGCAATGGATTCTGAGTAAACCAACATCACGTAAAAATAAAAGACGAAGCTAACTCGCAGGCAAGACACGGCTGCAGTTCTTTCATAAATTCTGACCAATAAGAACAACAGTTAGCAAAATTTATAATACATTCTTATCGTAATATTCAGGCAATTATAATGATATGCAATTTTTTATAGGCATCAGATTTACTACATTCTTTCCCTTTTCAAGGCAACAGTGTAATTTAGCACTTTTAATAACGTTAAATCCATTATTTATTCTTATTTACGAGTCGATGCGGAAGGCTAAAAGTTTTTCTGAGTGCAAGCTGTTTAATGTTCGTAGGTCAGGAAGACGTAAGAGCAATTTGGGGAAAATCTCGCCATCGTTCGGCCGCCTTCGTGCAAGAAGCGATCGCAAAGCATTGATTAAATCGTCCTGTAGCTTCTCCACGGCGGCCATGTCGGAAATGCCAGAGCGATCTGTAAAAGGAGAGAGTTCATAAAGTAAAGTAACAACGTACAAGTAACAGTTATTAACTAAGAGAAGGTTACTTGTAGCTAGCTTCAACATGAACGAAGCAAGACTCTGACTAGCACAGAGATTAGCAAACAAGATTAAGGCTTTGTGCAACTCAACCCACTCAGGCATTTTTGCTAACTCATTATAATACTGTTCTTAGATTTCTTTTTGAAATCGATTAGCTGTCTACTGAATGTTCGATAATGCCGGAAGCTAGCTAGCTGAATACACAAACTACTCTAAACACAACACACCTGCAGAAACCAGCACTACAGCCATGAAGAGTGACATCTCGTCTGCCTCCAATCCCAGCATGCTCAGCGTCTCACTGAAATCAAACATGGCATCCAGCAGAGCGCCCATGCCAAGCGCCCTCAAAGACGCCAGAGGATACGTCTGTCCGTTTAAAAACGTCACTGCTCGCTGCTTGGCGTCGAACAGCGGAGAAAATCGCACCATCAAAACCTGTGAAACGTACAGATTAGCAAAAAATGTTAAAATATTAGCTAAACATACTGATCATGGTGTAGATTATGGGTTATAAAGTCATATGGAGGTTGGTAATCGGTTATGAGGCAGTTAGGATCCTGTTAGGAGGTCTATATAAGGTTATGATGATGTTCTAAGATTGCCATGGAACTGTTATGAGGCTGTTAGTTGCTATGAAACTCTTATAAGAGTCGTACGAGAAGGTAAAATGAGGTTATTTTAAAGGTACAAACTTGTTATAAGATGTTATAATGTTGTTTTGCAGAGCTCATGGAGAGTGTGCTAAATGGGATTGTTCCAGGTTTGTTAGGAGGCATTTATGAGGTTATGAACCAATTATGAGGCTGCTGTGAGATTGTAATGAGGCTGTTATGAGGTTATTTATTAGGCTCTATGACATGAGGCTGTTATGAGATTGTTAAGAGGATGTAATGAGGCGGCTCTGAGCTCATTAGGAGACTGTTATAAGTTTCCAGTGGGATTGTTATGAGATTGTGATGGGGTTGTTACGGGGTTGAGGTTGTTTTGGAGTGGAGATGTTTTTGAGATTGAAGATGTCATGCTGTTGTTTTGTAGCTGTTATGAGATGGTTTTTGAGTTGTTACAGTGTTATGTGGTAATTTTGGACTTGTTATGAGGTTTTATGAGGCTTTTTTGAGGTTGAGGCTGTTCTGACTTGCTATGAGGTTGTTTAGGAGTTGTAATGTTATGTGGTCATTGGAGCTGTCGTGAGCTTTTTATAAGGTGACTTTATGAGGATGAGCTTGTCATATGGTTGTTTTGGAGTTGTTACATTGTTTTGTGGCTGTTTTGGGGTTGTTAAGAGGTTATTGCAATGTCTGTTCACCTGGAAGGTGCCTGATTTGAGCAGTCGGATCTGGTCATCTTGGTTGAGTGTTTGAAATCCTGGGATGCTGCGAGAAAATTCCACCACGTCTTTAACCGCAGGACTGAAACACTGAGAGAAAGCGTCCCAGACCTGCTGAGTGGAGCGATCAGATGGAGACATGGGACACGAATTCAGAGGACACGCCTGGAGAGTCAGACACAGAGAGAGAGAGAGAGATTTCTGAGAAACATTTTTGCATTTGTAAATTTATTCAGTCTTTCACTTATTAACTGGCTCCCTCCCTGATTTTAGCACCGAGCAGGGTAACAACTTCATATTCGGCAACCATTACACCGGAAACCTGACTAACCTCCCCAGACACAACTCTGATTCACAGGTAAACAAAAACGGGAAGGATCTGCTGCGGCTC
>JAQQZR010000038.1:3704206-3715894 GCA_030068235.1 Notoglanidium macrostoma
TCTCTCTCTCTCTCTCTCTCTCTCTGTCTCTCTCACACACACACACACACACACACACACACACACACACACACACAAGCTGCTCGTGTCCCCAGCCTCAGACATATAGCAACGTATAATAAGTATCCACATGGTTCTTCACCTCCTGTATTCCTCTCTGTTCACACGTTCAGGCTGTCGAAGTGAATTCCGATATTTTAGTGTTTAATCCAACTTTCTTCTTTGAATCACCAAAAATTTGCACTTAATTACAAAAAGAGACAGTCTGTTTCCTAAAATCTGAACCAGTGATGTCGGAAATGTGATATTGATACACGAAACTCATATTATAGCTTACTTTATTATTGTTATTATTATTATTATTATTATTATTATTATCATTAATATTACTATTATTATGTTTTCAAGAGAAACAGTGCATTAGATGTTTTAGAAAAGAATAAAACACTCCATATCTTGCTGTTGGAGGAAAATAATCAGAGAGATGGTGGAGCGATGAAGCGGCATCGCTATGACACCTCGCATTAAACAACACAACGTACTTTTTATCCAGTTATGGTCACGTTAAAGGATGCAGAACATCCATGAAGCGCAAAAACGCTTCTCGAAGGTGTTTCTACGATACACGACGTGACGCTTCCAGCAATACAATAATTACAGTAGGGTTGCAAAATTGCATGGGCTTTAAAAATAATTTTTATGTTTATACAAAAAAAAAAAACCCCTAAGATTTCATATCTGAAAAATTGTCAATTAATATTTGAGAAATTTGAGAAGAAAATTAAATGACAGTAAATAAAAAAAAAGCATTTTCGAAAAGAAATATATGTAATCAACATAAAATGAACTTATATAAATAATATAACTTAAAATATAACTTGATATCCACTATATTTCAGAAAAGAATTATTATTAAGTAATTTATCGCATTGTTATTGTTTCTTCTCATTTATTTAGTTGTACCATTGTATCAAGCGTAGAAACACGGAGTGCTTTACAGCTCATAGCAACAAGAAAAGAACTCGGAGAAAGAAAATCCCCAGCAATAACTGTGCGCAAAGAAAAACACGTTTCAAACGCGAACGCGAACGTGTTGTTTCAGCTTCTTTGTTACGGATGGACACGGCTCTCACATTTTTGTGGTTAATGTCGTACTTTAAATAGTTTTAAAGTTGAAGGAAATGCTTGTTGTATTACACACACACACACACACACACACTTAGTGTCATGTGTGTAATTTATGGTTCTTCCTTCTCCATTTTTTTTTAATATGCGCACACACAAGCACTTATTTTTAATGCTGTTATTTGAAGCGACGCACAAAGTAAAGTGAGATGATCTCCATCTCTCGCTCACATACACACACACACACACACACACACACACGCACAGACGGCTTCCCGACGCTCTCACGCAGCGTGTGTACAGTGTGAGGTTAGTCTCTAGCTAAAGGCATACATTACTCCCATCAGTGTGTGTTAATGAGTTTCTGCGTCTCTCTCTCACCCTGCTGAGAAACTAACATCTCCGAGTGGGGCCGTAAACAGCACGCGCTGACATTAAACCACTTGCTTTTTCCTTCCACTCTCAGGATTATTGTAGTAAAACCGTTCCACGGCCACGACGGCGAGACGAAGGAGCGTTCCTCCGATTCTTAATGTCTCATCTCGATTGCCTCTGGATGTTTCCGGCCCCCCCCCCCCCCTTCATTTTTCTCATCCCGAAGTAGTTACAGTCGGAGCAGTGCGCGTCGGCGTAGAGTTCATCAAACGCAGGACAATCTAAAATGGCTGGCGATGATTAAGAGAGAGAGGTGGCATGAATAATGCATGCCTCCATTACTCAGGATGATCAGTGACGAGAGTTTAACACGTTTAAAGCAGACGAATGGGCGAGAAGCAGAAAAAAGAGGCCGCGCCGAGACGTCCCTCCATCATCACGCCAACTTCCACTTTGCCGTGATTATTTTTTTTAATCGCACATCTGAACATCGCTCAGTAACCAGCGCAGAGTAACAGATGTGAGTCACAAGGATGTCTTTATTGAGGCGGAACCTTCCGCTGAACCCCGGAGCTGCACCGTCACGGATAAAACAATAATTACAGCACTAATTACAAAATCGGGCTCGATTCTAAAATCGTGATTAGTTGCTGTAATTATTTCAATTTAGAAACACAAAACAAAACAAAGCAACTTTTTTTCTTTGATTTTTGAATAAGTCAAAGAGAATTAATAAATATTGTACAGGCATGAGAGCTGGTGACTATAAACACCCGATACGTAAGAAATAAAACACTCCGAGTCGTGCGGTCACGGGAAAGTAATCAACAACAGGGTGGTGTGATGAAGAGGTACCGCTACTACCATGACGATGATTTATTTTCCCTTAAGTGCTTTACTCCTCTGCAGCATGTCAGCAATTACTTATTTATTTTGATTATTTCAAAGAAAGATGTTTACTTTTTATCCATTTATAGTTGCATTTAATGTTACAGCTTATGTTGGAGCAGGCGTGTTCTCTCTCGTTTCTCTCTCGAAGTTAATCGGCAAGACAAAAAAGTGTTAACACAAAGCGTGAAAATGAAAAGGTCAGAAAAAGGTCACATCTCGACCTCTGACCGTTACAAAGCGCCGAAAGCGGAGACTCCTTCCGTAAATAAATAAACATCTCCTAAGAGAAAGCTTGGCCATTACACACACACGTCTGCAAAACACGCCGCGGCGCATCGCATTAACAGAAACCCGTGATTTACAGCTGCACTGCTGTCAGAGCTGCTGTTATAGAACATTAATCAACAACTTCTGACCAATCAGAATCCAGCAGCGGCGCGGTGAGAGTAAGATTAGCCTGCGAAAAGTGCAGTCGCTCTTGTTTATGGAACCGAGAAAGCCAAATGAAAGTACGCTGAATGTTCTCCAGGAAACTAGGGGGCAATGAAGTAAAGGCGACTTTTACTCTTTTTAAAAAAGATGTTGTGACAAAGCAGCTTTACAGACATCCAGATGTGTACTTAATGAGCAATCCAGAGGTGACGTGGCGAGGAAAAACTCCCTGATGCGACATGAGGAAGAATCCAGACTCTCAGGGGAACCCATCCTTTTCCTTTTTTTTCTTTTTTTTTTCCCCCCATGATGATTATATGCAGGGAGTTTAGCTGAAAATCCACGCGTTTGTTACTAGCTATAACCTCTCTGGTGGCTCCGCAGTCTTTGTCACGGGTTTGTGAAACTGGAAGCTGCTAGAAGCGAATTTAAAGACAAGGATGAAGCAGGTCTTAGACGAGTGTTCTTGCTTCCTTGCACCTGATATTGTATGTCTTTGGTATAGAGAAAAAGCAGGAAGTCAGGAAACAGAAGACGCAGAATGTTTAGGATGTTGATTTTGGGTTCCATACTCCTTATTTAATTTTTTTTCTCCCGCCCGCCCCCAAACCTCTCTGCGCCGTCCGTCGTCTCGTGGTGACCCTCTTGACTAACGAGCGTGCAGTTCCTGTGTCTCGGAGTGCATGAGAGAGCTCAGCGATCACCTTTTCCTGCTCTCCACTCCTTCATTTCCTGTGCTGTCAGCCCAGGTTAACGCCAGCACGCATCTGAGTGTTTTCTCCACGGCGCAGCCTCGAGAGGGAGCCGATTTTCCCTCGGCAGCATCGAGTGCTCCCGTCACAGTGCCCTTATTGACTGTGGCACCCTCGCAGCACCCCGAGTCGTGGCTAATGCGCTGCGCTCTACATGCCGATTGCACCTGACGTTTGGGGACCGCGGCGTCCCGCCTAAACGAAGCCTGTAGGCAAAGTAACAAGCTTAAACAGAAGGTTTACAGTGGCACTGCCCTTGTCTTGCAAAACTAAATAGAATCACGGCCCAGTGGGGGAAAAGCCTGGCTCTGTTTGTGTGTGTGTATTTGTGTGTGTGTGTTTTTTAAAGGAATCTATTTTCAGTCCTACTTTGCACATGGATTTGATGGACAGCATAATGGTATGGTTAGAAAATATCCTTATGAGACGTGCGTTATGCTGTCGGGGGAAAACTGCCGTGATGATAAGTGTGTTTGGATTTGTCGGCTCTGCACTCGGCTTTGACTGGAGATACTTTTCTCTTCACGTCTGCAGCTTCTTTTGTGCACGGAAATCTGCTCCGAGTGATTACGTCGCTTTTAAATCCACAACAGATCATTTGCAAAGATTCGATCAAATCTAAACTCATTAAAAGTAAAAGCATCAGTTCACTTCACTTACATTATCACACTCATATCAGGCATGTAACGATATATCGCTCATCGATAAATAGCAGTACAAATTTATGATTGGGTTGTGTGGGATTAAAATGAACCGGGATTCATCTCTCAGATTTTCCTAGCTGTAATTGTGATATTTAGACAGCAGAGGGCGCAATAGCGTACAGTAGCGGGAATACACGCGACCCACCGTAGGCGGAAGAAACACAGCTTTAATGCTGCGAAAACACACGCAAGAAACAGGCCTACAATGCGGAAGAGATTCCGTGCTTTCTTTTACACACCGTCGAGCGCTAAAGGAAAGAGACGCAGGCGTAGGTGGACGTTTTATGTGTAAGCTTTTTTAATTTTTAAAAAGAAGTTTAGTAACTTTTTTCATTTTCAATAAAATCAAATTCTTATCTAACAGGCTGTTATATTGTACTCCAAACTGTACAGAGGTTTGTGAATAATTATGGTTGGTTGTTAAAAAAAAAAAAAAAAAATTCTATAAAAATGTTATGTAACATTCTTTTAATTTCCATTTATTTTCCTCAAAAATATTGCGGAAAAATCTAATCGTGAAGGCAACATCGTGAACCATATCGAAACGTGAACTGGGTGAATCTCCTACGTCTCATATTGGAATTACAATACTGACCTCTGAAGTTCCAGAATATTCTTCTACAACATTTATTAATAATTGTTGTTGAACATTTCTAGAAGGAGTCTTTCTTTATTTCTTTAATTAATGTATTTTTTTTTTTAAGATGACATTTTCAGATCAGAGGAATTTATGCTTTAGGGCTTTTTGCTCGTTTTGAGAAAGAGGAAAAAGCAGGCTGGTGACGAAGTAAATATTCATCTAGAAAGATAACTATAAACGGATGAGAAGTACGCCATGTTCTTTAATTGCTGAAACAAATGTTAGTGTTTAACATTAAGACGGAAAGAAACCCTTCACAACGTGCATTTATTGGAAAACAGTCAACTTGTGCATGCTACAGTAACAGCTGATGCAGTTTACTGCATTGTTGCTCCCGTGCAGGATTAAACGTTCGGCCCAGATGACTGCACGCGGGATAATAGGAACTGGGTTTTTTTTCTATTTCCTGTACAAGTGATCGCGTAAAAGTCGCAGCGTTCCTACGGTCGGCCGCTCTTTTCCGATCCTGCCTTATCTTTAGCGATGATGCACAGAGCTGCCGTGCGGACAGGCCGTATTCGATTATGACCGTAAGCCGTAAGCAAGCAAACGAAAGACGTCAGCGATGGCAAGGCGACGGTAATAACAGTGTTCTCGAGCGCGCTCTCGCCATGGTCGAGCTGCTTTCATTCCTCCCCCCCTCTCTCTCTTCGCAGTCATACAGCCTGTCACCCCGCTTTTTTATGACCCATTCTTGCTAGTGTACTCGTGATCTACAGAGATAGAGAGAGATGGAGAGACGGAGCCGGGTAGAGGAAGGGGAAAAAAAAAGATCATTTCGCCAAGACCTGAAGCGTTACGCAGTATCGGGGCTGGGCAAATTCAATAAAGAAACAATCAAGCACGGTAACACGGCATAATGGCTTTTTAAAAAAGATAAATGTTTGGTAAATGACTCCTTGATGTCCAGGAGGAAAGGGAGAGAATGGCTTTGTGCATTAGGCGAAGAAAAGCAGCCTCCTGACCCAGCTGCTGCTTCCTGATTACCAGCCAAATTGCAGGAGAATTCCCTTTGTCTTGGAGCGCGCCAAGGCCATCCTTCTCCCTTTCCTCGGTGAGAGTGTGGCGCGCAGAAAAACCGAGAGAATATCGAGAAGATGAGGAAATGAGAAAGAGAGTGCTGAGTGCATATATGTGATGTGTATTACTGCTTATGCGTGTGCGTGACTGGTACCGTGAGTCCATTGGCTCGTGCACCGAGCTGAATTTATCTTCCTTATCTGTTTTTCTACCTGCACACACACACACACACACACACACCATTCGTCAGCAGAGTGGTGTGATAGTGGGAGAGCAGGGCCTCTACAGTGCGGGTGGAGAGGAAGGTGCATTCATTTGTTCTGATCCTCTCGTCGCAGCACTGTCATCTGTGCGCAAATACACCGCAGCCGTGGAGCTCCTCATTCAGCATTATTCACATGAGAGAGAGAGAGAGAGAAGCATTACCATCTTTATGTTCATGGCTATTGAGAAGAACTACATCACAGGTAATGTGTGTGTCTGAAAGGAACCTGTTGATTTTGCTTATATGGACAAGAAATAAGCTCTCCCTTTCTTACACGCTCCGTTCAAAACGCTTCTCCGACATGCGCCTAAAGTGTTCCGCACGTTTCCGTGCCCGAACCGGATCACCGAATACGCGGAGAGTCCGTAACAGCGAGCCGGCAGCTTCAGGAGTTCGGTTAGTGTCGGCATGTCCTTTAAACACCGGTAAGAGCATCAAAAGGCCAAGGCAGACGTGTCCACGTGCAGCGCAGAGAAGCAGCTAAAGTACGAACAGTGACAGCTAGACACGTGTATCAACTATACATTTCCAAATAATGTAAAAATATGATGTAGGGTGATATAGACGCGTTAAGACGTGAAAGTTTCGTCGACGCATTATAATGACATGTCAGGCTTTAGGCCGGGCTTCCTGTGCGGTCATGAAATCACCTGTGCTGTGGTACGAGAGGAATAAAACTCTTCAGGATGCTTTATTGTTAAATTATCGACTTCATGCTGGTGACATTAACTCCGCTTCACTGACTTTGGGCCACGCGAGCAGATTCTTTCATGTGATGGGCATTAAAATTAGACACGAACAGTAATTAATGGTCCACGGGAGGTACACTGCCGATACTAATGTTAAACTTGACGGAGCTTCCTGTGAGCAGCTACACGAGCTAGCGCTCGTGCAGAAATGCAATATAAAGACTTCATCCTTCATCCTGTGTGTATTAAACCCTGATAAATCTGATTATGCTCCGAGTCTTAATCTGCAAGAAATGTGGTGCACTGCGTAAGGCACTGTATAAAATAAAGATTATTATTAGTTGTAGTGGTGGTAGGAGTGGTCGTGGTTAGTAAGAGGAGGAACAGCTCGTAGTCGTAGTAATTATAATAGTAGTTTATCACAGACGTGTAATATATAATATCTAGCACATGTTTGTTATTTATGCTACGAGTGTTCACACACTCATCTTTCTGGGTTAAGATGGGTCGAACGTTTGGTACTAAAACATTTGTCACTGTATGTGTGTGTGTGGAGGGTTAGCGTAGCCTCACGACGCCCTTCCTGTGCGGACAGTGAGTTAGCCTGGCTCCGAGTCAGCACGTTCGGTCTGTTACCACCGCGATTCCGCAAATAATCACCACTCTGGTCAAGCCAAGTCAATCTTTATCGACTATACCAACGCGGATGCAATATCGAGCCTCCGGAATCACAACACGAGGCAACGCGAACACACAACCCGTATCAGCGATGGGACGCAAAAGGACCCGTGATATGATTTGCCAAAACCGGAATGGCACATCAGGGACAGTAACCACGTCCTCACATTAAACACGCATTAAACATGAAGTATGAAACACGTAGAAGCTGGGGTGGGCGCGGTATAAAGCACGCCAGTGTGAATTTGTACGGTATGGTATGGATTTTGACCAGTTCAGTGCATCCTAATGCACGTTTTAATGCAGTTTTCAAAAAGGTAAACAGGCAGCACCTCGCCGAGGCCCGAGCCAAGGAACGGGAGGTTCAAACGTCACTTCAGGGAGATGGAATCGGTACGGATCTGAAAAGGCAGATGAACGGGTTCATGCAGAATACAATGCCGCATTACATCCTAAGCGGAGACTTGCCAGGAAGAATGGTGTCACTTCCCACCTCGGCACGTCCGACAGACGGGGCGGGAAAGTGTTCGTGTTTTGTTAGCAACGAGCTAGGCAGCTAACTCCGACAGCGACACCCCAGGGCGTCTCGTGTCACGCGCTTACTCTGTCGCGTAAATAAAAGATGTGCGTAAATAATGACGGCACGATCGATCGAAAATAGTGCAAATAATATAACAATATAAAAGAAATTAATATTATAATTTTTCTTTATTGATTAAAAAACATACACTATTTGCTATAATGTAACATTTTTCCAAAGTCCATTCTAATAAATAAAATGCTGTAAATAAATGACAATTTTTCATCTTTTTTAAATTTGTTCAATTTTTCGACACAAGAACAACAACAAAAAAAAAATTGAGAATTGTTTTTTGAGGCCCATTCGCGCCGCACTATATGAAATATGTCCTAGTAATACTTTTACGATTACAGCAATAGCGGTGAACAGACTATACCATGAGGTATACCATTACTATCCACGCTTTAATTTACACCGTGTTGTGAGTGTCAGGCCGAACCTCCCCGCCCGAAAATATATAAATAAAGCCGATTATGTAAACCGTAAGGAGTTAAACGCCTCATGATACACCGCTAAAGCAAAAATAATGAAAACGCCGCAGTGTGATGGAGCGGAGCCGCCCTCACGTTACCACCCTCACGTCGATATTTCCCCCCTCTGTTGTTCACTCCAGAGAAGACTGTGCTGTCTCTCTGTACTGACGAACGTAGAGAGTGCCGCCGGAAACGTGCGAAACGTTCTGCGTCAATACCGAAATACGTCATAGGGTTGCCTAAGCGCAACCCTGACCCTCAACTCTAACTCTTAATAACAAGGAATTTTCTAATTCAGTTCCCCTTCTGGGAGTCTCTCGGAATATAAATCCGCAGAATACAAAAACCCGATCCGGATCCGAGAGCTGGGTTCCAAAAATAGATAGCGACCTGCATCAAACTGCGAACAAGTAACCAAATCAGAGAGCAGTCCGAGCTGCAAAACACGACACCAGGATGTAGAGCGCAGATCAGCACCCGCTCGGTAATGGCATGCAGACGCAGTGTTGGTCCTAGTGAAGGCGCGGCCTGCCGGATCGTCTTGCTCCGAGACAGCTCTAAGTCGTATCATGTTTAATCATTAGCCGCTCTAAATGTGTCTTTAGTGATACAATACGATCCGAGATGTTCATCGTATCGTTTCGAAAGCAGAGATACGCCAGTGATGCGCAGAAGTAGGCCAAGCTGCCCGTTCCCATGTGGAGCTGATAATCAGGAGACGATGAGCCAAGCTCGAATAGCGAGGTCAATCAGCTGCTGCGGGTGCGCCGAGTGTTACGCTCGCTCGCACCTCCGGATATGTTTTCACGTTTGTCAGTAAAACCGAGCACTTGTTTTATCTCCACGAAACATCAAAGCGCCCTCTCTTGAATTCCCGTCCGTCCCGCAGCCCTTATCGAGACTCGGAACGTCCGTGCACGCGGGTGCCAAAGTCTATTAATTAATATTCAGCCGGTGTCCAAGATATTCCGACCTCTCCTTGTGCAATAGTCATTTTATTGACGTTCCCCCGAGGTCGGAGATAATACGAAAGTGTATTATAGTCCAAAAAAAAAAAAAAAAAAAGCCCTTCCTGCTGTCGGATGAAGCTAATTCTCTCCTCGATACCTGCGCTGACAGATATCCTCGCATCAGGACTCCATCTAATCCTACTAATGTGATAATAGCATTAGCACGACAGCCTTAATAATACGAGCACTCGTAAATATAAAATACAGCCGTGTCTGAACGCATAGAAATCCCAGAACGGGAACGCTCCGACCTATAACAGCGTCCCCTGCGGCGTCCGTACGGACCGCCGATCACCTGTATCGTGTGCCGTGTGTGGTACGCGTATAATAATAGTACAATCTCGTTTATTTTGTGCATGATAAATAAAATCTCTGTAAAACGAGCCAGGTCTCTTTAGCGGAATTAGCTTAAACACATGTCGCTGCAAGATCGTGCTGCGCCTTCATGTCCGTCTCTTCAACCTGGACTTCTTTTTTTATTTTTCCCTCCCGAAAGAGTCCCTTTGTGTCAAGTCACGCTACAAATGTTAGGCTTTGCAGGAACACTTAATTTGAGATTGGAAAAGTGGCTCCAAAGTGACGGCAATCCTCTGGTAATTACTCAGCGTGCGCGCCGAGCTACAGGGGGTGTCAATCAAAAGCCGAGCACAGGTGCGCTCCAGACTCCGGGTTCACGGCGCTAATCAAGGCTAGAGACTAGCATGAGCGTGATGAGTTGCGTGCTCTGTGCCAAAACAGGATATAATGGGACATCTTATTATATGTGAGTGTGGAGCATACTGTCTGCTGATACAGGTATAATTGGCTGAGGTGTGTGGATGAAGGTAAATAAAGCCGTGTTCGCGCTGTGATTAATGTCCAGACACTTTTTCCCAAAGACAGAGTGAAGTCTTTAACAATTAGTGAAAATAGAGTTCATCATCCTTACAGCTTCCTAACAGCCCTGAAATAACAATGTACTGATCTCACACGGGGTACCTGTACCGGCTGTGCGCGCGCGTGTTTGCGTGTGTGTGTGTGTGTGCGCGCGTGTGTGCGTGTGTCTAAGAGTAACATACATTTCCCCACATGGACAGCAGTATCTGACAGTTCAGACATTGTTGGGATGTTCTGCTGGTCCTCGCAAGATAAAAAAAAACTGCTTTATTTATTAAAAAAAGTAAAGTGTGCGTGTGATTGAGTGTAAAGTAACTAAATGTATGGTGTGTGTGTGTGTGTGTGTGTGCATGTTAAAACAACTAAAAGTAAAGTGTGTGTATGCATGTGCATAAAAGTAAAGGGTGTGTGTGCGTGTGCGTAAGTGTAAATAGTGTGTGTGTGTGTGTGTGTGTGCATGGGCTAAACGTAAGGTGTGTGTGTGTGTAAAGGTTACTATAAAGTAGATGTGTGTTTGTGTAATGGTAACTAAAAGCAAGGTGTGTGTATAGAATTTAGACCCTCCAAAGTTCACTGGCCTGCATTGACTCCTTCTTTCTTACAGTATCTTGTGCCCTCTCTCCCACACACACACACACACACACACACACACACACACACATACACACACACCTTGCTTTTAGTTACCATTACACAAGTTCTCCACAGTTCCTAACAGTGTGTTGTTTTTCTTCACTTCAACTGTGTTCTGCCTCTTTCTCTCTCTCTTTCTCTCTCTCACTGTCTCTCTCACTCTCTCTCTCACTCTCTCTCATTGTCTCTCTCTCTCTCTCTCTCTCTCACTCTCTCTCATTGTCTCTCTCTCTCACTCTCTCTCACTCTCTCTCTCACTCTCTCTCATTGTCTCTCTCTCTCACTCTCTCTTTCTCTCTCTCTCTCTCTCACTGTCTCTCACTCTCTCTCTCACTCTCTCTCATTGTCTCTCTCTCTCACTCTCTTTTTCTCTCTCGCTCTCTCACTGTCTCTCACTCTCTCTCTCACTCTCTCTCATTGTCTCTCTCTCTCACTCTCTCTCATTGTCTCTCTCTCTCACTCTCTCTTTCTCTCTCTCTCTCTCACTGTCTCTCACTCTCTCTCTCACTCTCTCTCATTGTCTCTCTCTCTCACTCTCTTTTTCT
>JAQQZR010000038.1:3718430-3741014 GCA_030068235.1 Notoglanidium macrostoma
CCCACAGTGCACTGATGATTTGGGACCCACCCACAGTGCACTGATGATTTGGGACCCACCCACAGTGCACTGATGATGGATTGGGACACACCCACAGTGCACTGATGATTTGGGACCCACCCACAGTGCACTGATGATTTGGGACACACCCACAGTGCACTGATGATGGATTGGGATGCACCCACAGTGCACTGATGATTTGAGACCCACCCACAGTGCACTGATGATTTGGGACACACCCACAGTGCACTGATGATTTGGGACCCACCCACATTTACTGGAAGACGACGTGACGTTTGTGACGTTATATGAGACGCATGCATTTTTATTATGGTTTGTCGTTTGGGACACAGCCACAGTGGCCTGACGATTTCAGGCAGTTGGGATGGCATTTCTGTGGCCTATATAGGGCTTGGAGTATGTGGTTTGAGACATGTCCACAGTGGACCGATGATGAATAGGGATGTGTGTGTATAATGGACAGGGTGTGTGGTTTAGGACGCGTCCACATTAGCTGTGGACTGATAATGGTAAGATGTTAGGTGACCTATGTAGTGAATAGACTGTGAGACACGCCCATGTTGGATGATGATAGGGTGTCTGTGATGGTTTGTTGTAGTGAATAGGGTGTGTGAATGTTTGGGACACGTCCACCTCGAGGGCGCTTGTGTGGTGGCGTGTAATGGGATAGGGAGCAGGGCACCGTTACATATGTTTCTTCATCAGACGTGTAATTTGGGACACGTCCACAGTGTTTGATGGTGTTTATGTGACCGAATGATGAATATATCACTGTAATAGTGTCCCGTAGTGTAGGGCACAGGGAGTGGGGTGGCATTTTAAACACATCACTCACTTTTTTTTATTATTATTGTTATTATTTTTTTTGGTTTCTTTTTTTAAAAGTGTAATTTGAGCACGCCGTTCCACTCGCCCTTGTGTTTCTTTGACTCTCGTCTTCTCAGGCCGAAGGAAAGAGTGGAGCGCGTCTCGGCCCAGTAGATGGGGCTCAAGAGCCGCTCATCGGCAGGAACGAGTGCCCTTCTCCGAGCGATTTGATTCTGGAGCGCAGCCCCGATGTGTGCAATTAGACCGCTAATGATAAGCTGTACTTTGGCTGACATTTTGCATATAAATTACACATTTGCGTGAAATAGCTTCTTATATTCTTAATAGATGGGATACGAATTGTGTTAAGTCCTTCAGACGAGTGGAGAGAGAGAGAGAGAGAGAGAGAGAGGAACCGGGCAGAGAATTAAACACAGACATTAAACATCTCTTCAGCTTTTCATGTGAGAATGAATCCGTCTTTGCGTGTGTGTGCGTGTGTGTGCGTGTGTGAGAGAGATTAAGTATGTGTGATATGAGTGTGTGTGTTGCATCTTTTACACTTTGCTCCTTTTTAAGGTTGTGTGATGTATAGAAGAGGCTTCAGAGCTATTGTCTGATCTCTCTCTCTCTCTCTCTCTCTCTCTCTCTCTCTCTCTCGCTCTCTCCCCGTTCACAGGCCGCTGCGTCCGAAGCCCCGGAGCATGGAAAACTGCCGATGTAAGTGCAGCTTTTGATCTTCCGTCTGCAAATCACGTCGGCTTAAACAACAGCTTTTGTTAAAGGTCGTTCATTAGTATTAGCTAATTGCTGTTCAAATCAAACGCTAATTTCTACCAGCAACAATTTAGCATTATCTAATCACCGCCTGCATTATTTAAAGATTATTACGTCCTTTCATTCCGGCCATAAACCCTAAACTCGTCGGGGTAAAATCATTTATACGGCTCAGATTTCCAGCGTGTCAGGTTTTCTTCTTTACTCTGCGGCTACACGCTGTTATTACTGAGATGAAGGTGTTATTTGGTGTGATAGGAATCTCGAGCTGTCAAAACGGGTTCTGCAGGATATCGGCAACCTGTCTCCGTCTCTCTGTCTTTGCCACACATGCGCACACACACACACACACATACATACGCACACATGGCACACCGTGAGCCAGGAGTCGTGTCTTTATGTCAGGTGTGTCAGGCCCACCTCCATCCAGCCTCTCACCCCGCCCACACACACACGCGCGCACACACACACACACACACACTGACTGATGACCTTTCCCGGACAGCAAACTCGTCCTATCCCAGCATGCACCAAACTTTCTGCCTCCTCTTCATTGCAGTATTGACAAAGCAAACTGAAGGTTTATAGCTCAATCCAGAAGTTTGACAGTATGTCAAAAAAAATAAAACCTTGAAACTTGACAATACATGCACAATTGAAACATGGTGATACTTGCACAATACACACACACACACACACACACATACACACACACATACACACAGCCTTGAAACCTGAAAATATCTGCACAGTGTGGACAAATTGAACCCCCCCAAAAAACTTTACAATACTTGTATTGAGAATACACACACGCACACGCATACGCACATACGCACACACACACACACGCGCGCGCACACTAAAATCTTGACAATAGTCTAAAAAAGTAAGTCGTTACAGGCAGCAGGACACAATAATATTAAAATTTATATAATATTCGAATTTTCCCACTACTTGTTTTTATTTCTTATTTTGTTTTTAACATGTTGACGTTTACAGTGAAAATTCCCTCACTAAGGTGACTCATGACGGTTCACCACATCATATTACCGCTATCGATATCACATGGTGTTTAAACAGAGCCCTATTAAATGCCGTATATCACTATACATTCCTCTCTTTTTTTTTTTTTTATTTTATTTTAAAAATCGCTCTCAGCAAGAGATTCTGATTTACCGCTCTTTTAAAAAAAAAAAAAAAAAGAGAGAGAAAGAAATGAAAGAAAGAAAGTAGGCCATGGTGCGTTAAATTAGATTTTAAGGGACACACCACACCTGGGAATAAGAGAGTTTTCCTGACGTTATTATCTATATCTATATCTATAACATAGCGTGATCAGGTTTAGATCACGTTTCCTGACCTAAAGCGTTCTAACACACAATAGAATAGATTATAATATCGTTGGTACGCTCTCGGTCTCACCGTCTGTCTCTCCGTCCCTCTCTCTGTCCCTCTTTCCCCTCCTTTGTGAGGACTCGTGTAGCCTCCCGCTTTCCCTCCCTCCCTCTGTCGTTCTCTCTTTTTCTCCGGGTTCGGATGGTGAAGCCGCACCACGCTGCTTCGCCCCAGTTCGCCCATGTCAGTGTCCTGCACTTTACCCATAAGCCCTTGCTCCAACTACAGCAGGGATGAATGCCGAGTATTATACTGCATAAACACAGGGACTCCTTGATCAAGGCGGGGTTGTGTATTGTGTAGTGTGTGTGTGTGTGTGTGTGTGTGTGTGTGAGAGTGTATTGTTGAGGTAAGAATAAGAAAGTGTATCCCAGGGTGATGGGATAAAATCAGACCAATACAGCGAGCCTCTTCTTCTTTTTTTTGTGGCGTCATTTTGCCATCCTGTATTTACTGAAAAAGAAGCACGTCTATTTCCAGCGCGCATCAGGAGTAAGAATTCCTCCGGATTAGGAATCGTTCTCTTTGTTTCTCCGTTAACGTTTTATAGAATGATTAGCAACAGTGTGCACAACCAGGAGGGATTTTTGTTTATTTTTTTCCCCTTTAAACATCATTCCTCATTTTTTTTTTTCCCTTAAAATTTTATTAATTTGTTTTCCCGATGACGTCGTGTGACAAAATGGCTGACGACGGCATTGTGGGAAGCACAGCAGGTACGTACGATCCAGGCCAGAATTCATGCAGAGTGAATTCACAGTGCTGCAACACGAGACGCCATTTTTAAAGTTTATTTCGTTATTTTTATTATTACCAATGCTGGTTTTGTTTTTGTTTTTATTTACTTACGAGAAGCCAAATAAAACACAGCTCTTAAGTCGTACGCAGGCAGCGTGGCCTGAAGCGAAACGGCTTTATAGTTTTGAAAAATGTATCTTTTATTGCACAAATGAGAAATGGCGCTTGTGTAAATCGTAAGACGCGAAGCCTAATTTATATATGGTAGTTATTAGAGCGGTTCAGGTGTCGTAAAGGAGCGCCTACTGCCGCGTGTATGCCGTAATAAATTGTTTAATTGATGCGAGCTGTAGGAGTCGATGGATCCTTCCTGAGACTTGTGGGCAAAATTTTATTTAATGGAGTGTATTTGTAATTTGGGGAATTGCAGCCTAGATGACATGAAAGCTATTTCTTTCTCACTTTTCTTACTTCCTTTCTTTCTGCACATCGTCTCCGCCACAGAGAAGCGAAACAGTGAAACGTCCGTTTCATTTCATGCCTCGTGACGCTCAGGGGCGCTATCCGTGTTACCGTTATTGCAGCCGGATGATATTTATAGCTTTGCTGCACGCGCCTGATTAAAAAAAAAAAAAAAAAAAGAAAGAAGGAAAGAAAGAAAAAGCAATTACTATTAAATCCTTTTTAGAGAACTTTTATCAATTAGTTGCTCCGTTTGAGAGCGTCCGAATAAGGTAAGTTAGAAAGCGACTGTAAGCCATCATATTAATTGCCACTCCATTATTATTGCGAATTGTAAGTGGACGTAAAGGTTGAGTGAGTGTTTTTTTAATTAGAACGGATTTGCTTTGATTGAAACAATGTATAATACCTTGTTCTGTTGCTTATCGAACAGCGCAGGCCTTTGTGTAAATGATGAAGCAAACGGTGGCGGACGGTTAAAACGATTACACTTCAAATGATCAATTAAGAAAATTAAATATTACTCATGCAGACTAAATGCTGATCAAATTTTATTACCGTGATTTAATTGGTGTGAAAATATTCTTTTATGTTATAGGATAGTTCAGGTTTTTGCTTTGATAAGGATTACGTCTGTGACGTATAAACAATAATCATTCACACAGAAGTGACACGTTTGTAGTTTCTTTAATGCCCTGATAGCGCAAAAGCGGTTATAAACCATTTCTCCGGACATCTTGATCACATACACAAATCACAGAAACTCTTTAATGCCCTGATAAAGAGCCGCACTTCTGCAGCGCTAAGCGGAGGCCCGATTCATCAGCAGCGGCGTGAACCTTTTACCATGAAGCCGCAACAGACCTGTTCACTCTCTACGTCTTTTTCCGACTTTGGAAGCCACGTATTCGAGTGTATTTCATATAACACGCAAATCGACTTTGTCCATCTTCAGATCCGCTGAGCTTAGCTCGTCTCTGAAGTACACGTTTACGTCACGCCGCCGCGTCGGCCTCGACACGTGGCCGATATAACCGGTCGGAGAATGAGTCGGGAGTCGCGCAGGTTAGTTTGAAAGAACACGCAAAATGAAAGAACCCTTAAAGGGAAAATAAAAATTAAATAAAACAACGAATAATAGAAAGCATCCTGTGCGCACAGGAAAAATTCCGCAAAGGAAAAATTTTGCACGGTTTTATTTCGGGAAACACCCAACATCCGGATATCAGAATAAAACTGGGACTTCTCTCTCTCTCCATATGGAATTATTAATAATAGTCCATGCCATTGCAAGCAATAAAACCGGAAGGCTTCACTCCACGAGCATAAACCATTTTTGTACCATTTTAAAGCTCGTCCTCTTTCTGTTCTACTGATCCTGGCTCATTTTTACTGGATCAGGTCACACTATATAGATAGATAGATAGATAGATAGATAAAGCCTACATGTACACATGTGTGTGTATATATATATATATTTATTTATTATTTTTTAAAATTTTATTATTATTATAATTTTTATTTAATTTAATATGACTTGCTTGACTTTGTATCCTAACTGTTTTACTTTCCTTAAATCCAGCTGTACTGGTCTGTGCCTCGACTCAGAATTATATAAAGAGAGAATTTACATTTGAATCTACAATCTTCTTCTCCTTATGACTTGGTATGTCGATCGTCCTGTACGCAGTCTTACCCGTTTATCAGCCGTACCGATCTGATCAGTCCGATCCGTACAGACTGTGGCTGCTAAATACACACGCTGCAACTGTGCACTTGCTGCACAAGCGTGTGTGTGTGTGTGTGTGTGTTTACGCCTATCTCCATGTTACGCATGATCTATTTCTCTCACTGTGCGCTTTCCCCACTTGTAAAGTGTCAGGGTTTTTTTTTTTTTTCTTTTTTTTTTTTTTGCCGTCTCTCCTGTAAGTCTCCTCTCGCCTGTGCGCTCTCCTGCTCAACACCATAAAGGAGGACTTTGAATAGCAGCGTGCTCAAAGATGCTGCGCTGGTTGATCTACTCAGAGTTGCTCCGTGTGTGTGTGTGTGTGTGTGAGGGAGAGAGAGAGAGAGAGAGAGAGGGCCTTTAACCATCTGTCTGTCTGTCTCTCAGAGATAAGGCCGTTCGGAGTGATAATACACCTGCAGTGTGTATTAAGGACGCGCAAGCTCAGCTATTGGTGACTGAATATTTACTCCTGGCTGTGTAATGCTCAGTGTGAGCAATGTGTCTGATAGATAGAGAGATCTCTCTCTCTCTCTCTCATCCGCACCTTGTTCAGTGCACTCCCACAGCGACTCTGACCTTTAGCGAGTGGCTAAAGACGTTCCACGCCACCCCTAACTCTTTTTGGGGCCCAGCTGTATTCCACTCCGCCTGATTTAAAGGTAGAAGTCAGGAAATCTCGCCTGCAGCTCCTCTAGGAACAGCTAGCGGCGGGCTAACTAGCTACACCACGATGCCGCTGTCTTTGTTAGCACTGTGAAATGACACGTTTGTCTCCGTGCAGCTCCGCGCTCGTACTTCTGATTTGGGATCCATAAAGCTACACAGATTCCCCCCGAAGCGCAACTAAACTCCGCGATTCTCTTTTAAGTCCGAGAGAGACAGGCTGCATCTGAGCGCGCCATGTTATCTCGAGCAGCGATCGTAGCGCAGCCGGCGAGCTCAGCGCCGCTCGATAATCACCGCTGCTCTTTTCTCTTGCATCACTTTTCCTGCACCTCCCCACCAAGACATGATTCAAGATGGCTGCAATCCGCCGCTCTCCCACTGTTCCTGGTGACACGCTCGGTTCATTCCGCCTGCCTGAGACACGGCAGAACACGAGCGCGTAATTGTAACTGGTCTCGTAGCTACGCAGTCGGTCACCCCCTTAAGGTAGATAGCACAAGAAAGATTAGCCTCAGAACAAAGATTGAAGGCTGGTTAAAAAAGACAAAGGATGAGACGAGGCAAGTTTAGAGACTCGCATAAATTACAGAGACATGCGCAACATGGCAGTGGCTGGTGGTTAGATCTGTGTAACTGTCAGCCACTTTAGTGCAGCTAATCCATCTGCATGAGGACGGATCCGATGGGAGCCGCTGCTGTAATGGCTGTAGTCTTTAGGAGCTCCTGTTTTTTTCCCCCCCTTTTTTTCTTTCTTTCCAATGTCGGCACTTTGCTGCTGTCTGGCGTTTGTTTCCGGAGCCGGATGTACCCTCAGTATGTTGTTCGCGCCGGTGACAGGTTGGCGGTCTCCAGTTGCTCTGATTAAAATTCATGAAAACAAACTTTGAGCAGTACAGCTAGCTCGTCACCGAGACGGCTCCCCCGGCCCTAATATCACCAGGCAGAGCAGGCTAATATTTTGCACGCGTACTCGCAGCGAGTGAGAATGGCCGTCCGACAGGAGTCCACTCGCCTTCAGCGAGGCCGGAGCGCAGGGTGCGACCGAGCAGTCGGCACACGCACCGCTCTGCAACGCGATTTTAAGGTAAATGGGATTTGTTGACCAGTGAACTTAAGGTTAGCCCAGTTTGATTAAAAGCTCGTGTATTGTAGTAGTGAAAGAGGAAACTCATTTCACCCTCACCTCTCCTTCCACTGGTTAAGCACACTTACAGAGCCGGTGCCGCAGAAGCACCGCTTCATATCCGTTTATGTCTGTGTGTGCTTTTGTGTGCAGGAGTGTATGTCCAATTTAGAAGGAAAATAAAAAAAAGAGAGAAAGGGAAAGATGGACTCGCGCGCGCACACACACGGCGCAGTGTCTTTCACGTTCAGATTATTGACTTTGCCTTTTTTGCCTGCAAGCGTGTTTAAAATCCCAACCTGAGCGCGATGTTGATTAACCACATTTGCCCCATAAAGGTATAATTACTCATATCCTTAATCTCTCCATGATCTCATAATTACAATATCATGTACCCATTTCTCCGGCTAATATGTCAGGGGGACTCCGCTAAAATAGATTAGGTTAATTATTTTGCCCAACTCTCCTCAAAGCGGGCTAGTTTTTTGGTTAAGTGATAACCATCTCTTTTGATAGGCTTTCCCATTAAGCAGATTCTTGGCCTTGTTCTGTCGCAGCTCGTTTGAGCGCATTTTACAATCATCTCATCGGATATGTTAATACCGGGTTTTCTGGCGCGGAGACGGCCTCGCAGGACAGGACAGGCCGTTCTGGGGATCGCTTTCGCCGTAGCGGTCAACACACAAGCTGGATCCGTATGAACGTGGAGGAGGCTGGAGCTTTGGGCCTGGACGAGCCCACACGCCTCTTCTCCTCCGTCTTCTCTTCATGTGTAATGTGATTTCAGAAGGGATGACTATGAAGTGTGTGTGTGTGTGTGTGTGTGTGTGTGTGTGTGTGTGTGTGTGTGTGTGTGTGTGTGCACTCTCATTTCTTCCTGATAAGCACTACCTTGGCATTTCCTTTGTCTGGTTGGATTTGACTTCGGACAGAACTCGATCCTGGAGTAAAGAACAATAGGAAAGAAACCACAGCTCTTTTCCAGAGGTCACAGAAATGATTAGTTCTGAAAAACAGAAAGCAAGTTTGTTTCGGTCTGTGAAAGAAAAGTAAAAATAGTGCCGTGTACTCCTCAGGATACGAACACGTGTCACTGGGGCGGTTCCCTCCAGAGGAGCGGTTTATATCTTTTATTAGAAAACCTAGAGGATTTCGTGTACCTTTAAAACGTGTGTTTTTGTTATCTTTACGTTGCATAATTGGGCCTTGAGGACCGCTGCTGTACCTTAGAAGGCACATTTACATTGCGTGTACCTCGGAGACCCGAAACGTACCCGCGCAGTGCCTGGTGTTCTAAGTGTCGATGGTTCTTCAGAAAGATATACATGAGGGAGATTATGAGAATCCATCAGCTGAGGTTTCTCTGTTGTTTATGGCCGTTAATTAGCCGAAGGTGTGAAAGTTTTAAATCATCAAAATCAGTAGCCCGGCGCCTGGAACAAGCACTTTTTATTATTATTATTTTTTATTTTTAGCTACAGAAAAAAAAAAAAAAAAGCCCCAAAACTTCCTATTGCCTTAAAAAAAAAAAAAAAAAGTAAAAAAAGTTTTCTTTCGGTATGTAGCTAATATATTATAAATGCGTTGCGCTCGATGGCGCAGCTTTTACTAGATCAATCAGTGTTCCCGGATAACAAACGATCATTTTAGGTTCAGGATCACAGCCATGTGTAAACTAAAACATCGACCACAAACATTTCGAGAGAAAATAAATTGGCTAACCTTCTTTTTTGCACACCTTTCACTTTTCCTTAGTCCGTGTCAACTCGCCAGCCAGTTAACTAGCTCTCCGTTCGTTATCGCATTGTCTAGCGTCCACTTTCGAATGTTTAGCACACAGAGAGCTTTTATTTGCGCCAAGCATTTTTATTTATTATATTACACATACGCAGCCTCAATTGCTCTACGTTTCTGAATCGAATAGAGCGTTTTTCACTCGGAACCGGGAAAAAATAATGAAATAAAATATCACTCCTAGGTCTTCGAGTCGGAGCAAGCGACTCTAGATGATGCAGGACGTCGGACGTGAGTGAATGTTGGCGTCCGGCTCGTTGATGGATGGGACCAGAGAGAGCGAGCTATGCTTAGATATGGATTTAAGAGAATGCTGACATAGCCTGCTGTAAAAGGGTCTGGACTCTTCGGTTCGCTCTCGGGGGGCCCGTGAGAAGCTGCTGGCGTGTCCCACTCTGCCCTCTGCTGCAATTTGTCATCGGCAGTGACAGGCGTTAAAGTTTTTTTTTTAAGCGGAGAATATGTAATCTGACAGCACATCATTTCAGCCCTGCTTGCTCATGTAATGTTAAATGACATAAATTCATCCAAAGATCCTGAATCTACACTTAAAACCAGTCAGGGAATTCCATCAGAGACCGTTCAGGAAGGTCGAGAGATTTCAGCAGCTTGTCTTTTTTTTTTTTTTTTTTTTTTTTATCGTAGGGTTTTTGGTTTTTTATGTTTGGTGAATTTTTTATCCGCGGATGTTTGGGAAAGGGTTAGAGTTCCTTTCACACAAAGTAGTTTAACGCGGAGACGTTTAAAAGGGAATTGATCCGATCGATCGGCTCCGCGAGCCGGTTACGCCCAGGCGATGCCAGGTATGTCATGTTCAGCAAAAAAAAAAAAAAAAAAAGCTTGGTGAGCTTTATCAGCACGTCCACTTAGAGCTACGCTGCACCGGAGTACGGTTTCAGCTTTCACTTCGTCAGATCAGCGCTGTTTAATTTTTTAAACCCTGCTTTACGTTTAGTATATTACCATATTCAAAGAATATTGTTTTAAAATGAATAACCAAGAGTATGTAAGACTATGCTGTGATGGGGGTCTGTTGAGAATGAGAGAGGTGAGTGCCTGGAGGTTTTTTCCTGACATTTTTTGTTTTGCTGAATATTCTCGGTCGCTGGGCTGCTTGTGTGTACAAACAAACAAACAGAATCACCTCTGGGTTTATCAAACTTCTGAAGACACTCTCGACCAGTCCCGAGGACGTGCTTGACCAATTCCACCCGCTTCCTAGGACACGCTTGACCGATGTCGCGCACTTCCGAGGACGCTTTTGACCAATCCTGCCCACATCTCAGGACACACTCGAGCAATCCCGACTGTTTCCAAGGACATGTTTGGCCAATCCCTCCCACTTCAGAGGACACTTGATCAATCTCGCCCACTTCTGAGGACACTCTTGACTACTCGTTATTTTTGCACATGCCCGCCTGTGATCTTTTCTGTATTTGCTTCTCTTTTCTAAAGTAGAAACAGATTAGTCATTTAAACTAAAAGATGCTCATCGGCACATCTGCGGGACCTCTGCTGTGTCCAGTTGTCATGGTTACACCGTATATGATCGCATAACTGCGATTCCCATCAGCCACTGGACCTCATCTGAGTACGACACTCGCGTCACATGACCGCACCTGATTCACGTTTTGGTTAATGAGCACTGGTATTTAAGTCACGTGTTGTCGGTCGCATCTTCTCGTCTGTTTATGTTTTTGCCACGAGATCACAGTTTAGGTTTCTAAGGTTCACACTGTCCGTTCTGTTCGTGTTTTCGTTTAACAATAAACTTAACCTGCATTCGCGTTCAACTTGGCCTCCAATACGTGACAGAAAGCTGGACCTAACATGGATGCAGTGGGTTTTTTCAGCATCCAAGAAGTTTTCTCGGAGCGGAACCGCCTGATGTGGGAGCGGCAGGGGAGGGGAGATTGGATCACAGCCACACGGGAATGGCTCGATACCATGCGCCTCCTCAGGAAATTATTTGAGGAGGGGGCTCTCGATCCAGCTAGCTCCGTCTCCCAGCCTCCCTGCCCCGCGCCTTGCTCCACTGACGGGCGCTCAGCGCTCATTGTCAGCAGTTCCTGCTGCTCGTATCCGCTCATCTGTGTATGTTTTTTCCATGAGATTTAAATTTCTAAGGTTTACTTTGTTTATAATGTTCAAACAATTAACTTCATCTGCGCTCGGGTTAGGATTAGGGTTAGAGTTAAGGCCTTCCACTGCCCAACAAGCTTTGTATTTTCGTAACTGCCCACTCCCTCTCACATGAGAGTAACAGTATGTTTGTTGACCATCCCATTCCAGATTTAGTCCCTTTTGTACTTTTACTAACCTCCAGGAACATAGCTGGGGCCTCCTGAAGGCTCTCAAAGCACTCCAGTATCGCATCGTGTTTTGTATATGTGAAATAAATTTGGAATTTTTGCGATAAACTTTGCGACAGCCCTGGTCAAATTTACGCCATGTTCAACAAAAAGAAATACAGTCGGATCCAAGAGCGTGAAGGTCTAATAAACAGCGCGGACACATCCCTAACCTTTCCTCATAACGGCTCCCCAGATTCCTTGTGATATTCCTCCTTATACAACTCATCTCACTACAGAGCGACAGATGAACAAGTTCTCCAAAGCCACAACCGTCCACTAGTGCTAATCTGACCTTTTCCGAAATGACAGAAGCCTTATAAAACAAATGGGATGAGTGTGTGTGTGTGTGTGTGTGTGAAAGAGAGAGAGGGGGACCGAGAGAGAGAGTGTTGGCTAATGAGATTTGCGTCCCTAAGCTGGAGTCTTTTCCTCTCAAAGGCTAAATCATAGGCTCAGTCAGTCTTGTATTAACCCTCATTTTAAATCACTCACGGGTGAGCAGAGGTCCAGATCTCTGCTAATACACACTAACCAGGGCCTCTGTCACGCTTTAGGCTCCAATTTGCGTTAGTCAAAAGGAATGTACGACACTGAGATGATGTTGAAAATCCAATTCGCCGTCAGTGGCGAGCCTTAAATAAGGTCAGACGTGCGCGGTTCTCTTATTTGGACAGATCCGGCCTGGCATTTCCTTTAGTATGGCTTCCCGTAGTATTTTAGGATTCTGCTCTCTTTCCTGCTTAGTGATTTTTGCTCCTAGTACACTTTCCAGCAGCACAGAAAACTAAAATGTTAATTTTTCCTGGCTGAAGTTAAAAAGCCGACAGGCCCGCGTATCGATTTTTTTTTCCTTTTTTTTTTTTTTTTTTTTTTTTTCCTTCCCTCTCCGCATCCCTGTCTTTTCACCCTTTTACAATCCGAGTGCTGAGGAACACTCTCTGCAGAATATGAAAAAGTGTTTTGGGTTAACAGGGCCTAAAATCCGACTCTGCACAGAGAGTGCCGTAGAGCAAGGCCACTGCGATAGGCATGTAAAAGGGCACCGATCGCCGAGCAGCTCCGGAATTGGAAATCAATACGGCAGCAAAAGCATTGGCTTAGCTGGTAAAAAGAGGTTAAATGGGAGTGCACTACAGAGGAGCCAATTCCCCCGCCGTGACCTCTGGGTGATGTCATTACTTATATACACAAAAGGGCTGGAATTAATGGAAGATCAGTCGCTCTGTCTGCCTACGCTGCCCTTCTGCACACACACTGCTTACAGCGCCATGTTTTTACTGCTTCCTCCAGCGGGAATGCCGTGACAGTGTGTGTCAGTAATTTATACAACGCACACACACACACACACCCATTATAAAGTAGTGGGAGATATGCAACAAATAAATGCTTCAGGATGTACTGTTAAAGGGAAATTACCAATTTTTATACTAATCTGCCTCACAATTCTTTATGTTGTAGAACATCATGCTTTTTATCCGTTCACACTTCCGTTTAATGTTCCGAGAAGCGAGTTCCTGTTCTCCCTTACCTTATAGCAGCTATAAACAGTCATTCCCTCACAAGCCTCACTTTTTTGCTCCGTGTTAAAATTAATAAACCCATCTGTCGTGGAGATATCCGCTTTACCTCTGACTCGCACTGGAGACTCCCTCCGTAAAAGAGTAACTAAACGCCTCCGAAAGAAAACGTCACCATATCAACGATCACATACGTCCCGGTGAAGGAGCTGTCGCTATAGGAACAACAGCATATCGGAGCGCTAACGTGAATCCGCACCACTGTCCGAGCTGCTGCTGTAGGAAATTAATCAACACCTTGAAAATCAACAGCGCTGCGGAACAACAAAAAAAAGTCATATTGCGACACTTATTACTATTCAATACGTACGTAATGATCATTTAACGTACTGATATATTTCAGCCTTTTAACTTTAATATTATTCCAGTCTTTCCTTTGTGATCATACGGAGCGCCAGTGACAGCGTTTTTAAATGTATCGCAGTCCAGATCCCAGATCCAGAATTTAGATGTTAATCTAGAAACACAGACGTTTTACACACCACACGTTTAATTAAAAACTTTGCCTGTGATATTTTTCTCTTTTGAAGTGATATGCTTACATCAAGGTTCCTCTTAGCCAGCGTTAATTACATTACGTAACATCAACGGGTGTTAAACCCGGCACTGATCACCCAGAAGTAATGTTAAATGTTAAGTAAAGTCAGACGACACTTGTGTTAATGTATTCAGTCTACCTACACTGACTGTTTATTCCATATTATCCACGAGTAACAATAAATTAGCAAAACATGAAATGCCGGAGCTCTGCTCTCCAGGTGTAGCTGTCAGCACGTTCATTTCAGCATCCATTCGGAATTTATTCACCGCTAACAAGCACAAACATGTCCATTAAAGGAAGGGCCGTTTGTGCCATTCATCAGGCTTTACTTTGGTCTGATTATCTGCCTTATCTGGGACGTTGTTGATCGTTAACACACATGAAGGTGTTTTAATGAAAGACAGAGATCACAGTTTGTCCACATTAACGGATGTGATAAATATGGTAGGGACGTGGGGTGGACGGTATAAACGCTTCATTTGAATAAACATTTTAAGACAATGTTCACAAAGAGTGTTTATATATAATAATGCATGTTTAAGTGTATTTTTAATTAAAGCATACATAAATACACAGCCTTCTTCACGCCTCCTACACTCCGCTTCTCCCAAACGCTGCATGCGTAGATAGAAAAAAACACCGCTAAGATAAACAGGCGGCACTTGGCCAAGACTGAGCTAAGGAAAGAAAGGTTTAAATATCACTCCGACGAGCTGGAATCGCTACAGGTTTGAAAAGGAACACGTTTATGTGAAATATAGTAACCCGCCCGTCGGAATTACATCAGCCTTGGCACGTCGGACCTGTATAGTCAGTGTTTTAGATGTAATAAACAGATACGCCTGCATGCTGATTACTCTAAAGCTAAAACTCTTGTAAAGGTAAGAAGGTTTAGTCTGACGCCGTGCTCCGGAAAAAGGGAAGGAACTCGGATTTGAAAAGACTTCCCCAAGGCATTCCGTGTCATAACGTTTGCTCTGTCGAGAAAGAAGGATTGTTCAAAAGTAACTTTAGCAAATAGTGCAAAACAAAACCAGCACAGTGCAATACAATGTAATCCTCTATCCTTTATTTAGAACCACCATCGTTTGCACTATTTGCTGTAGATGGTGCTGGTACTAGTTTTCTTTTAAGTAATTTCGTAAACAAATTGCAGCATTTTTCAACTGCATTATGCATGAACAAAAAAAAATCGTAGTCAAGAATTGTCCGTAAAGTAAAAAACCAATAACTCAACGTGTACTATGTGAAATACGTCCCAATAACACCGTTAAGAGTCCAGTAATAGCGGCCATGCAGTTGCCGTACCACTGCTTTACCCCTTCAGAAGCAGGACTATAGAAAAGCGGGACCGCTCTGGACCGGGTTTCAGATTACACCGTGATGTATAGCGATGTAATCGTAAGCGATGAATTAAAAACAAAGGAAAAGCGAGCGTGACTTGAAGGTTGATCTGTGCTATAAATCGGAGTGACCTCTCGCTGAGGCCCCGTGTCCGAACCTCTTAGTCATACGAGAAAACCGAGAGGAAACGGAGTGCAGGTGGATCAGTCACACAGAGTTTTTGGCAAGAGCGATCAATAAAAGAACGAGTCGAGTCGGGCCCGTTCCGTACATGGGAGCGTATTAGCCAGATGGATGGAGTCTTCCGTCTCAGGCTCTCCCATTTGTTACACGGAGCACGTCAATTACACGTATTTTTATCCACTGTAATATTAAAGATGATGAACAATGTGCACTTTAGATAGGAAGGGAAAAAAAGACAGGTTAGATGGGTAGACGGATGGATGGATGAGTCGGCGATTGACCGTTCGGGAGTTTGGATATGAGCAGAAGAGGATAAACACTTGTCTGAGCTGACGGGGCTCGTGGCAGGCATCAGATGAGCTTTTTGTTTATGTCAGGTACATCTCTGAGGGAATGCTTCATTTTGTCAATTAGTACGAGAATAAATTTTTTTTTTCTCCTTTTTTTTTCCCCCCCCCTTTTTTAATTTTGTCTCCCCACCTCAGATGTTGTCCACAAGGGAAATGTGCCGCTCTAAGGAGTGTATCCAGTACATTAATGTGAAAACTTAATTAAGAGAACAGTAGAAAGCCATTATAGGTACACTGGAATTAGCCAGTCAATCTCCACATCTAAATTGAATTTTTTAGCTGGCAATAGTTCCCATTGAGTCTCATCTGGAGATCCAACCATGACCTCCTGGGTTCAATTTAGGATGTGGTGAACACACATAAAGATGTACACATATATTAGCACGATAGAGAAGTCAATTAAGAAACTGCTTGTGGAATCCAATTAAAAGTCTTCAGACAATTCCAGCCCCTCACCTAGCCACCCACCTCCCTACCTCATTGTAATGAAGACAAGGCAAAAGAAAAACCACCAGGGGCTTTAAATGGGCTTTCTGAAGAGTTGTTTTTCTTTTTTATTGTCTTAAGAGCTGAAAACAAGTATTATTGACTTTCGATCTAAATGAAAAGTCCCCCCCTTACCACACACATTTTTTTTTTTTTTTTTTTTTCTCCCCTTTCCTTTTTTTTTCCCCTCAGAAGGCCATCAAGAAATTGGTCTGGAAGAAAGAGAAGAGAAAATAATATGGTTTGCTATTAGATTAAGCTTGGTAATGAACAACCTAATGGACATCTTGTTAAATCTTATTGTTCTCTATTATTGCGGTCACTGGAGACGAACGAAGCCCCCCGATTCAATTTCCAAAAGCGCTGCAATCTCTTCCTCGGCCACGTCCGGCGGATCGTAATTACCCCTGGCCTTGGCAGATGCACATGTCAGAGAGCGGCGCGTACGGACTTCTCGCGCGGCTCTCCTCAGACGTCCTCGTTGCCATTATTACAATCGATCAGCGGCAGAACCCACTTAATTAGACGATGCCGTCGAGGTATCGGCTTAATTTGAGCAGCAGGTAATCCGCACCGACAGAGTGAGACGTCGCCGCATCTCTCCGAACGCAGGTGCCTTAATAAGTCTAATGGGCCGCAGTATTCGTCTTTAGCTGCGCATACTTAATGAGTCTCATCCGAAGGTGCTTTCCCGGCTGCTACACACACACACACACACACACACACACACACACACGGCAACTTTGTTTCTCCTCTGAGAGAAGCTGAATGTAATGAAGACCTGATTAAGTTTATTCGACGCCGTCGTCCCTGCACGGCCTTTGCCCAGGCGAGATGGCCGCCATACGTGCCACTTATTTAATTAGCTCATACGCAGCTGCCGGAACGCCATTAAAGTCGGTCAGGAAGTCATAAGGTGAAGGAGTTCAAATATAACACACGTTTAGCTCGCACTCCGTTCAGCACCGTTTCTGAATTTTCCATGGACAAGCCGTGTCAGCTTTGATGTACTTTTTCCCTTTTTCTTTTTTTTTAAACAGGAGAAAAACGTAGTGCCGACAGAGCTAATGATGCCACGTTTGATATTATTTTAACTGTGAAAGGAAGTCGAGTGCAAAAATATATCCCTCCTTATTCTTATCATTCAGATGAGTGTTCGGAAGCAGCACGGAATTGAATCACGACCTTTTAATCAGAAATATGTTTATACCGTCAAACGGCTACAGTGTTCTGCTTGTGTGCGCGCGTTCGTTTGCCTCCATTCATCCGCCTGCTGTAAGAGCCTTATCCTGGTCAGGGTCACGGCGGATAATAATCTCCAGATTACATGGACGAATAAATATTGAATTATCATATAGGGTCATAGCTTAGACCTCTGAGACTTTATTAACACTTTTAATAAAGTCATTTTACATAAGCTCGGTCTGAGCTGGAGACCATTCCAAGTTCTACAGTCTATAAAAGCCTCACAACACCATGTTTGAGAAATTGAAAAGGTTTTTTGTTGTGTTCTGCCTCCTACTTAAAAAAAAATATCCGTCGTCGAATACCGTAATTAGCTAATCCGTTGTAATTATGTAATTTCCTTGTTAAATAAATTGATTGTTTGATTGTTAAATAAATTGCGTCAAGCTTCCTTTAAAACAGTCAGGAACATTGACTTGTATTAATCACATTTTTTATGTTTATTTGTTTTACCTCGATCAAATGATCAACACCTGCGTTAACTAACACCGATCCCGATAAATCTAAATTAAAACGGCCGACGCTAAAGGCATTTTAATGAACACGTTTGTGTTTAGTTGTGAGTTTTAATAATTACTCCCGGAGACCATACGTGTAGGAGCATGCTCGCGTTTCCTTTACTAATTCATTCTTTTATTCATTTATTCATTAATACCTGTGTGATGACGCTGTGTCGGTTTAACAGTCTGTTTACGAATGAAACATGTGGTATGTGAAACGGCGCCGTCTTTCTGGAGCTAAATGTAAAATTTGGAAATAGGTTTGGAAGTAATGCTCACTAGCATACTGTATAATCCGAAAACAAAGAAATAATATCACGTAATCAATTAATATGCGCGTTTCAGTATTTCCAGTTTATTAACTGTCACTATTTACATTGGAGTCTGTGGCTGGTTAGTCGAAGAACCAGCGCCGTAGCACGTTGGCCCTTCTTCCTGATCACAGGAACACGCACGGAGAGCCGCGTAAACGTCCACAAACGAGCGCTAAAACAACGGATCATTTAATCTGCAGCCTTTAAAATAAAATAAAATAGAAGTAAACAACATACCCAGGCGCACAGCTTTCCCTAAAACGATAATTGCTCATCTGAATCATACAGCGCCCCACCGACTGGGCTTTTACCGCCGTTATTTAATCCCTGCGTGCTCTGACATTATCACAACCGGAGTGCATTATTTTGCCGATGCCTCATCAGCTCGCTTAAACGCTCGTAATGACAAACTAACCAAATAAATAAATAAATAAATAAAGCCTTCCGGTGGAATTGTGCACACGGCTGGTGATGTTATTTTAAGCGCGGACCTGCGTGTGTAGCTTGAGTAGTGTGTGTTCTGATGAGTTCGTGCGGACGTACAGAGCGTACATGCGGAAATGTTGATGAAACAGGATAGGATTTTTGATGTTGATTTTTTTTTTTTTTCCACCCCGCCTGAACGATAAGTGTCGTTTATTTCTTTATCACGGTACACCCCCACAATGATGCATCGTCCCAGCCGTTCTCCATCACTCCACCCCCTCCCTCTCGGCTCGCGCCGTGCCCGCGCTTCCCTCCGCTCTCTGAACTGCTCCGAGGATGTGTTGTGATCAGTCTAAATCCACCCCTCGAAAAATAAACCCTGCTTACAGCCTGAGAAAAAAAACAAACAGAAAAAACCAACACACACACGCACACAAATGTCAAACACAGGCCTTTTGTGCCAAAGCTGGATTGGCCTTGAGCTTTGGACAGCATTGAACAGCATCTCTCGCGCTGCAGCTGAATTATAGAAGGAAAATTACAACTTACTGCTACAACAGAATCTCTGATATGCTAATGTGGGAAAATATCAATGCCAAACCCTCACAGAGACTCGGAAGCAGCTCAGGAACATTATATAAAACTCATCTGATTTCACCGTGCTCCTTTCCTAAAAGCTTTAATATTATACGCAGGAAATAAAAATGGGGGGAAAAAAGAACGCGTGGACAATCAGATGAGATCCACCGTTCCCAGAGCGAGCGCTGGATCGATAACGTAGGCTTTCATATGCTAATGCGTTGCAGCAGGAAGCGTTAGGCGAATATATCCGTGTTCGATAGTCCGCTAGTTAGCCAGGCCGCGGAGCGTCGCCGTCAGATCCGCGCCGGGCACGCCGCCTTTCATTTCCATAACAAAGACGCGCAGGTCCGAGCGGGCACGAGGGTGTTTTTAACATAGCTTCACTCCGACTTTACAAGATACAGTCGTCGGAAGGGGGAATGCTTCCGAATCGTAGGGAGCAATAACATGCAGCAAGGCACAAGCAGCACAACCGAGTGAATTAGTCCAGTCAAAACACGACACTCAAAAAAATATAAGAATAATAAATCCTTGGGAAAGAGAAAGAATATGAGAGAGAGAGAGAGAGAGAGAGAGAGAGAGAACTGTACTGTGCTAGAAAAACAGGAAGAGATTTTTTTCAGTATTTGCCCACGCTGCACTCTTTCAATTCCTGTTTGTCACAATATTTTGTTAATCTTCTTTGATTTTCCTTTCATTCTCATTCCACTCTCTCTCTCTCTCTCTCTCTCTCTCTCCACATCTGTCTGTCTCTTACATTCTGTCTCTCTGTCTCAATCCCTTTTTTGTCTCATCCTGTCATACACATGCTCTGTCTCGCTCCTTCTCTCTCTCTCACTCACTCTCTCACTCTCTCACTCTTCCTCTCTTTCCTAAATCCAGTCCCCAAATAAATTGCTGTTTGAATGAATTAGATAAGACACACCCTGTAGTCTCTCTCTCTCTCTCTCTCTCTCTCTCTCTCTCTCTCTCTCTCTCTCTCTCTCTCTCTCTCTTTCTCATAAATCCAGACCCCCAAATAAATTCTAGTTTGAATGCTTAGATAATAAACACCCTGTAGTCTCTCTCTCTCTCTCTCTCGCTCTCGCTTTCTCTCTTCCTATCATGTCTTTTTTTGTATCGTCAACATAGATGTTCTTTGAAAGAGAGAGAGAAAGAGTAAAAGAAGAAGAAGGAGGAGGATGTGAGGCGACAGCAAGGACAAGGCTTCTCAGCGCAGGGAGAAACGGAGGAGATTGGGTGATGAATTTAATTCTGCAAGTTCAGAGAGATTCTTTAGTTTGGCACGCACAGCGGGGGGTCTTTGAGAGCTCGGGTCGTGTTCCCCAGTCTCGGCACGCTTTGAAAATCTCTCCCCTCTCTGGCGCTCCGATAAAAAGCCAAGGATAATATTCCCTTCGAGGTAAAGGTTGCTGGTGAAAATGGGGGGAAAAGAGAAAAAAAGTCGTCAACCCCCTTTTTTATTTATTCATCATATCGGAATACATCAGGCTCCATGATCGGTTCTTTAAAAGGAAAAGAAAATGGAGTCATGCTTTGTTGGAGTCGCGTTAATTCCCGTTCGTCCTTGCACGCTATAATAGAGTAATATTCATCCAGTCAGTTCTTTAGGAAATTCAGCATTTTTCATAATTAAACACATCAAAATGATGCAGGATGTGGTTTCCAGCATATATATCTTGTGTGTGTGCGCACGTGTCTAACCCAGATGCTAGGTGTTGGATGAGTATCAGGTGTAAGCTTGATGAATCTTCACAGTTATGGATCATCTCGTGTCTCTAGGCAGAGAATATTGACCTTCCTACCAGTTTTCCCTCTGCCCCATGTTCGCCATCTAAATGTGGGAATATTGACTGTCTGATCTTTCTAAAAAATACATCTTTTTCACCTTCTGTCACTCAGGAAGTTGCTTTTGCTTGTTCTGTTTTTTGTTCCCCTGTCAGGCGTACTTTTCTTGTTTAGCAAACAATTAAAAGCCACCGCACCCCTTTTCTATTTTTATATACGTCAATATACGTACAACGTAAATTGTACTACGAAACACCTTTTCTGCAGTCGCATTTATTAGCAGATGAACGCGTAGCGGAGAGGAACGGAGCGGAGCGTTATCCCTCACGTCACGTGAGCACCCCGGATTTCTCCAGCGTGTCACGCGTTGCCGGGGCTCCAGTAATAATTCTGCTGATGTTACATATAAGTCACAGCTCGAGGAGGAAGATTACGCTCATATTGAGAGGGAACGGTGGCACAGCAGCAGTGTAGCAGTGGTTAATGCGAGATTGTATTAAGGCAGAGCCGAAGCCATAAATCTCATAAATTATTAAGTCTATAGATTAGTGCGGCGTAGTGCGTCCACATCAAACATGCTCGCTGTGTGTTTTCCCTCCTCCTTTTCAGAAGCTCTTATTAGTCTTAAACCACCAGGGACGTAATATCAGCAGATGTAATTGTGGGGCTTCGCTTTCCAAATTCTATCAACCTCTCATCACAAAGTTCTTTCCAAACTCATAAACATTAAAAAGCCATTACTATTTCACTACTCGTGCTCTCCAATTGGCACGAAGCACCTGCGGTGTTTTTACCTTTCCTTCCTTTTCTGTTTCTCTTTCTTACCCCGGAGCTGTGAACATCACAGCATTCTTTCTTTTTTTTTGAACAGATACGAGGCAGTGATGGCTCTCAAACAAAAGTGCCTTGGCTCTCCCTCTGCTAATCACGGTGGCATTTAACAAGTTCACCTCTCTGCATGGGTGTTTCGATTCGGAGTCCCGCTTCTGCCCGAAAGGCAAGCCATCAATGCCAAACACCCCATGCTTTGCCTTTGTCTTTTCCTTTCTTTCTCCCCACGCCTCTCTTTATTCACACGGCCGTGCCTTTATCACAGTCCTCCGCGTGCAACATGCTCGTAATAAGAGTAAGAGTATGAAGAACGTGGGCGCCGTTTCGCTGTCAGCCATGTTGTACATCACAGATCTGCCTTGAGACCTCACATGAGAAAATAAACACACAAGCACATGATGGGCGTGTGAAGTAAGAGCAGGCAGAGCTATTCATCTGCAGCAGGAAGTCCGCACACACACACACACACACACACACACGTCTCTAAGCCTGCATTTACACTGGGTCGATGATGGACAGATTTCACGTCAGAAAACTAATCCTAGCGCCTG
>JAQQZR010000038.1:3747764-3771169 GCA_030068235.1 Notoglanidium macrostoma
ACACACACACACACACACACACACACACACACACACACACACACACACACACACACACACACACACACTTACTTCAGACTGTTGTTGTTGTTGTTGTTTTCAGCACTTATTGTTAGTTCCGGATGCGCCTGGCCAGCGTGTCGAGTCTCGCCAGATTTAGCCCTGGCACTTTGATGACGCACTGAAAGAGTGCAGAGACGTGAGAAGTGAGAAGACGATTGCGAATCAGCATTCCCTCCATTTCTCCCTCTTTGCCCTGAAGTGTATGTGGAGTGGACGCTGTAAACCCCGGCCCCGAGCGTCACTGTATCTCCCCTTCATCTGCTGGCCTCTGACCTCTCTCCAGCACCGCCACGCCCATTTCCCTGTAGAGCTTTATCTCACCTGCCCTCCTGAAGGAATCAATTGCTCTTAATCCTCTTCTCCAAACACACACACACACACACACACACACACACACGCACACTGTCCTTTATGTGGTGCAGTTAATGTGAGGCAGACAAAGGCGCTGTGCTGTATTGTAGAGCTGTGAGAGAACGCAGTGCAGCGCAGACATAGCTAAAGGCCTTAAGCATGCCTGTCAGACTGATACACCACTGGAACAGGCATGGTCAGACAGCAAAACAATGGCTAAACACACACACACACACACACACACACACACGCCGGCGTTCTTGCACACAAACAGCAAATGACCATTTAATGTCATCATCTCGCCCAGTTCAAAGCAACCTAATATCCAAAAGGGTTTTTTTCCCGGGATATGTTGCATGCGTTGCTCATAAATCACAGGCTTCCTGTTTCCATGGTGATTCATCAAACCTTGACTGGTAAGATTATGGTTTTTGGATTGCAACACCTTAAAGACTCGCAGGTTTTCGCCCCGAGGGTGTTCCGAATGAACTGCGGACCCGAATGTAGGCTGTGCGTTCGCCGCGTTTCAGCGAGCGGCTCGGTGAGGTTGCACTTATCCGTGTATCGCTGAGAGAAAACCCCAGGAGAACCTCCTCTAAGTCTTTATTAGAAATGCCACAGAGACCTCATCAACAGTCTCATCTACTGAACTGTTCACCCACTATTCCAACAACATTTTTATATATTGAAAAAAATAATAATAGTAATAAAAAAAAATTCCACCGATTCCCCCAAAACAAATGTGCGTTGTGTCGTACGCGCTGAGCTTTCACACTCGACCTCACAGGATTTCCTCAGTGATTTGCGTTGACAACTTAATATCAGCTTTCTAATTCTCTGCGCAATAATGTAACAAGATTTCATCACACAGAGGAGATGAGGAATAAAGTTGATTATAGGAAGTTTTTTTTTTTTATATATATATTATATATATTTCTGATATTGCGGTTCCTTTAGGTCAGTATTGCCCTTAATGTTGACACTGACGCTGACTTGATCTTTCAGCTAACACACTTTACTCGAGCTGATGAAGCTCCTTGGAGGAACAGTTAGCCTGAAAATGAAATACGCTAAATATAGTCCATCAGCCCAGGAGTGTTTTGGTGTCTGAAGTTTGCTTCTTTGGTTTTATTATGATGCTGATGTAGTCAAACAAGGCTGATGATACAATTCCAGTTTGATTCGTATGGTAAGTAAGGGATAATGTACAGCAAGCGCAGCAGAAATCAACGCAGCGAGAGTGATACAGGACTCTGACGCAAAGCATTAATGTCATCGCTCTTATTACACAGCTACTTGCTATAGAAATCAATAATTTGACACAAAATATTGACTTAAAAATGATTTTATGGCATCCATTTCATTACCACCCCGAAGTTGATTATTTTCCTGTATCTGCACATCCCGCAGTGTTAAGTATGATACTTTTGGTTTTTTTTTTATTTGTAGATACATTTGTTGCTGTGGAACAAGAGGAAAGTTATTTCCTGTTCCCACTTAAATTACAGCGGCTATAAGCAGTCGTTCTCTCTCTCTTTTCTCTCTCGAAGACAAAAAAAAAAAACCCACAGTCACGTTAGCAAGAAATCACGGAGTGTAAAGTCCTGTCTGTGTCGGAAAATCTAAAGTTAGACAGAGCGCCGACACTGGAGACTCCTTCCATAAATGTTAATTAGTAAATTATACATCTCCTTCTAGAAAGCTTCACCACAACAAATACCACTCACGCGTTCGTCGTAAAGTCCCTGCGAATGAGCCGTCACTATAGAAACACGCGCATTAATATAAACCTGTGACTCGGAGCTGGACTACCGTCAGAGCTGCCGTTGGAGAAAATTAATCAACTTATTCTGACCAGGCTCAGAATCCAGAATTCAGCAGCGCTGCGGTGTAAATCTGTTTAATCGACTGCACGCAGGTTAAGAGGGTAATGGTGTGAATTCCACTTTTGGCTGCACCGCGCTTGGCAGCAGGGTTTCAAGGGCATGTTAAAATCAGCACCGAAACACAATCCCGCTCCCTCAGTTTGTCACTCTGCACTTTGTTGTCTTTACACTAATCTAACGCACCTGTCTGGGATCATGAAGGAATCGCTAATCAGCTGATTCCGTTCCTTCATGCGAATTAGGTTACAGATTTATTATTATTATTATTATTTTTTGTTTTGTTTGAATGTTCAGAGTATGAGGTTTCCCGAAGCTGAGCCAGAGTTTCACTTTAATAATGACTAAAGACAAACGAGGCCTGTGTATCACCTCCATTACACATGCTCACCTCCAGTCGCTCTACCCTGCTAGACATTAGTAATAAAAAAGCGATTTTGCAGATATTTCCCTTTTTTTCCTTGTTCCTTTCCTCGGCCCACCAGGAGTCCCCAGAAGGTTGAAGCGGGTTACTGCAAATCCTGTCACTTTATTGGAAGTTATTCTGTGTGATCGACACAGCCTTGCTGCCCTGCAGCCCGGTCGATAACAAGCTGAAATCAAGTGAACCTCGGAGAATTCTTCTGGCACTGTTCTCTTCATTATCCCCTCTCGGCCTAGATTTGGTTGCTTCATAAAAAATAAAAAAAATAAAAAAGAAGGAAAAAAAAAAAAACAGGAGAGGATGCTTATCAAAGGAGATGAATGTCGCAGACTAATGCTTTTCTCTGTGCCTCCTACCTCTCCGGCTGCACAGAGAGCTAAGAAAGTGAAGGAGCTTTCATTTTCATTCAGTTTATCGGAAAGAAAAATCGCCTCATTGTGTGAAGAGCTATTATACCATTGTAAAATGTCAGATGGACTTATTCTAGCGATGGCGGCGCGCAATAAAGTGGGAAACAGCATACAAAGAAATGACACTGCAATAGCAACCCTTCCTTATTAGCAGCTGGTGCTGTGAAAGGCCATAGCTTAGAGACTTCTAATGCCTGATAAAAGCTGTAGGATGATCGAAAAGGCAATTTTGTCGGTTTGTTGAACGGCTTTTCGGGACACGCACAGGTCTCAGAACTATAAGAAAGAAAGAAGAAGAAGAGAGAAAGCAAACGTGCTCGTGAACGAACCAAACTTTTGTCCATCTAAACATTTTCTCCTAATTATACCTTAATGAATGCAATTGAGGCACTCGAGTACATCCTCATGTTGATATACAGTGACGATAATACCGCAATGAATATTTAGATGCTCTTGTCCAGGGCACTTATAATGAAATAGCACATTTTACATTTGACAGGGAATTGCCTTAGGAATGCCCTGCACAATATTTAAGAAGAGATAATTGAAACGTGTTGGTCCTGTGTGCTTTTGAGAAAAGCTTGGGCGGGGATGGGAGGGGGACTTCATTGTACAAATTACCTTTTATAGCTTAAGTTGCATTTCTGGACTTCGGGCTAACAAAACAAAGTCAAAGTTGCCGACTTGCTGTTTTTAGTCCACCCGCTTAATTATTTATTTACTTATTTACTTGCTCACGCGTGCCCGCGTGCATCTATTTCATTATTTTCTGTCCGCTTCGCCTCACCAGCCCCAGGATGGTCATCTGCCGAGCGATTTTTAAGTGGATCGTTTTTAAGGCTCGGCGGCGTCGGTTCGGGAGCCGCACCAAGAGACCTCGGAGTCTGTATAAAGCGCCCGGCTTCGGCCGGTGCCGAGGTGTGGCCGCGCTGATAAACCCGTCCGCTCTGGCTCTCTCGCCCGTCCTACATCAGCCGTACCCGTTCCTCTTAACCGCGCCAGCAAGCCGTCACAAATCACATCACGGGGCAGTGTTTGAGATACTGATTTATCGTCGACCTTTACGTTTTTAAATGTCTCCATTCTCTTCTGACAGCGTGCTGAAAACAGCCCTCGCCACAGCCAATACCAATAACAGAGCCACCATGTTGTGATATGTCAGCTTTAATTCAGTAGCATGCGTGATGAATGGAGTGCTGTGGTCAGAATAGCAACATCAGCTGCTGAACGGTCTTAGAGAAAGAAAAAAAAAAAATTACAGCCTTTTTGAAGCCTCATTTAAAACTGACTATGTAAGGCAGCAGTAACAGCCAGCATATTCATCTGCTTCATTCTCTATTCATCCGGGACTGGGAAGCTGGCTGTAATGTCCTTGTGGCAGATGTAGCGTCTGACTTTTCAGCTTCTGTGGCGTCATGCCTGGAAGACAGCCCTCAGAAGTTCTGCCAGATTACAGTGCTAAGGGTGGGAGGTGGTGCGTGCACGCAAGGGTGAGAGCACGGGGGTTGATTTTAAAACCTCGGCAAGAGTGTTTAAAAAGCCAGGCCTAATCATCTAAGCCTCAAATTCAATTATTCCAGACAGAAGACATTTTGCAATCTCTGATGGCTTGAATTGACTCTCAGGGGCAATTTCCTTAGTGGACAGCTCCGTGCCGGGGCATAAAACCAGCGGCTTAGGACTCCATGTATATACGTCTTCAAAAATAGCAAGAAAAAAGAGCTTACTGTTAGCTGAACGAACGTGATTTGTGTTCCATGCTTTCACCGCTGTCCATTCCTGTGTGTCAGCGACAGCATTAACGCTCTCGTAAAATTTGAATGGTTTCCAATTGTAACATTAAGATTCATTCCCTCTCCTAAGTGGCATGGCTGAGTCTCTCCCTCTCTCCGTCTCTCTCTATTTTTGTTGGACTGAAGCTCAAGATTTCTTCCCACCAGTCATCGACTCCATGCATGTGATTTGCACATTTCCCCGAAGACATTGCCCCTGAACCTGTCCTTCAAAGCTGGCATTTATGTCACGTGCCTTTAGAGTACCGGGTCTCTCTAGATTTATCTCGCTCTCTCTCTCCTCATATTATTCACTTCATTTTGAGACGCTTCACCCCCCTCTCAACCCTTATTTCATTCAAAGCCTGGCTCCTTCTTCCTGGAGAGATTTGAAACCAATGATGGAGCACAATAACACTTTGGCTGTTCAAATTGTAATGCATGATTTCCTGCATTTCACTGGAACACTGTGTTTCAGAGGTTATAAAGACGTCTGCGCCGCTGCTTTATTTTTGTTTAAAATAAAAAATTGCCTATGTAAGAAATATATTATACTAAATACACGGATTAATGTCCTTATAACGGTGTTTATTCCAATCACCATATTTATTTAATTTAAATAGTTTTAAAACATCAGCGATGATGATAATCCAGTCACATCTCCGTAAGTCTAACTATTAGTAGCTTTTCAGCACGTTAATGCCTGCTACTCTTAAGAAGTAAAGTTCACATTTTAATTGCAAGGTCATTGCAGTCTGTTGAAAGTATGAGCTGCACGCTATCTATCTTGTCTTCAGTTTCATATAAATGTATCAATGTTTTGTTTTTTTTCCCTTTAACGCAATTATAAGCTAAAATAAGCTACATGAATGACAATGGCATTTTCTAATTAGCTAAGAAAAAAAAAGAAGTCTCTCAATTAGTTGTGAAACAAATCTTTGTGCGATGCCTGTACTGAGTTGGCAAAGCATCTGTAACTCAAAAAGATAAGCACATGTGAATATGTAAAACATATTCATATTCATGTGGTATTATCTTGAAAACATTTTGAAGACACTTACTTAAGGGGCGTTATCGTTATTAGATGTTCAGTAAAACGGCTAAAAGTGGATGTCACTGCTCTCTATCCGGGCTGTCTTGAAATAGCAGTCTGATTGAAGAAGATTGCACCTTTTCTGGCAAGCATGATTAAACAATGTTGATTTAGCAGTGAGAAACTTCTATTCCAGTCCTCCCACACTGTTCTAGCTTACAGACACAAGATGATTGCCTAATGTTGATTACAGATGTTCTTGGCATCAAGCAGTATATCCAATCTGACTTGATCATGAGTTGCCCAAACTGCATCAGACAGGTTGGTGGACAGTGATTTTTGGAACTGCCTGTTCTTAAAGTATGAAAGCATTCTTTTAGAGTAAACCCCACAGTTTCCTGGCACCCTCCCAGACCCAGTTTCTGGCAGACTTGATTATAGCTAGAAGGCCTTTGCTGAACTGTGTCCTTGCCACAGGACTATCCGCTTGCTCTGTATGACTCAGACCACTGCCTTGTTCAGAACAGACTTTAGCCCAAGCAAATAAACTACCCCGAGCTGTAAAACTGCCTGGACCTCCACCACTGTTTGTCTTTTGCCACAAAGGACCAGAGATTAATGCTGATTACAGATGTACTTGGCACCAACCCTCTATTTCCAGTATGACCGAGTCATGTCTTCTGCCTCAACAGCATACGACATGACTTTTGCAATACTTTTGCATTACCAGTATTTGCATTCTTCTACACTAAACCCTAGTGCAGAGTTTCCAGACCAGATTATTGCAAGGAAACTTTTCCCTGAACTGCTGTGTGTCCATGCTACTCACAACTTGTGCTCAGTGGTACACTGGGTACTCCCCTGTTTGGAGCTGAATATAGTTTTTACAACTTCATCCCAAGTAAACAAACCATTCCGAGCTGAGCAGACATCCAGGCCTCTAACACTCCATCTGTAGATGGAAGAGGCTAAAGGTGAACCTTAATTACAGATGTAACTAGCACCAGACAGACAATTGAATCTGGTCAGTTAATCCTGACTCCTGCCCTAAGAGCACGACAGTTGTTTGGACACCATTTTCTTCAAGGCACATTTGTCTACAGCTGAACTGTATCCTCGCTACCACACATTTCTCACCGCTCAGTGTGACTCCAACTGCTGCCTTGTTTAGAGCAAGACTTTTGGCTCAGCCAAAAAACCACTCTAAGCTGAATAGCTGCCTGGCCCTCCACCTCTATTTGTGTAAATGTACCAAGAACCAGAGTTTACCGCTGATTACAGATGTACTTGGCACCAAGCACGCCCATTCGGCATGACCCAATCCTGTCTCCGGCCACAACACCGAAAAATAATTCCGTATTAGAAAAGATTAAACTATATCTAGCATCTTTTCTTAAAGAGGCTTTTGCAATGCTTCTACAGTACACCCTATCAGAGTTTCCACTGTCATATTTGGAGCAGGACATACCACTTCATCCCAAGACCGCTAACTGCTCTAAGCTGAAAAGCCACCTGGCCCTTGTCCATAGACGCAAAGGACCAGAGGTTAATGCTGAGTACAAATGTAAATGGAACAAAACAGTTAAAAATGAGCATGACTTTTGCCCGAACAGCACATGATGCTCGCAAAATGGGCAAAGTTTATTTGGACATCATATTCTTATGTTCTAGTATCAAAGCATTTGCTGTGCAAGCACATTCTTCTACACTAAAGCCCAACATAGAGTTTCCTAGCACCATCGCATCTATTTACATGAAGACTTTACTGAACCGTGTCCTTGGTGCTAACAACTGTCTCAATGCTCAGTGGTGACATGGACCACTGTCTTGTTTAGAACAGAATTCAACCTAATAAACCACTCTAAGCTGAAAAGCTGCCTGGCCCTCCAACCCTCTGTCTATAGCCATGAAGGACCAGAGCTTAATGCTGATTACAGATGTAAATTTCACAAAACAGACATCCTATGCCTTCTGCTCCAAAAGCATGCACACTTTGGTGTTAAATGATATCCTAAACTGTCTCATTGCTCAGTGTGACACCTAGCACTGCCTCGTTCGGAGCAAGACTTTCTGGCTAAAACAAATAAACCAACTCCAAGTTGAAACGCTGCCTGGCCATCCAACTCTATTTATCTAAATGCAAGGGCCAGGTCTAAAGCCGCTTTTCAGATGTACTTGTCAACAAACAGCCCGATCATGTAACGTCAGAAAGAGGGGGTGTTATAAATGGTCAAAGTTTTCTGGTGCTTTGTGGTCATATAGTGTCAAGACCTTTGAATTACCAGCACATTCTTTTATATCAAACCCCACCACAGTTGATTGGCAACATACCAGGTTAAGTCACTGGCACCCGCTAGACAGCCCCAGTGTCCTTGCCACCCACAACTATCTCATTGCTCAGTTTGATACAAAAAGCAGCCTTGACCTGGAGAGCGATATGAATTCTGCCCAAGTAAATAAACCACTTCAAGTTGTAAAGCTGCCCATTTACACTATAGACACCAAGGGCCAAGGCTTAATGCTGATTATGGAGTCACTATGCAGCCAACAGCTATATTCCTCCTGATGTAATCATGCCTATTGCCTCAATAACACAGGAAACCTTGGTTCTAGAAATGGGCAATGTTTATGCTGTATTCCTGTAGTCTTGTTTGAAGACTTATGTACAGCCAGAGCTTTTTTCTACAGTAAACCCCATAGCAAAGTTTTCTGGTATCATTGTAGGTCCACTTGCAGGCACCAGCTATACCTGTCTATGGGGAAAAAAGCTTTCGCCGGACTTTCGCCCTCATCACAGACATGGCACCAATGAAAGACGAATGGTATAAACACATTGACAAAAATCAGGGTCAGCTAAGACAACAAAGAAAGGGAAGAACCCAGCTGAGTCAGTGCTAAGAGAGGTGGGATTTGCCATAGAAACCAAATCGAGTGCCGTTATCTATAAAAGGGATCCTTTAAAGAAAATGCTGCAGTTGGCGTGATCATTTACTCTTGGCCAATGCTTTTTGAGAACCAGTTAGATGCACAGCAACTCTTTACAAAAAGCTTTTTTTAATACTTGGTTTTCCAACAGATGGGATTCAGCCAAACCTGAACGTCTACTACTCGGGGAATAATAACCAAACTGCACTACAATGGCGTAGCCATTAAACTGAAACCATATGCTCATCCCATATTCTGAATGGCTAGAAAGTTTTACTCACTATTATTTTTTACATTCGACTGTCTACTACATTTGATTTAATATCCTCTTTAGCTGTGCTCAAATATAATCAGCAAACTGTGCATGTCACTTTGCCAGCTGTGTTTGTGTCAAAGTACGCCTTTTGTTCTGTAGTGTTAATATGTGTATTTCTGTATTATTCCTGTTCTTTGATTTGCTTTTGAAAGTGTTCGCATCTCCCCAGTGCCCGGTCGTTTAAAAAAAAGTGGAGGTGTAAGTCTGGCAGGCAGCCCAACCATGGGACTTAATGACTGCTGCGACGTTCCATCTATAGGTTTGGATTTATTTCTTTTCTCTTCTTTTCTAGTCTGTTGCAGTTTGGTTGTCATTGTAATGTTAAAACCAGCACAGCAGTGCGCAAAACCACTGAACTCAAACAACACACCCCGGAAAGCACAAAAGCACCTCAGGAGCTGCCATCTTGGATCAGCTCAGAAATACGTTAGAAGCAAGCTATGCTGTGCCATGCGGGAGACGCGCGTGTGTGCGTGTGATTCATGCGTATCTGCGTGTCATATGTTTGCATACTCAACTCACCTGGACTTCTTCAGCTATAACAAGAGCGATGGGGAAGGATTGAGCAGGTTTCACGGGGTTGAGCGGGAAAAAAGTGAAGCTTTGTGAGGAGACTGTGCGCAGTAGAAAGACGAGCTGAGTGGCCATTTGTCTGCTTTCTCCAGGTTACCGTGGTGCATTGATTCGAGGCATAATTAAGCGGCAGGTGGGCGTACGGTGCTGTGCCCCAGCAGGAACATGGCAGCGCATGGAGCTCTGCTACACCCGCTAAAACACTGCAGATTACTGACTTCACACAGCTGTCTAACCAACACCTTCCTACCTTGCTTGCAGCTAAAAAGCATTAAGGCTTCACCGTTTTTGCTTTTCGTTTCCCCTCCAGTGAGTGTGTTCGGTAGGTCTGCTGTCAGTGTAAAGTACATCAGTGTTGGCAGATGAGCACTGTGTGTTCTGCTAATGAACAGAATTAGCAGCATTTGCATGGATATCGAAGAGTTGAACTCTGTCGACGATTTTGTTGTAGACTTCTCATCTGAGAGGCTGCAGAGATAGCGAATACCAACAGGCGTTACCACCGTGTCTGTCCACAAATCCTTGTTGACCAGAGAGAGGTCATGGTGCTCCAGGCTGCTGAATATGACGCGAGTGCTTTTTTTAACACTCGGAAGTTCTGGGAGTGTAATTATCGGCAGTGTGGGTGACTCGCGAGCAGGGTCGTGGCAGGATCTGTCACTAGTCAGGACGGAGTAATTGGCTCACAAAGCCACTAAGCATGAGTATTAATAGACTTAAAAGGTAATTAAAGGTGTGGCCGCAGGCTTTCGGAGCGAGCAGTGTTTCTTACACATTTCAGCTTTGGTGGGTGACGTGATACATGTCGTACTCGTACTCCTTTTTTTTTCTTCCTTTTTTCTTTTAATCGCCTTCAAATGCTCCTTGCTACCTGTTCTAGTCAAGCTGGAGGTTCAGAAGCATTCATCACAAAGTCTTAGTGGAGGATCTAGAACCCTGACTCTGATTCGCAGCTTACATATGGAGCATTCGGTAACAGCGTCAGTTTGATCTGATGCCGAAGCAGTGTGACGCCTCAGTCATTACGAGCAGCTTTGATTTCCAGCCCAGAGTTTAGCGCTTCTCCACGAGCAAGGATCTTTTATTCTCATGCTATAATACACCTCTCGTGTGAACAATAGCATGTTCCACTTCATATTTTTCTTTGATGCAGATCCTTTTTTCCTGCATTTGAGTTAATTATATGAAACAACGATCCCCGGAGAGGAGAACGACTCTTCATTACTGTCCCTCTTGACATTTGCTTGCTGATGTTTCAGAATTTAATTCTCCTCAGTCCTTGCAGTTGATCTCTCTTTTTCTCCTCCTCTTCTACTACTCTTCGGGTCTTATTTTCTTTACAGCCTGGTCAGCTCTTGAAACGAACGACTGGAAGATGGCATGGCCCATCTCATGGGGCCTGTAGTGAGCTTTTAGTCCAGCGAGAGGCACTGTATGTTCAGTGTGAAAAGATCACTTTATGTAGTAGTCAGATTTTTTTTATTATTTCTTCACCCGGCTGAAAAGACTCCCTTAGTGCTCCTGTACCTCCATCCTCAGTCCTGCTCTTCAAGTCCACCACGCCAGACCTACTTTGGCCCAGAACATCTCTCTATTTCCATGTGAACAGGGCAAGATGGCCGCAGCTGCTTGGAGAGGAGGTCAGCAATTAGGGTGCAAAAGGCACAGCGGTTTAATGGGAGAGTGCATTATCATTGACAGCAATGAGTGCACTAATTGGGGCTAATTAGTTCTCTGAAGTTGGGATCGATAAATATTGCATACGTTTCTGAAAAGGAAGCCTCACTTCGCAGATGGCGAGTTGGCGACTGCGTGTCTTGGCAACGGAGGACGAAACTGCTGCGTTACCTTTTTCCCCCGTCTGTCCTACGCTTGCATATGGTGCGTTCAGTGTTTCTAAGACCAGCTTCCTCCTCTTCTGAGAAAGAACGGAATTAATCACGTGCATCCGATTTACTTCCACCTGTAATATAATGGCTACATTAACGATGGTATAATTTAATCAGAATTGAGTGGCGGTATAATTTAATCAAATTAGAAACAAACAAGTAGATTCGTTCGTCTTCAAAAAAAAAAAAAAACGTAGTTAGCGGCGCCGATGAAACCCCCACTGCGAAAATGATTCAGAAGAGCTTCTTCGCGCTACAAGTTAATAATATATTGCAATTTGTTAATTAAGGGCAAAATGCATGGGAGTTTGGGTGTTTTCCCAACACAGATTAATCACTGAAATGAGAGAGAGAGGCCTCGTGCGGGTTTACGCCCGGCAATAATGAAATAAAGACAGCATGCTGTTTTAAGAGAGAGAGAGAGAGAGAGAGAGAGAGAGAGAGAGAGAGAGGCTTGCGTTGGGAGCAAAAATCAATAGCAGGTTGGGTGGTGAAGCCTGAACTCCTCCATTAGCCTCTCCAAACGCCTCATCCTTTCAACAGCGTTTCATTTCCACTCATCCTCCCTCCTCCTCCTTTTTCCCCTTGCACTATTTTTTTCCCTAGCCCCTGGATGAATGGGGCACGGAGGCAGTGCCCTCGGGCAGCCACGACCGTTTGAGAGATGTCGGCTCATCGTAGCGTGGCACAGTTCATGAACGACAGATTAAAAAAGTGATGAAGAAAACCAGAAAACATAAAGGCTGGATGATCCAGGCTCACTTTTTATTTTAATTACTATTATTTTTCCAGCACCTTTTTATTGGGTCTATATAATTTTTTTTTTTCTCATACCAAGGGACTGAAGAAGAAAGGCGGGAATGAAGGAACGAGAAAAAGGGAGCGTTTCAAAGAACGAGAGTGATGCGAGGCCCACGCTGAGTGCACCAGCAGGCGGTGGTCTCTGAGCTCACAGCCAGTAAGGGCTGATAAAGACTTCTCAAAAGGCGCCTTTGTCCATCCTCCAAACTTCTGGGCTCCGCTAAGGGGAAGGAGCGAGGGAGACGGAGAGTGAGACAGAGGACGAGTGAGGGAAAGTGGAGTGAGAAATTCCTCCACGAGAGCATTACTAATAATCGAGCGTGTTTGCGCGTGTGCTTATGCGTCCACGAACAGCATGTGAGTCTGTCAACCATTTTGTGTTGAATGAGATTTTTAACTCCGACTCATTAAAATCAAGTCCTGGTCATTAAACATCTCATTCATTTCTCGGGAAGACGACGATGGCCTGGTCTAATTTCTCATTATTCGCCCTGAACTAATATTCTTCCAATTTCCCAACAGTGTAATCCATCTCTCTCTTTCCCACTCATCTTCAAACATCTGAAGGATGAGGAGAAAAATGGCTCACAGTGGATATGATTACATTCCTCATTCAGGTGTTACACGCCTAATCCAGACTTCATGTAATGGATTTTGAGAAAGATGTGGGTGAAAATCTTCCTGTTTAAGGAGAATAATCAGCATCGCGGCGTTGCGAAGAAGCAGTCACTGTTACCATCCCCAACAGTTGATTATTTTTCTATAACATCACATCCCAAGATGGTTTATTTCTCAATGCCAATTCTTTAGCCATTTGCCAATGATACATTTCTTTTTAGTAATGAATGACGTTACACTTTTTGTCCGTTTATAGTTACATAGTGATGTCGTTGGGCATTTATTTAACGTAGTAAGTATAATAAGTGTGTCTAAAAAGACACATTGGTAAACGTGACAGAAGAAGTACTGAATGTTACAAAGTGCTTACACTGGAGACTCTTTCCGTAAATGTTAAATATCAAGAAACTGAAAACTTCACCATAGTTTATCCTATTTTTACCACGTGTTTAATTTGTATTGCTAAGTTTTTCAAAACCTCAAACCAAGCTTGCCCACTCAAGACGAGACTACTGAATTTGTGGTGTTCTTGGTGATAGAATTTACAATCTATTATCTATAATTATTTGAGTCATGGGGAAATACAATATTCAATGGCAGGTCTATGAAGAAGATGGCTAAGAGGTACCGAACATAAACAAACTTAAATAAGAAACGTGTCTAGTTGGAAATTACTGTGGTTACTGTAGTCTGTGTGCCTTTATTGAATTTTAAAATATCCACCCAGTCTTTAAAATATTTCAGATGCTAAAGTGCCAACAGTTCTGAGTTTTCCTGTTCCTGGCATTGCTGGAAAAGTCAAGGATTGTCCGAACAAAAGCCCGTCTCTCTTCTTTCATCAATTAAGGCATAATTGCTTCAAATATCTGTATCGCTGTCAGTTCCCTATTGGCCTTTGACTGATATTGAACGCCGGGGTGATAATGCATTAATTATCCCAGGTCCCGGATGAGCAGGCGGCCTCGCGGACTTTCGCCACATGAGGTGATTTGCATCGGGCGCGTGCTGTTTATTTCTCATTGCAAACCGTAGAACCAGTTTAATGTGATCTGAAATGTCTATTAAGCGTAGAAGGAAATGTAATCATGAAAAACAGCCATACGTGTGTATATATAAATCTAAATTCTGTTATGATTCATGTCTTAATAAAAGCGTGGTGAGGCGAGACTGCGCTAGCTTTGTTTCATTTATTTATTCTTTAAGTAGTGGATGCACACCACCTGACCTGTGTGTAAAATTAAATGAAATAACACCCACAGCCTCATTTCTACCTTGCCTTCGCTGTGTTGCTATGTACAAATGATTACAGAAGAGGCCGTAGCAAACGCTTCTGTAGAACTAAGCTGGAAAACCGAAAGACAAGCTGATGGCCAAGCCAGGATGAAATCCTGTACATCTCCAGAGGTTTTTGATATATCTTCATATAACATTCAGCAAGCTTTCCCAAACACCCAGATCCACTCATACATGCACATTCGATTTCAGAATTCCAGCATGTTGCTCATATATCCCTGCTGTTTATACCTTTTTTTCTTCTGCTCTCCAACCTCTCTCAGGTTCTCATCTTTTCTCGCTCTGTTCAAAAGAAGAGCATGGAAAACATCTTTGTTGCAGACGCTTTGGAGTGGCTTTGGCAGGGGACAGACTTTCTCCCGTGTCCTTGTTCTGCTCTGTGATGCCCTTTCTCAGATGTTGTCAAGGACCAGCTGGGTTTCACCTTCCAGCTTCACATTTCAGGCCGCTCTGCCCGCTCTGGGGGCTCGCTTTCGCAAAGTTGGCATAGCAGAGCAACGATGGCAAACGTAAAGTAGATTTCAGGAGCGATTTGCAGTCACACACTTACCTCTGAAAGAATCCTATAGACTTAAAAAGGTTATTCCCTCATGCAGTGGTGTAAAAAAAGAAGGGGGGGATCTCAGTGGTTAAGGTTCCTGGCTACTCATCAGAAGGTTCTAAGTTCAAACCCCAGCTCTGTCAAGCTGCCACTTTGGGAACCCCAAGCAAAGCTCCTTAACCCTGTCTACTCAGTGAGTGCGGTTATAAGCCAGGATTTACCAGAAAAGGGGGGAAAAAAGGATTCCCCTGCACTGTACATTTTGACAGTGCGGTGTGTCGTCTTCTTCTGAAATAATTTCCGTCCACATTAAAAAGGCAGGCTGACAGAAAGCGATCTTAAAGAGGCTTGACATGCAGCTTCAGTCAAGGAATGGGTGTTTTGCAGGAAAGATGGTTTTAATTTACTAAATTGTCCCCTGCACTGTTCATACTGGTGTGTCACTATTTCTTTACATTCTGACTGTGTTGGAGCTAGGACCATTTCTGGGTTTCACACTGCCGTTGTTACGTTGACCGAGTAAATTATTCGCCGTGTAAACAGACAATGGTGTCGATGTATACAGACAATGGTGCAATCCAACAGCAACGATTTCTTTGGTATGCCTTGGTGTACGAACTCAAATCCCAAACAGCTATAATTATTTTTGATGAATTTTCAATCGACGGGAACCAAAAAAGTAATTGGGTGAGAGCTATAAAGAGAGATGAAGGGAGAAAGAATAATTTACATAACGTTAACCCGCCTGTAGATTGATGCTGAAAGGATGGCATTGTCCATTAACTAGCTCGGACTAGCCTGTAGGTTTTACCGTTTTGTGGTCGACTATTGTAAGAAGCAAGGGAAATGACATGGCTGCTGAACAGTTTCATGATTTTCTTTTTTTATTTAAATGAGAGACTGTAGCGATACTTATCGTTAGACCGGATGCTTTATTACCTGGTGGAGATGTATTTCCGATTCCGGGGAAAAAGTCTAATCAGGTGCTTATCTTGGAACTGTAGACATCAGCGTCTTCAAAAATATGTCGTTCCCTGAGGTCATGTCACAGCTTAATGTCTTTACGTGAACAAAATGATGCGTTTCTATTTGGTCAAAACCAGTTTCAATTGAAACAGAACGTCAAAAGTGCTCTTAAAAATGGATTTTTATTCATCTCCGAAATCTCCTCACAATGTAAACTGAATTACGGTGCATCTGTTGTTTTGTGAATCTTGTCAATATGGCATGCAGTGATAATTAGCTACACTATAGCACAACATTCAGCACAAATGCAGGTTATGTTGCAGAGGAAGGTGCTTGGGTAAGCAACATTTTTGGACGTTTTGTGCACTCAGACGGCAGTTTAAAAATAGCTTTTTCCGACATTTATTTTTTCATATTACTCGAAGGCAGCAATGCATGAATCCTTATCACAAAGTTAATCCTTTAACTTTACTATATGTGCATGCTCCAAGAACTCGAGCAGTATTTAATATCTGCATGCCTACATGTCACTTGATGGGTTTATTAGGCGCTAACATTACAATAACGCTTTCACAAATGGCTCCACGGTGTCCTCGCGTACAGTCGGCAGCCAGACGTCGCTGTAAATATTCATATTTCTGCTGCACGGTTGCGTAATGACTCCATGTCTTTCTGTTGTCTCAGTCCCCATTAGCGACTTGTCATGTCACATTTGCTATCCGTCAGCGCGCCCTGTGTGTTGACGGCTTGACTTAATCTTGAGATATTTATTCCAGCAGGCTTTTGATAAACCTGTAATTATCAAGGGGGGAAAAAAGGAAAAGCAGTTACATAGAATCAAATAACCGAGGCATAAGCGACACGGCTCAGGGAACGAGGTAATATCAGCCGACGACAATTCCTGCATCTGAGGCTTATTTAATGCTGGGGGCCTGATCGATTTTATCGATCCGAGAGAGAGCGAGAGAACCTTTCTTTATCATACGCGCTGTTTACTAATTCCCAGTTACACCACCGGCGTTTGTCATAAATTTACAGCCAGTTAATGATGGCCTCCTGTCATACTTTTACAGGACCATTGATTAAAACATTAGTGCACTAATTGACTGCACAGATCGATCCGATTCTCACTGCTGCCTCTCAGGCCCGCGAGAGGACAAACCAGCCGGCGGAGAAAAACCGAATCCCTCGTTTCCTCTGGAGATCAAGCTGCTGATTCAGGTCTGCTCAAAAAGACAAGAGTCAAGGCCAAGGATGAGAAGAGCAAGGCACACGCACGGACCTGTTCCCTACAAATCACAAGCGCATTCGACTCCCTCAGGGCCATGTGCTCTGTATTGAGTTACGGCAAATCTGCTAACTTCAGACGCCAGAGCGTAAGAGTAGGTGGCAGAATGAGGGAGTCTAATGGAAAAGTTCTTCAGTTTGTTTGTTTGTTTGTTTGTTTTTCTTTTGGCATCCTATAAGAAAATGATTGCAACACGCACTGGATTGCAATACAATTGCGGCAGAACCAGCTCTCTATTGGCTTTATAATCGCATTTATTTAGGTATGAATGTCAAAGAAGTCCCAAGACGTACACACCTACTCTGTAAAACCGACGCCAATCCCAAGCTTCGTTTGGTTCATAACTTTGAATGCAGTCACCCGGGCTGGTGGATGCAGGCTCACTGGGTCTCTTGGCTGTATCATTTTGATTACGGAAGACATAAAAAAACAATTAGTAATCTGAGAAACGCCACTTGGCCCACTTTTTTTCCCTTCTCGGACATGTTGTCTGCGCTCCGTGATTTTCCGTCACGGACGAGCCAAAAAGCTGATGCTGGACATGTGAGCTGGAGGATTGTCATATTATAACCATAACAAATAACCAACTCAAGACATTATTTACACTAGCGTCAAAGGAATACGCGAACAATCAAGGCAAAACGAAGAAAACTCTCAAAAGAAAAGAAACAACTGCATTACTGGTATTTACAAGAACCCGTCAGGGGATACATGACTAATGCTAAAGTTAACAAAACTACTTTTTGAGCAGCTACATGTTTAGAACAAAATGCAATCAAAGCATAATCATGAAAGACCTTGAATGATGCAACATGTTCTCCAAGCCGGACGATCAGGTCGCGTTAGGCAACTCATACATCCGAACATTTCTGCATTCCGTTTTCTAAGAGCACGAGCCACTTCTTAAAAGGTTCACTGCTTTTCTGGACCACCGCCGCTTCTGGCACCAGTACTGACCCTGCTTTAGTGTAAAACAGTGTCGCACACGTTCAAGGCTTTTTGCACTAGTCCGTTGTTTTGTTTGTTTTTTCCTTTTGGCCTTTTCCGTGCAGGGATTTTTTCCTGCACTCTTAAACAACTAAAATATATAAGCCTTACAAAACACTTGATAATCCCTGTATAAAATATACATGGAGGGCAAATGATTGCTCAATCAGGCCCCGGTGCTCAGTGCAAACCCCTGCCTCATACAGCATGCGGGTCTTTCAGTATTCTAATGCTACATGCAGAATTGAATTATTTTTTCTGTCATTAGCACAGAAATGATTTTTAGTAGCAGCACTCCAGCACTGCACAGGCCAATAATGCACCACCAAGGACACAGCAAGCCATGGTGATATTATAGAAAATGGACCTTTTTAGTGCAAGTCTATGTCTCCGTAGGGTTTTTTTCCACCGAGGTGTGCGTCCCAGCACTTCTCTTCTCCGCTCAGTCGCCTTTCCAGGCTGCCAATTAGAGGCACCGAGGGCTGGACACCTGCAGGTTTTATAGCTACCTTTCAATTAGGAGCTGCTTTAGGCCAGCAATAAAGCCCACTGCTGCGCACAGCCAATGTACATACTGCTTATTTATTTATTTATTTATTTATTTATATATATATATATTTTTTTTTTTCTCTCTCTCTCTTTTTCCATCTCAATCCATTTAGCGAAGTTCTCAGAACAAAAGTTCCTTGTCCTCAGAAACACTTAACAGAGTCATCAGAACAAAACACACTTGTCACAAGAGCTTTAAAAACTAATTGAAAAATCACGCATTGTGAACATTTTGCCTAGAACTTTTATTAAATGCGTGCGTTCGCTTCATAAATAGGCAAACTTGTCAAGAGTAGGAAACACTTCCACCCGCTCCAGAACATTTATTTTAAGAAACACTTATGTAAATGTTCCCCTCAACGGATTTGCAAAAAAGCAGCTCTTTAGTGCAGGTTGTATTCAGGATCCGGATTTAATTCGAATATATTTTGGGGAGGCGGTAGTATGGTGGAAGAAGCGCGAGAAAAAGAGAAAGGGAGAGAGATTTATTGTCATTCTAGCTATATCCAAGTATACCGTGGAATGTAATTGTCCTCTAAGGCCTCGGTGACAACGGTGCAGTACAAGATAATCACGGGAAAGCATGCAGTTTAAATTCCAGCGCAAACAGACAACAAGATACAAGATGACAAATACACTCCGTGTAAGTAGAAGTGGTACAATAAACAGGCACAACATCATAAATACAGCATGAGGCAAACCTGAACGTGAGTGTTTAGAACGCATGTGGATGATAAGATACCAGGAGAATGATTACTATGGTTCAAAACAATGATTAGCACCGTTTTAGTTAGACTCGGAGGAGCTGATGCACTCACACACACCACCATGTCCATCCCATGGAAGCAGATAGATTTAACCATCTCCCAGGGTTTAATGTTAGCTTACAGTGGTGCTTGGAAGTTTGTGAACCCTTTCCCTAACCCCTAACTCTAACCCAGGATTCAATATTACATATCCGTGAGTTGCAAAAGTATGTGAAGCTCTCGGATTAGCAGTTCAATTGAAGGTGGAATTAGAGTCAGGCGGTTTCAATCAATGGGACGACAACCGGCTGTTTTTGTGCCGCCCTGTTTTATTTAAAGAGTTTGAGACCAACAATAATCATTCTAAGAGCGAGGTGTCAGAGAGAGCCACAAGGTCTTAATGGAACCCTGGGTAACTTCTAACCAACTAAATTCCTCTTTCACATTGGCTAATCACATCGGTATCATGAGTCCACCATCAGGAGAACACAGAACAACAGTGGTGTGCATGGTTGCAAGAAGAGAGCCACTGCTCTCCAAAAAGAACACTGCTGCCAGCCTGCAGTTTGCTAAAGATCACATGGACAAGCCAGAAGGCCATTGAAAAAAGTGGATGAGACCAAAATAGAACTTTTTGGTTTGAATAAGAAGTTTGGAGTAAGGAAAACATATGCAGCATTCCAGCATAAGAACCTTCTCCCATATGTGAAGCATGGAGGTGGTAGTGTCATGGTCTTGGCCTGTTCTGCTGCATCTGGGCCAGGACGGCTTGCCTTCATTGATGGAACAATGAATTCTGAATTGCATCAGAGAATTCTGAAGGAAAGTGTCAGGACGTCTGTCTGTGAACTGAATCTCTAGAGAAAGCGGGTCATGCAGCAAGACAACGACCCTGAGCACACCAGTCGCTCTACCAAAGAATGGTTAAAGAAGAATAAAGTTAATGTTTTGGAATGGCCAAGTCGAAGTCCTGACCTTAATCCAATGGAAATGTTTCCTGGACTTTCCCAAGCATAAATGTTTTCCAACCAGATGTAAAATTCTAGCATTAATTAATTCAGAGAAAATCACATTTAACCCTTTAAATTCTAATTCCACCGATAAGCTGCAGCTTCTACCTCTATATTCAAAACCTGATCTACTCGCTGCTTAATTATAACAGGAAATGAGTTCTCACTTTGACCATCAGCATCGTCCTCCTCAGCCTCAATCTCATCACCTAAAGTACAAACCGCTCTCGGCATTTCGACACAAGCCTCATCGATCTCTCTTCATGCTAACGTCAACGAGGAAACGACCACCGATTCAGTCGCACACTTCTGCTCTGCTGGAAAAATGTCCCGTCTTTGTATTTAGGTGTTGTAGTACTTTGTGTTCTGCCCAGTGTGTGTTTAAACGAGTTGGAAAAGAGGTTGGAGATGCATGCATGTGAACTAATATCTTTTTTAGCATCTTGATATACAGTTTTTGACTATTTTAGTCATTTAAAAGGTTTTTCTTCTTCATTTGTCCTAAGGGTATAAAGACCTGAATGTGTTGTGTGTGTGTGTATATATACAAGAGTCTGTGTGTGTGTGTGTGTGTGTGTGAGAGAGAGAGATTTCATCTCATCCATCTTCTGAACTGGCCCAGATATTGGAGCTGTCTCATTCCTCATCAGTGTCCTCCTCTTTGTTCTCATGGATGAACAGGCTGTAGTAGGTAATCTCATGCTGACGATCTCCTCACGCGCTCCTGAGTGTTTGTATCTTTGTCTCCATGCCATATTTCTGTTACGTTCTAGCTGATGTGTGTGTACATTCACAAAGAGAATACACATCTGGAGGCCTGGAGTCTTTCAGAAAGAATTAGGGGGAAAAAAAGAGTGGAAACCTCCCACTCCCACGCCACTTTTCCTTTAAAATGGGCCTCAATTTCCTCTGGTCCAGAGAAACAAGATCATCTCGAGTGAGTAAAATGTTCAAAATGGATGTTGGGAAGAATCATTTCCGTAAAAGATGTTTGTGGCCGTTGCTGCCCCATAGCTCCGGGTCTGATTCAATGCTGGTAGGTGGATCTGTGACTGAAAATCGCCCCTAGATGTGTGTGTGTGTGTGTGTGCGTGTGCGTGTGATAGTCCTGGTGTATTCTCACACCTAGAGTTTCTGGGGATAAATTCCAGATCCACCACCATTACGCTATGTCTAGACTAACACGTTTTAGTTTTAAAACGCATCACTTTTGCTACATTTACACCTGGCGTCCACACTATTACGGGTGTGGGTATAAGATAGGGGCTTTTGGAAACGATGACGCAGACTCACACATTCGCTTCCGATCTTATTAGTCACGATGTATCTGTACCTGTTTGTCACGCCCCTATCACGTGACCCTTTTCAGAGAAGAACAAACGCCATCAGCCTTGACTTCCTGCATGGGTAATGAATTACAAGCGTTGCTGACCTTGTCGTCTTTGCTAGCAGCTGTTAATCAGTTAAATTCTGCATTTTATTGTACTAGGCAATACAAGGCAAGCTATTATTCGAAGGATCTGCAACTAAGCAACCAACTTACAGAGTAGACAATCTGCCTCCTGCTTACACCAGTGTACGCGAATGGTCACGTGATGCGCATTTTCATGCATGTTAGTATGGATGGAGATTTTTAGAGCAACTTTTAAAAGACGACTTTTGTTGACCAAAGTGCTGTACGGCGTTATTGTAAAAACGTACTTGATACTAAGAATTTCAAAAGCTAGAAAATAAAAACAATTCAATATTGAGAAAATGCACATATGATGAGAGAAGTAATAAAGCGAAGAAATGAATGAAACGATGTTTCTTTTTCTGTATGTGATCTTTTCTTATTAGGTAAGCACCCGTACTTTTGAGACGTATGCCTTCATGCAGCACTGGATTGGTTTCGGTTTTTAAATTGTTTTTGGAAACTGCTCATCGGAGATGACTGTAGTCACCGTTAGACTAGTGCGAGTGTAGCGTAATTGTGTACTCTGTTTACTCGGAGTGAACCGTTGGACCATATTTGTCGAACAAATGAAGTGTTCAATGAATTCCTTTCGCATTATCCTGTCACGTCTTTACAAATGGCAGCCAAACGAATGAACTGAAACTGAACCGATCAGCGATTCGTTCATTTGACTCTTTGTCGTTCTGCTGTCTACAGGAAATAGTGCACTGACTCTCGTTCGGTCGTTCTTCTCTGTCGTTTGTTTCTCATCCCTTCCTGGCTCCTCGCAGAACTATCCAATAGCTGAAGACCGACCGGCTCGCCGACATGTCAAGCAAGCAACTGCACATGAAGCTCGGAGCCAGGGCAAGAGAAGGAGTTTTATTTAAAATGATTATTTTTAGCATGTTCTACATATGTTCCAGGTTAACGGTACAAGTATTAAAAAATGTTCTTTTTTTTTGGGCGTTGGCCTCAGATTAACACAGTACTACTCGGTACATACCTGTCACGTTATCAAATACAATGACTGTTGCACAGAATCAAACAACCAAAATGTAGATTCTGTTAGAGATGGTGTAAACTTTGGAACTGGTGCGCTCTGATTGGTTACAGTGATATTGTGGGCGGAGACTACGCAGACGATTTATTAGGATTTATTGGGATTTCGGTTTGAGAGACTGCAGAGCTAGAGCCTCTTCATCTGGGTTAATGCTGTAATACCAGCTGTGGCTTTAAAATATGTAGTTATGCAAAATTGCTGCCAAAACAATGAGCAAAACACAGCAGCGTGCAGCAGAGAGCAAAATAAAACTGAAATAATGTAACAAACCAAGGGCAAAAGAGGTTGTTGAAACAAAAGTAAACTGCTTTAACTATATATTTAACTATATATATATATATATATATACACTACCATTCGAAAGTTTGGACACACCTTCTAATTCAATGTTGTTCTTTATTTTTATGACTTTAAAAGAGACTGGATAATGACGGACTGTTGTTTCTCTTTACTTAGTCGAGCGGTTGTT
>JAQQZR010000038.1:3771304-3784132 GCA_030068235.1 Notoglanidium macrostoma
AGCGTTCCAGGTGACGACTTCATGAAGCTGGGTAAGATAATGCCGATTGCATCATCACGCTAAATGTTGGCTACTTTGAAGAATCTAAAATATGAAACATATTTTGGTTTTTTTTATACTTTTTTGTTTAATTATAATAATTCAGTATATGCCATACGTGTCGCTTCATGTTTTACAACGTAGAAGGCAAAAATAATAAAGAAAAACCTATGAAAAAGAGAAGGTGTGTCCAAACTTTTGACTGGTAGTGTATATCTCCTCCTCTCACCTCCCCTACTTGGGTGTGTGTGTGTGTGTGTGTGTGTTCCTCAACCTTGGGTTCTCCACCTCCAAAACTGCACATTTTTGCACAGAGACCTCAGTTGTTGTGCCTGGAATCTGTTGGAGCCACTCTCCAAGTTTGGGAGCCGCTAATGCTCCTATTACCACTGGAACCACTTTGGCCTTCACCTTCCACATCTGTTCCAGATGTTCCTTCAGGCCTTGGTACTTCTTGATCTTCTCATGTTCCTTCTTCCTGATGTTACTGTCAGCTGGGATCTATCACTACTGCTGTTTTCTGCTCCTTATCAGCCACCACTATGTCTGTTCAGTTGGCCAGCAGGTGCTTATCTGTCTGGAACTGGAAGTCCCAGAGGATCTTAGCCCTGTTGTTCCCAACCACATTCGCTGGTGTCTCCCATCAGGACTTGGGAACTTCTAGTCCATACTTGGCGCAGATGTTTCTGTAACCTGTCCCGGCCCTTTCAGTATATGCTGTTCCACAGCCTGCACCTTGGGTCCTGTCTACTGTGGTATACCCCTGACTATATATAACAGATAAATGGAAAAAAATAGCGAGAGTAAGTGGAGAGTTTATAGCTGCTTACATGGCTTCTGTTGGTTGTGAGCTCGGCCACGCACGTCAGTCATACGTGAAGTCAATCTGATCCTCTGTAATACCTGCATGTATTTTCTGTAGTTTCAAGAAATGAGAGTAAGTCTGAGGTAAGTGGCTGTAAATAACGTGGTGAAAATTACACAGTAAGAGGGTTGGAAAATAGCGCTGTTAGTCTGTGTAAGTCCTCGCAAGTCAGTAACGGTCATTTATAATCAGCGTGAAACGTACAGCGAGTCAGTGTGAGTGCTCCGAGATTGGGTTGATGTCGTGTTAGATGTGGTTGTCGCTCTCACAGCAGCATTGTGGACTGGTTTAGAGGCACAGCAAGACCCAGGAGCGTGGAGTTGTAATGTCTTTTATATCATAGCGCTGTCGGATTCTGGCTTCTGATTGGCCAGAACACTGTCGATTCGTTTTCTGTAACAGCACAGCAAGCTCCAGCTGCAAGCCGCAGGTTTATATTCAGGCAATCGTAATAATGGCATCGTTTTTATGCACGAGGGCAGACGCTGTGCAATCACAGACTTGGTGAAGTTTTCATGAAGTAAGGAGACATTTATTTATTTATGGAAACAGTCTCCAGCGGCACTGCTTTGTAACGGCTAAAGGTAAAGCTGTGACTTGAAGTTTTCTGATGTCTTCAGGACAGAACAGTTAATGCTCGGAAATGTGACAAACTGCGATTTGTTTTAAAAAGATTTCCAAAAAATGGTCCTAAATTCGCTACATAGCAGAATAAGGTTTGAAGATTTGTGCAGAAGATTTTCAGATTTCAAATAGCGCTGTGGTGTCCTGAAGTTCGGAGGCGGCTCTCATGAATAAAAAGTCTAATTACTGGCAAATTGCCGTGATGTAAGAGAAATGAAAGACGGTTGTACCAGTAACGGCTTCATCTCCACAACGTCATTGATGATTTCACCAGAACTGCACCACGTGGACTGTTTTACTGCTCATTATTAAAAAAGGTAACAGAATACACATGTGTAGTTCAGTCTGTCCTGCTCTAACACACACCAGTGTGTACATTTCATCAGGGTGTTGAACCAGGGCGCGTGTGTGTGTGTGTGTGTGTGTGTGTGTGTCCATAAGTAACCATAAAGTGGCTCTCATCCAGGAACGTTAACACTATGCAGTTTGGAAGTGATGCTGGAGCTGTTTTTGATTTTCCTCTTCTCTCTCTCTCTCTCTCTCTCTCTCTCTCTCCTACTGATCTGTTTATCTTTTTTTCTCAACAAAAGCTCCATCTAAGACTGGTTCAGCATGTTTATTTTGCTTTCTGATGATGTTCTTCAGTATATACAATACAAACACCGGCTGCATTATTGTCCCGCACGCAGCAGGTAACAGCACAGGTTTGCACGTATAATAGTCCCATTTTACAAAATATTTACCTCTTGCAAACGGTGTCCTTTTTTGTGGAAATGTTCTGTTTTCTGCAATGGGCTTGTGTTGTGCTGGACTATGCCATATTTCAGAACTGCACATTCCATTTTTAAACTCGCCAGCGTTTTTAATAAGAGTCAGTCCGTACCTGGTGCCTGTATGGCAGACACATTTATACGTTATGACTTGTCATCCTTTGTTCAGTTGATTCCTTCATAGTCGCCGTAAAAGTCCGGGCTCTGTGTGAAGACGGCGTGTCCGTAAGGTTAATCGCTGCCAGTCAGCTCGAGCTAGGAGAGGCCTGTTGTTTGAAACGGGCCGCCGAGCAAATTGAAATGACGGCGTTCTGTGGCATGGGGATAATTTTCCACAATTAAGCAATTTGTGATGCAGGGGGAAAAAAAAAGGCGCTTTCTCTCCATCCTGCCTCTGCCTGTAAATACACACTCAATATTCTGTGTCGGGAAAGTAAAAGGGGAAAAAAAAGCCCTACTGCTCCCAATCTCCAGGGGTTCCCTGCTCATTTCATAACTCCGAGCGAGCAGATGAAATGTTTCGCTAGCCGAGCGGATGCCCTGTTTAGTGATGTGGCGACGTACGAGGCATCTACACGTGCGTTTCATCACGACTTCACAGCCGCACCGCCTGCTCTGTATTCCTGTGCGAAAATGACTCCGCCGTAGTAAGGCATCGCAATGAGGACATTTAATCAAACCAAACGGATCCGAATTTGTGGCGCCGCTCGCTATCCCCCGGTCTCTCCTGAGCTTTTCTTGGCTTGCGCCTTGCATATCTCCTTTCCCCATAAGCAAGCTCTCTCACAAAGCGGGATGCATTTGGATGAATTTATAGGCTTGTTTGTGCCTGTTCGCGGGGATGCTGCACAGGCCCTGCGGATGGGCCTAATCTCCGTGGGCCTTCTCTGATTTCCCACAAGCATTACCTTTCCAGGTCCCCCTCTCATTAGGCTTCTTTCTGTTGTTCCCTAATATATGAGACAAGCAGCTCTGAAATTTAACCCTTTCCCCTCCACGGTGTGACATATCTGCCCTCAAAACAACGGCAGGAGCCATTTAATTCCATGCGCAGAGAGGTATTTGTAACCCAAGATATGTTTAATTATTGAGTCGTACCCTTAAGAAACAAACCCCCCCCCTCCCTTTCTTTCTCCATTTATCTTTTTTCTTTGCCCGAGCCTCCACCCTCCCTGTTCCCTATTAAAAGGGCGAAGAATAGATTTGGCTGCAGCGTCCTGGTGAGATGAAAGTCCAATTATCTCCGCACACGAATAGGAGAAGCCTTAATTAGGACCGAACCAAATCTACACGAGGGGAATGTGTGCAGCTGCGGTGATGGACACGCCACTTCGTCTCCTTAGCGACTGTTGGGAGGACGGAGGGAGCGACGACGGAGGGAGAGAGACGTATACAAAGAAAATGAGTGTAAAAAGGAGGGGGAAATGGGGAAAGAGAAAGAAAAAGAGAGAGAGAGGTTGGCACGAAGGTGTGCCGGCGAGCGAGTGTGTGATTACTGCACTCCACACATTCCCCTATTTCCATCCTCGGCTTTGATCTGCTCCCTGCCAGCAGGGGGCCGCGTACAAAACAAGCTTTTAATGTTCTTTCCGGCTACGGCCTCTATCTCCTCTCTCCAGCACCGGCACAGGCTCTACAATGCATTGCAAATTGTTCTGTGGCCCTCGCTTTTCTTCTACACATTCTTATAAACTGTGTGTGTGTGCGTGTGTGTGTGTGTGTGTGTGTGTAGCCCAGGTGAAAAGAACGTGAATGTATTCTCCAAATCCAAAAGGCGGATTGAGAGCGGGTGTGAGGTGGGGAGTGTAAACAGGGTCACAGGCGTCAGAGCGTGCAACACTGGCATACACACCGAGCATACGCTCACACACACCCCGACCGCCCCACGCTCACCTGCACACCATTAGCTCTCGGTAGAGGAATTATACAGCTGTTTCACAAAGAAAACAAAATCAAACGTGAGTCATCATGTCTTTACCATGTAGAATATTCCACACGATAAAAACACAATTCAGTTTTCAGTAACATTGACCCCTCCACCCTGCATTCAATTCAAATCCCGTGGTAGGAGCCCGAGAAATGGCATTACTCTCCGTCACCAGGCCTTTTTTTTCCCCTTTGCTTTTCGGTAAGGAGTGAATTGCATCATAGCATGCTTTCCATTCAAAGCAGAGGATTAGAGTGAACCTCAGAGCTTACCTGTGGCTCTCAGCTGCTTCTCTAATATCAACCCACCGCCGGTGCCCGCTGCTTCTGAATAACATCAACAAAAAAGCCAGCATCCGCCGTGTTCTACACCACACCACGCAGCCAAAATCAACACCGAATCCCTAACCACGACGGGTACAAGCCGAGATCACGCGCTGCGATTGATCTACAGTGTGCATATGAGGAATAAGGGCAAACAAAAGTGTTGGGGTAATAAAGCAGCGCAGAAGGGTTCCCTGCTCATGTATATTCGAGCGGTCAGTATCGGCTTCACTGCTCAAAAACTATTTACATATTTTAAAAAAAAAACACTCATTCACATATTTAATAACGTGTGTTTTGATTTTAGCGATCTAATGTTGATTTACGCTTCGCAGCCGTATTTCTTTCGGGTTACTTAGGCCACAAAGAGTCAAGCTGAATCCCTGATGCCTTATTATTCACTATATATGCTCTCTACATAGGGTCTAACGTAATAGTAATGCAGACTCTATGTTTATAGTGCACTGTGTATGCAATAAAGCTCCATTTGAGATTTGACAGATGTATGAACTTTTCAATATCAGTAATAAAACATTACAGTAAGTAATAACACATCTGGGACGTTGATTCTGAGGATTTCGCCACCATATGATGTAAGAAAGCTAGAGAGTTTTACGCTCGTTGGTTGTTGGTTATGTAGAATGAGCACAGTGTGAGCTAATTCTAACATTAACGTTTGTTCGTTCATTCATCCTGTCATTACTTACACCAAGGAGGTTATGTTTGTAGGATGCTTTAAGCAGGATCGCACGAAAACTACTGGCCTGATTTGCCTGAAATTTGGTGGAAGGGTGTAGCGTTGGCCAAGGAAGAACCCGTCACATATTGGAGCAGATGCGGCTCCCCGGAATTATTTTACCTTTCGATAATCTTTCAAGATACACATTTGAACTTGGTGGACTTTTGCGCTCAACAGTGCCATACATCTTAAAAGCCAGTACATGGTGGGAGAGTGACAAAACATAGCCAGTGTAGAAATACAATGGCTCCTTTGAGAATATATCCAGACATACCGTATAAAGTGGTTGTGGTTGCAGATTTGCATATCACAGAAGAGTCGACTATTGTCCTTGGCTGAAGTCTGCGCTCTCCGAGGGCCCTCGTAGTTCATTCATTTATTCATTCGTTCATCTTCTGTAAGTGCTTTATCTTGGTCAGGGCCATGTCGGATCTGGAGTCGATCCCAGGATCATGGACCGTGAGGCGCAAATACTCCCTGGACGAGACACCAGTCTCAGCATCTCATTAACCTTCAAATGCAAACCTGTAAATGATAAATATTTCAAGTGAATTTGTATTTGATTGATAAGTCTTAAATGCATTAAACAGCCGTGACGTACTGTAAGGTCTCTGGAATATCTTTCTGAACATGTCCTTTGATTCAATATGCCAAGATTCAGACATGAATTTGTGTCTCGCCAAGATGTTTTATTTATAAAAACGCCACCATGATTTACTTTGTTACGTTGTTATATATATATTAGACTCTATTTAAGGAATCTTAGATTATGTGCGCCGGCCGTACAGGTCCTGTGAATAAGTGGGTGCTATAGAAATGATACCGTATTAGAATGATTGCATTAACATACACCTAATATAAATAATTCCTATTGCAGCAGGAACAACAGGCTGAGCTGTGCTGCTACACCAATACACAGTAATACACACGTTCCGACCAATCAGATTAGAGAATTCAACCATGACGTTCAATTAGGCAGAAAAGTCCCTACTTTAAAAATCCTTAATTATATGTTAATAAATCGCCAACGATGTTTTTTAGGCAAATTAAGACTGGTGTAATCTTGCTGTCATCATATATGACGGCGTATTAGAAACATTGTAGCATTAAAAAAAATAAGAAACACTTGCATGCGTACTGAGCTGGGGGGCAAGAAAACAAATCGGAATTGTTGCGAATGAAGTCATAAATTTATGAGCGAAATCTAGCATCATATTGTCTGAGCTTGTAAAGTCATAAATCTGCAATCAAAAAAGTTTCCAAGTTTCACAGGTCACAAATTATTTTATTTATTTTTTTTTTTTTTACGTTTTTTTTCTCGGAATATTACCCCTCCAACAGCTCCCTAATTTTTTATATGTCTTTTCACCTTCAGTGGCCCTAATACACCAGTGCAGTTATCTGTGCAGATGAGAGAGAGAAAGAATGAACTCCTACACTTTCACTTCCTGTTCTCTCTCACTCTCTCTCTCTCTCTCTCTCTCTCTCTCTCTCTCTTTCTGCAGCTGAGGCTTTTCTTTTTTTGTTGCGGCGTGACAGCACAATGCCACCTACTACTGCGATGGTGCATTTTAAAGTGGAGAGCTCCATCAATAAATAATGTGCAGCGAGTCGGCTGATCAGCCTCACAGTGATCACCTAACAACAACAACAGGAAAAAAAAAAAACTCAGCCTCCTTACACTCATCCAAATAGCACCAGGTCACTGGCGCCAAGCAGCTGCGCTAGGTCACAGGTCGCAGGTGCGGTGGTGCAGGTGCGTGCGAGAGATTTCAGCCCTCTTCTTTACCGCCCACCATGTTGGGAGGGTTTTTTTTTTTTTTTTATGAATAAGGAGGAGTCTTTCATCACTGGCCTTATTTTCTTCCAGTTGTGTTGTTTTGGATTTTTATTTTATTCTGCAGATTTATTATTCCGTATCATTGTTTCTTTCTGTTGGATGGTAAAAAAAAAATATATATATATATATTTCATATTTATATATATATATATATATATATCTCCATCACATTATACATTCTCTCTCGAACGCTGCTGAAGGGACAGTATTGGTTATTTTTCACCCGAGCGCAGGTTGAGACACACACACACACACACACACACACACGGTCTCGACTTTGTTGTGCATTGTTATTGCAGAAGTTTTGCCGTGGGTAGTATGTGGCATTAGGCTTTAAGGTGTTTGTGTGTGAATGTGTGCATGTATACGTGGAGCATGTAGGTGGACACACACAAATCTGATCGTGTGTATGTGCACGGCATAACAAGCTTTCCGCTCTTGCATTTCTTTTTAGATTTTTTATTTCATTTTATTTATTTATTTTTTTTAGCATGATTGTGTTCTAACTCTAACACTTTCCCCACACATTTAAATCGGTAGAAAATGCACGTTTCGTAGCACGCAGTAGTCGCAGATGGACACGTGCACAAATCCAAGATCGTGACGCAGAAAAGAAGCCAAGGCCAAAAAGCAGATCTACTGGAAAATTGACAAGACAGTCTTGAAGAACTTGGTAAATTATAGGCGTGAAGCGCATCGAGAGTCCTGCCGCTATGTCTGAATTTAATCTTTGTTCCCTATATATTGTACTGTATTATTACCCACAATGCACCTGGAGTTCAGTGGAAAGCCAACACACACTTCTCTCACATAAGTGCCACTATGTACAAAGATTTCCTTCAGTTCAAAATGTGAATCAGGATTAGCAAAGTGGCTTCCGTGAATAGAAATAAATAATGTTGAATTCTCGTATCCGATTGGTCGGAAGGTGAGAGTGATTTATTGCTGTATGACGGCTCACTCGTTCTAACGCAATGTGGTTTCTGTGGTAACAGCTCAGAGAGCGCACAGCGACCCGTACTGCAGACGATCTACATCTAAGACAAGATATGACTAATAATACACAGGTTTAGAAAAGATGACGTTATAAAAAAAAAAAAAAGTTTATATGTTAATGGGATTTATTTATTTATTAAATTTTCTGTTGGCAAGAAGATTTATTTTACATTTCATGTCGCATTGGTTTGTAAAGTTTCCCAGAATGAGAGAGATTACACTTTTTGTTTGTGTTGTTTTTCTTTAAAAAGCTGGATTTTGAGCGAGGGCGAGCGAGAGAAGGTGATGTCGATGAGAGAGTGAGAGTTTTATCGTCGCTGGGATGTAGGTGAGGACAGGAGCTAACTGGTCTCTCGGACATTCCACAATATTAAAACGTTTCACGTGCGGTGTGTCCTTCGTTAATAAATTTGTAGGAAAATCGCTGTGGTGTAAGTTAGGGCTGTGCATTGGCAGGAGCCTGGCGGTACGATGCGTATCAAGGTACGTGAGTTACCATTCAGTATATTGCGATACTGTAAGCAAGGCGATATATTGCAATTTTCTAAAAACCTAATTTTAGCAAAACTGTCATATTATTAAAAAAATACACCACCCTGTGCATAAAATGTGAGTAAAAAGAAGTTTACTTTTATTTACATAGCATTACTTCTCGCGCAAGCCGAAGAAGGATCAGTCAAACGGCTGACGTTAGTCCACAACACTGCCATCTAGCAGTCGGGGGTTTAAACACAACCCCAAATGAACCGCTGTCTGCTACGAACCTTTGCATGTAAACCTTTAATGTAAACCAGTACAGTGTTTTTGAGAATCGAGACATTATCGCAAAACACATCACGATATTCGAACGTATCGATATTTTTTATAGTATAAGTGCAATACCACACTTTCAGAGACCCACCATATCCGATTTGTTTACATCTGTTGTGCATTATTCCTTTCTTAACACTAAAGCCAACAGGTACTTGTTAGTCAGTACAGAGATTTTTCATTTTCACTCCCGCTTTATCTTTTCTGGATTAAGGTTGCGAGGTAATTCGTACCATCCTGATTGTTTGTACAGAGGCAGTGCTGATGTGTGCTGATGTGCTGCCGGACCACTCGTGAGTGTTTTCTGACTTGAGACCGTTATTGCTGTCCCTGTGCAGTCTATATAAACAATAAGGGAGAGGTGCAGCTATAAATGTGCAAACTAATAACACTGGAACAAGACACCAGTGACTGGAATGAAGAAACGAACCCATCACAAGGTGATGGGAAACAGAATCAGGACAAGGAGATGCGAGTTGTTTTGTTGATTGCTTGCTTTACACAGACAAGTGATGCTGACTTTTTTCTTTCCTTTAACAAACGATTTCATTCTCAAACACTCCGAAGTGGCCGTCGATGCATTGTATATTTATATTTAAGGATAAAATGTGTAGCTGAGTGCTGTAAACCTGGCTCGCGTGCTTGTTTAAAAATGAAGTTGATACCGAGGCCGTCAAACCAGCCGCAGCCGCGACAATCCTGAATAGCCGAGGGATCCATCATAAAACGTCAGCAGTGCTGGACACAATGCGCACTATACAGCGGAGAGTTCAGAAATTGCTCAAGCTGTGAAATTACATACTACATAAGTACTCGTAGTCACTTGTATGTGCTGCTTGAGCAAGTTTCAACTCTTTTTCAAGGCCTCTTTTGCTACAGCAAGTTTGGCGCGCGTGTGTGTGTGTGTGTGTGTGTGTGTGTGTGTGTGTGTGTGTGTGTGTGTGTGTGTGTGTGTGAGTGTGTCCCTGGAGAGGCGGTGGTGGCTGCACGCTGTCTGCTCTGTGATTTCCTCTCTGTTCCCCATGCGACGAGGCCACCTCTTAATGGCCGTGGTATTTAGACACAGATAATGGCCCAGTGTTAAAGAACTGGCACGCTCGCACCCGTCTCACTCCGATGTCTCCGAGGACTCGCGCCCGGCCCGTCTGTCTTCTTCTTCTTCTCTCCTCCTCTGAGCCTCCATCCTGCACTCCATTAAGCTTGCCTCCGTCCCTATCAGTAGCTGCGAACCTACACCCTGCTGGAAATGCCCTACGCTACAACCCGCCCGAGAGCCGATGAGCAGCCGCTGCCTTCCGCCTGCGCAGATCGTCAGCGTGTGTTACATTTCACACCACAGCGCCTCTGAATTCTGGATTCCGATTGGTCAGAAGGTGTCGGTTGGTTTCCTGTAACAGCAGATCCGGCAGATATGCACATCACATCATATTCCGGCACTCCGTCTAATACTTGATGTGGGGGAGTTTCCTGGAAGCTTTCTGGAAGGAGTCGCCAGTGTGAGCGCTTTGTAACAGACGGAGGTAAAGCTGTAAGTTTTCCAGGACAGAAGAGTAACATGACGAGCTGTGTTTTTAATTCTTTTTTTTTTTTTTTTTTTTTTTTTATTATTAAATAAAAGAGATAATTTTTCAATTTTGAGATCAAGTTTGGTCAACAAGTGTTTTGCTTAAATTAGCATTTTACTGCACTTTCGTTAACGCACGTTTCACTTTCAGTGTTAAAGTCAATGCGCAATGAAATCCGTGCATGACGTTTCCTCGCACGGTGAGCACGAATATCATATCCGGTTTAAGTCCAGTGTGCATAAGGATTTAAGATTGATTGGATTACTGTTAATGTACGTAGTTCAAGTATGTTGAGCTAATTCCAAGACACAGTTGAATATCTAAGTTAAATGGATAGAATGTATTAGGTTGATGATGATAACATTAATATTACTACTACTACTAATAATAATAACAATAACAATAGTAATGAATGTGGAGTCGGGCACAGCCAGTTTTCTTCTGTTCTCAGGAGCGTGAATTTGATGGGGTGTTTTTGAGCAGTGGAAAACTTTGTTCTAAACCAATTTGGTGAGCGCTGACGAACTAACAAACTCAGGACTTGGATGGATGTCGAGAATTCTTCCTCTATAACTGTTGGAATATGTTAGAGTATCAATTAATCAAGTTCACCTGAAGAGCAGATAGTTTTAATGTGATTTGTTGTGATTCGGAGAGTGTAACGATGGTAATGCATCCCCGTTAAATCCCCTTAATTTAATAAGTAGAAATGAAAACGGACTAGTATCTAAGAATTCTAATCTAATTTGGAAATTAATTGATTTTAAGTTGAATCGACTTAGCATTTAGTGTATTGAACTTCAGACTTCATGATAAATTCACTCAGGTTTTCATTACTCATTACCTCATGGTTTTTAAGGCTTAAATCGGTTTAAATAAATCCAACAAATCCGTTCTTACAGTGCCAAACGTCACCGCACGCATCGTTCGAAACCCTCAGAAAACAGCATATATTCATAAAGTAGACGTTACCTGTTACTGTAATGGTTGATATTTATCATTTGTATTTAAAGCATGCATGAGTGCCATGGCTCGTTGATCGTCCTGATGGCTTGGGGGTGGAAACTGACCCCGAATCTGGTTTCCTGAGTACGGATTGTTCTGAACCATCTCCCAGATGGAAGAAGGGAGGCGAGCGTATGTGCTAGCAGGCTGCCTAACTGAGAGAGCACGCTTTGCAGGTCTTTTGCATTGCCAGGAGTGTGTACCGATGATTCTCTGATCTGCTTTCACTGCCCCCTCAAGCACTTTCCACTCTTTGCGCTGTGCGTCTTCTACACCGGGATGCCATACAGGCAGAGAAGATGGACTTCACGCACAGCTGTAGATGTTGGCGAGCACCATGTGTGACGTCCTTTTTTCAGTCAGCCCTGTTGAGCCACTTTAGCTCTAAATGAGATGTCCATCTGAGGTCCTGAGTGGTGAGGGCTTGGAGGAATCTAAAACTGAAGACCTGAGGACAGTGAGTGACAGATTATTATGCACTTTCAGACCAGAGGAACTTTGTTCTTAGAACCACTGGAGGAGGAACCCTCTTTTTTGTATGTTTTGTATACAAGAATTTACTGTCAGCACGTAACACTTCCTGGTCTCCCCCATCCTACAGCACGATGGAACGATCAGTTTCTATAGAAACGTGCGACCAAAACACGACACACAAAAGTGGATAAGTTGTTGTCCTGATGTTGCTAGTTTGCTGTTTTCATAGCAACACGAGGATGTAGGTGAAAAAAACGCACATTCGTATTACAACAAACAAACACGTTTCTATAGCGACCGTCGGCCAGATTACGTCACTCCGGTGTTCCTACTGGAATTCAAACAGAAAGTATGACAGAAAATAAAAACAGAAGATATGTAGTTCTCGGGGAGCTCTCCAGTGGGTAGTTCCTCTTCACTAGAACCGTTTGGTCCGAAAGCGCCTGTTGTCCTGACAGCAGTATATCAGGACCCCCGTAGATACACTATATGGCATCACACTCTTATGTGCCACATTCCAGATTTATTCCAAAGAGGTCTGGGGTGCAGTCGGCGTTCCAGTTCATACCAAAGGTGTTCAGTGGGGTTGAGGTCAGGGCTCTGTTCAGGACACTCGAGTTCATCTACACCTACTTTAATTCAATTCAATTCAATTTTATTTGTTCACAGAAGTATATAAATTCTGAATATAAACTTATGAATATATACATTTATCTGTATATATCCCTAATGAGCAGCCTGTGGTGACGGCGGCGAGGAAAAACTCCCTCAAATGGCAGAAGGAAGAAACCTTGAGAGGAACCAGACTCAAAAGGGATCCCATCCTCATTTGGGTCACACTGTATAGTGCA
>JAQQZR010000038.1:3846764-3869164 GCA_030068235.1 Notoglanidium macrostoma
CCACGCATGCACGGGGAGAACATGCAAACTCCGCACAGAAAGGCACCCTGGGTGACCCGGGGATCGAACCCAGGACCACCGTGCCGCCCCATATAATGATCATATAAAGCGAACGATGTTCATAAGTTCAGTGTAGACGCCTTTAAAGTGCCCAGTGTAGGAGTCGTGGCCTCGTGGAGGACCTGGTAAGCAGGAAGCAGGAATCATTAAAGCTTCGGTCTTCACCCAGAGCTAAATTTCTTAGATTCAGTAGACGCAACGTGAAGACTCAAACCTGCGTGTGTTCTTCAGAATGGAACAAAATGAACCGGGACTCCAGAAAGTGTAAAATTTGGTGCACTGACCCCTGAGTGGTCACTCTATTGACCGGGTGACAAAGAAAGCAAAATTGCCCCATGTGTCTTGGTGGGATGGGATGGAATCCCTGTCCCTCCTGTCAGTCAGAGCGCCACTAACCAATCACAGGTGTCTGTGAAAAGTAGCACGAGCAGAGGATTGATAAGGTGCCATGGTTTCATGTATCTCAGAGGATGCTCCTTCTAGCCTTAGACTTCCATGGTGGATAAACATCTCATGGCTGCTGGAAAAAAGGGAGAAAAATACAGCCTAAGGACCGACTTGATAAAAAGATTTTCCAGTCTGGTGCTGTCGCGCGCCTGATCCTGATCCTCCTCAGTACTTGTTCTCATTTTCTCTCGCTGAGATCTTTGGAGGGAATCCCACGTTGTCACTCTTGTTAACTGTATTAGCATTAAGCTCGCATTTTACGCATGAGAAGGAAACGCCTCCTCTTTCACTTGGAAAATTCCCATGGCGTAGATCACCTCTAACTCCGAGTTTCTCTAGAACGCACGGCTGTCGCGCAAATCGCTTTACTTTCGCTTTTTTCCGAGGACTCGGTGTAGATTAAAAGCGCAGTCGGGTTTGCGGTACACACATTCCACCCTCACGCACACACGCGCGCGCGCACACACACACACACGGAAACGCGAACAGTCCGCAGGTGACGGTTCACGTCTCCTGTCATCAGCTTTCACTTGCATCAAAATGACTGAAGCTGTAAAATCTCTCCAGAGAAAAGTGATTGCAGGTGTTCCTCTCTCCTTCTTTTTCTCTCTCTCTCTCTCCTCTCCTCTTTCATCATCCCGTTATATGAAGTATGACATCCTGTCAGAAGTCAAAGCATTGTTTTGTGTTGAGTTATGATGTACCTGTGAGGCTCAGCTCTCTGAGATGAGCTCACGGCTGGTTAGCTAACCCAATAGAACAGACGGCCCGGCCCCGCCCCGCTCCGCTCCGATCCGCTCCGTCCCACAGATGGACGCCGTACTTTCTGTTTTCTGCGCTGTATGAGAGCATTTTTCTTTCACCCAGGACCTCTCTGACATGAGTACTCGTGCTTGCTTTTTCTTCCCCCCCCCCGTTTGCTTTTACTCTGCAACATTAATGATCGTGACCCACGTTTGAACTCGCTGGGTTTTCTGTCCGGTTTGGGCGAGGTGCCTTCAGAGTGTCACGTTTCAAACACACGCCGTGTCTGACCTTCAATAATTCATCCATATAAAGATGTCCTGACAGGCTGTTTAATATTTATTGAATTAAAAGAGCAGCATGGAGGGGCTGTCTGACATGAAACAGGAGGAATTTAGAACTACTTTTTCCCTTTTTAATAACGCACCTCGGATTGAAGAAACCTCGCAAAGCTTGTTTTCTCTCACAACCGTGTATCCGATAATTCGTAAGAAAGATGATAAACGCCGTTCCCCGTACACAGCGCTCTGGTTTCAATTAGCAGCTTCTGGAAGCTAATAGCCGGCATGAAAAATGACATATTACTGCAAATTATCCCGCGCCGTGTTTTGATAACCTCGCTTGAATACAAGAGTGGCGTTCTTTTGTGGGTTTGCTTCGTGCTCTCATTTCGGCTCTCGTAACAAATCTTGGGGATTTAAGTGGTGGGCTGAAAAGTTAGTCGAGCGAATGTGTCTTTTGGGAGCGCTGGACCTGGGCCGAGTTTCGCAAGACACCTTTTTCATATGCGTTTCATTCCTCTGCCTCGACAACGACAACGCCGTGATGTGCAACTCGATACCCGAAGGCCAACTGCGACTCGTTTCGGCCAACTCCCGATCCGTCCCACTGAAATTCCGATAAGATGTGCAGTCAGGCTCGAACATGTAACTGTGTTACAACATCGCGGCGCACTTGTACAGTATACACACTGAAAAATCAGTGTCAGTGTTGTACTGAGAATACTCCACCACATATAACAACAGAAACCCATAAAAGTAACGAGCTATTGTGTAGTAATAACGTACGGTGAGCTCGTTAGCTAGTTAAGCACCTAAATGCACACTAATTCAAACAAGCTTAGTATTATCCGCTTTTCACAAAGTTTCAAAAGGTTTTTCAGAAAGTCTTTCTTCTTCGGTTTCAACAACATTCTGACCTTTTCTTGTTTCAATCAAATTTAATCTACGAATATTAACCTTTAACTATTTGAACATTATCAGTCGAGCGAAACAGTTTTTCTCACCTCGTATCTGAGTAAAATACAGCCGGTCGTTTACATGTACACGGCGTAACAAAGGAACACGTAGGTGCGTTTCCTCTATCGGCTCCATCTATGCTTTTACCAGGAAATAACACGCATTAAGGTCATCTTGGTGTCCATAATTTATTAAACAAGACATTTATGAATGAGCTTCTATTTCATCTCACAAACATTATTAATTTTGTCAACGAAAATTCTGACGATCTTTTATTCGGTGATCTTAATATTTTTTGACAATCTTTTATTTCACGACTAAATTAATCTAAAAAAAAAAAAAAATCTAGGGGAAAGACCCCGCCCCCTGATGTCATACTTAAACGTTGCTTCATGTAAACGGAGTTCCAAAGACTAAATTTTGACTAAAACAAAGCAAAACAAACCAAAAAGACTAAAATGTAACTCCAGTTTTCAGTAAGTGACGGAAACGTAACTAAATTAAAAATCTTAACGCTGTTCTCGAGTGATGGAACGGCTCTCGGATCCCGCCGCACAATTCCTGACACAAAGCCGGAAAATAGCCTTACACCCTAAACACTATTTAACTCACTTTTCCTTTTGCCATAAAGCACGCTTTCTGGAGTAGAAGCCAGACAGGAAATGAGAACCCTGAGAAATGACGGACCATCGGAAAGCGCGGACTCTCTAGGAATTCCAGCAGGAATTTAAAAGCCGAAACAAAGCGCCCTCTGCAGGGCGCAGAAGCGGGTAGGCGGAGTCTCGGGAGGATATGACGGCTTTCGCTATGACGTCTGACTCGGTCCCAGACCTGCGTGTTCCTGATTCGGAAAAAGATCGCCTTAAATTAGGAGTTAATTATAATTATAATTACAGGGTCTGATCTTATTCGATGCGCACCGTATGTACACACGTATAAAACGGAAGGTGAGCCAGCCGAGATTCCATGGACCCCTTTCGGAGAGAAAGATAGATCGGACGTGTAGGTATGGATTAGCATTCCAGCTGTGTGGGTAATGTTTTGTCGAAGAAAAGAAAAACAGCTGCTTTTTTTTTTTCCTTTTTTTTTTTTTAACACGTTCCTTGAATTGTATTTAACGTAGCCATAACAATGACAGCAGATTTCAATAAACAGGTCGTGTGGGTGGATGTTAGTGCTAACGCACGGCTCAGACAGCGTGCTGTATGATCAAACGAGTCATGTATCATATCGGAGAGGTTACATTACGCTCGCACTGCGCTTTGAGCTGCCATAAATAAAGTTTACGATATTAACAGGAAAGAGGGAGGGGGGAAAAAAAAGAAAAGAAAGAAAGGAGGCACGGGCTTTTAAAGCGTGGAGCGTTACGGCCCGGGCGCGCTCTGACTGACAGCCGGATCAGACCTGTTGGAAAACTCGGATACGGTTAAAATACAGAGGTTTTTTATATTTTGATTTCCCATCCTCCCCCGTCTAACGCAACAGCATCCTGCGCCGTCATTACAACTCTCCAGACAGTCATCAGCGCTGGGAGGAAAAGTTGGCTGTGTGGGGAAATTAGATTGCCATGCTTTCTCTCCTCTCTCTCTCGTCTCTATTTTTTATCTTTTTTTTTTTCCCTTTGGAAAGGGAGGGGAGGCTAAATACCTGATTATCCTACATTTAGGAGCGTGGGGGGAAAAAGCAGGCGGATTGTAATCAATCCTTTTAAAAATCACAGCGTGCGCGCCGCTCCTCTCCTCTCCGGCAGGATAAATGTGACACGGGGGCCTCCAATTCCTCTCCCTGATGAATCACTCCCCGCTTAATGATTACGGGAATTGTCATCGACTGATCATCAGTCTCCATTTGTTTCAAATCAACGTCAGGAGTTTGTAGGGTTCACACGAGTGTGTGTGTGTGTGTGTGTGTGTGTGTGTGTGTGCTTTCACATTTTCTAGATTGCCTGTCCTCTTCTACAGCACTCTACACAGAGGTCATGTATCATACATGTGGGTGTGTGTGTGTGTGCGCGCGCGTGTGTGTGATGTAAGAAAGAAGACTCCTTAATGCTTGTGGTTCCTGGGGTATTTCCGTTTTCGTGGCCCTGCTGGTAGCCACATGTCGACCCCATCAGCGAACGCAAGCTGTTCATCGCTCCACGTGCAACTCCATCCTTAATATTTATTTCCATTTCCTGTCCACGTCGCTTCACTCTTCATCCTTCATATTGCTATAAATTAGGGCAGGTCTGATTTCAGGCCAGTTTGCAGCTTTATTTCTTCCTTTATTTAATTTAACTCGGAGATAACGCCGTGAAGCCTTTCTTTGGTAATATTCACTGCCGAGTTCAGAGAGCTGACAGGTGTGTGTGTGTGTGTGTGTGAGCGCACGTGCACAAACGCACACACTGCTGACCCATTTCCCTCACCGCTGTATGTCAGATCTACATCACAGACGTATCCGAAATCCGCCACGATCCATCAGTCAAAAAACCAAAAACATGTCTCACGCTGAGCCTCGCTGATCAAACACACCCCAAATCTGAGCGCATAAGCCGCTGATCAGAGCAGAAACCGAACCATCTATTGATACCTTTCTCCATTTCAGCAGAAAACGTGCGCGCTAATATTACACTTTAAAAGGTTCCACCGTCATACGTTTCCTTTCAGGTTTGCAGAGTCAAAACACAGTGTAAGGAGTGAAACGCGCCGTGTCACGCAGATCTAGTAAAATAATCAGCGTCAGGCTGCTGCGATGAAGCGGCGTTAGTTATTTTTCTCCTAACAGCACGCCTGCACGTGTTTTATTCCTCTTATACCTTTACGGTAGAACCTCACGTCGTCCATTTATAGTTACAGTTCTCACATCACAGCAGCGATTAACTTCCGTTTCCTCACCCGACCCCGTCGCTTTTTCTCCGTCTCGAGGTTAATAAGACGGACGCAGCTACAGCTCTCACAGCTCTGACGCCGCAGACTCCTTCCGTAAACGATGGGTAAATATTTCCGCCAGAAAACTTCCGGCTTCAGTACGTTTGTGTGGATTAAGCGTATAAGAAACAATAGCGTGTTAGAACGTTACAGGAAACGACTCGACACCTGCCGACCAATCGGAATCCAGAATCCAGCGCCTGTGTTGTAGAAGATCGAAATAATTACACGCTTGTATTGAAAATATTACATTGTCGAACTGGTGGATAGAAAAGAAAGTCACGCTCTGGAGGGTCGCAGTGTTTCAGGTTCTAAAAATAATAATAATAATAATAATAATAATAAATATGTCATCTTTTCACATTTATGCAATTATACCTTGTGTCAGACTGCCATTTAATCATTCCAGGGAAATTATATTATATATTACAGTCAGACAGTCAGGATAAAAATAACACACGGACCTGCGTGCGCTCTCGCGCTTTTCTTTCTTTTCTTCCTCCCTCCATTTCTAAGAAAAAATCTTGCCATGCTAAAAGTGTTGATCTTAATTATACTAGGGGGAAAAAAACGGTGATGATTTGATTATTATATTTATTATCGAAGCCTGATTTTAAATCAGAATGAATTTTGTTCAAATAAAGAGTTTTCGCTTTGCCTTCGTGTAACCCGTGCAACATTTAGGAATATTTAGAAAGGAAAGGCAGTTTGAATGAAATGATGTAGATACTATTTAATCAATTTTAAATTATTATTTAAATAAAAAAAGGATATATTTTTCTCCAAACATTCTACTACTACTAATAATAATAATAATAATAGCAGTCTAGACTACATTTTGCTGCGTTCATGTTTATACATAAACATTATTTTTGTATGATTTTATATTGATTATACATTCACATCTACGCAATTTCCTCATCGTCGTCTGAACGAATCATAATAAAAGGAGCTTCGGGACAAAATGTCGGCATTTTACAACGTCTAACCTGACTATAAAACTGCGTGCCAGCCTACAAGGAGACAGAGCTACGGGAATAAATCACACGATCAATCAACATTATTCCTATAAACTCTATCAAAACCAGTATGTTTTTCATTACGTTTTTTCTCTCACTTCACTGCGTAGTCCTATATATACAGTATATATATATATATAAAAAACACAAAGATCAGACTCATGAAATAAAGTTTCCCGAATTCCAGACAATGAATCATTTCCAGAGCTATTAATTTATTTCCGCCGTTGTTGTTTAGTTGTTAGTTGTGCTGGCTCATTTCTGCCATTCTGCTCACATCCCATATATGAAAGTATTAAAAGCATTATGAATATTCATAAAACACAATAGGTTAATAAGTATCGCTTTCCCTTGACACAGATTTCATTTGGCACGACGCGGAGTTGGAACGAAGCCATCGCTTGCATCATGTTTGCAGATGAAACTTCAGAATTTTACCCATAATCCATCCTTTCTGGCATCCGGCGCCAAACACAAGCCAAGTTTTGCATGGATAGGATGTCATCCTGTGTGGCGTTTTTATTTATTTAGTTATACCTTTTTTTTTTTAAATAATTTCTCCCTTTCGTGCTTTCTCACAGACGCATTATTGGGCTTCGTTGAGACGTGGTCACAGACTGGCCTGTACCATTTTACTAACCTTCACTCACTTTCATCAGAAGTCTCTCCGAGCACTTATTAGAGAGATCGAAACCGGCGCGTAATACAAACGTGACCCTTGTTAGCTCTGTAATTTATACAGCAACTTGTTGTGAAGTCGATATTATTATTAATATTACGGAGGGTTCATGTAATACAGTTAGAGAGAATGGAGAGGATGGTACGGCCCGGGCGTGACCTGGTCTGAACTCGCGAGTGCATTAGCGTGAGGCTGATTTAGAAAGCTGTACAGATGAGTGGAGTGGAATAATAGCAGTAAGACAGACGTTTGCGTTAAACCGTCGTACTTTTATTTAGCTTTTTCCGTGTCACTTCATGTCGGAATAGATTTCAGCATTTTCCAGCATTTTATTCGGTATCTGTTATAATACGTTCTGGTTTCTATAGTAACAGCTCCTTCAGCTTTCTAAGCGGATTAACACTCGATCACGTGGTAAGGGAATGTTCGTCCGGGTAACGTTCGTGGAAGGAGCCTCCAGCGTCGGCGCTTTGTAACGTTTGGAGGTAAAGCTGTGACTTTTTTTTTGGTAACTCGGGCCTTTCTAGATATCCTGACAAGCTGTGAGAAAGAGAAGGAAAAGAGACGCTGGGAAAGGAAGGGCTGTTTATAGCTGCTATAACGCAAGCCAGAACATGTGTAAGCTTCACTATGAACGGATAGAAAGTATGACGTTTCATGCTGTGCTTCATTTTTAAAAAACAACGTTTGCATGCTGTTACATGGACATTAATACTAACTTCATCGCACCAACATGGCATGATTATTTTCCTAAAACGTAGTGCTTTATTCCTCACCTAATATATTTTATACTGTTTATTTCTTCCTGTGCACTCGTTAGTGACTTGTTAAATCTCGTTAAACGGTAAAGCGAGCATCACCCTGAACGCTCTCTCTCCCAGCCAGCCAACTTTATAATACTTTTGCGAAACTGGGCTATATATAAAATATCTCGTTCCTCTGCTGAATCTCTTCACTCTCAGCCCTCTTTCTCTGTTTTTCTCTCTCTCTTTTTCTGTCATTGCCACATTGCATCTGTCTCTCGCTCGTTGGCAGATGGAGCCCGCAGCTACAGGTCCTAGCGAATGTAAAACCGTCCCTGCGGGAGCGTGTGGAGTCACCTGAGACGACCGGCTCGTACAGGTTAATGCAGTCTTTGACGCCGCCAAATTATCCTGATGAAAATAGGCCAATTGACCACATTAATTTCATCCTCCGCAATTATCCTCAGGGCCGGAGCGGAGCGGCGAAACAATAAATCACAATTAGGGCCGAGTCAGGAGCGTTCATTAGGCTCTGTAAGGGCCGGGGCTGTGCTGAGGGACCGGAGAGACGTCGGATCAGCTCAGCGCCGAGGGTCACCGGGGAACGCAGCTGCAAAACGCCGACGATTGATTTAGATGTTTCAGTGTCACACGGGCTCATAACGAAGTTACAAATGTGCTGCGGAAAAAAAAGAAGGGAAAAAACAGCCGGCCTGGGATTCGTTCGATGAGCAGCACGTAGAACGTGGGAAACAAAAACTAAACACATCCGCGGAACCCATTAGAGCATCTTCGCGAGCCGGTCCACACTGATTTACTGATATCTGTGCAGCTAGAGGTGAATCGTTTCAGTTGGATTCAGATCTGGGTCAGGGCTCCGACGAGGAGGATCCTTTTTTATGCTCCAAAAAAAAAAGAGAAAGGAAAAAAAAGAGTGAGGATATTTTGACGTTATTAATTTCTTTTGATGTATTGTTCATAGAGAAGCTACTACTCTTAAAGATTCTACAGGGAGCGCTTGAATATTTTAGTTCGAACCTTACAACGGCATTTTTTTTCATCAATCAGAAATAATTCAAAGAGTCTTATGTACCTTTAGCTATCTAATGAACCCTTGAAGACCCCCCAAGTACCAAAGCAGGTAAGCTCCCGACAGGATCTGGGTTGTGAGAAGAAAATAATGTGCATGGATTCAGAGGTTCCACAGCACATTTAGGCGAACGTTCGTCAAGGGTTCCTCAAGGGTTCCTAGTTTACAACATAGGTCCTTGAAAACGTTTTTGATCGGAACGCACCTCTCGATCTTCGCTCTGATCTTTTCAAGGGTTCCCCACTGAGGAGGAACTGTAAAGGTTCTCATTCTGTAGGAAAAGAGAAATTTTAAACGTTTGAAAATATTTAATATTATTGTTAAGGTGCTGCTCCTGTGTGAGGAATAAAAAGGTTCTCCTTCTACTTCTTCATAGAAATAATGTAAATATTCAGATGATGTAAATGTGAATAACAGAGCTCTTTACGGTCCTATAATGCACAATAAAAACAATCTGGATGTGTGTATATGGGTACATACAGTATATATATATATATATATTCTGTTCAATTAAAGTTTCTTCTTAAAAAAAAGTTCTTTTAGGTACCTTTTCTAATATGACAAACTGATTTAGGGTTCCACATGGACTACTGAAAAACAATACATTTGGAAGTCTAATTTTCGTACGTTAGACTTTATAAGATATACACAGCTTTATTTAAGTTCTAATGTTTTAATGTCTTATTAATTATATTTATTTAATAATTCCGTCACAGTGAATGATTTTCTCTTCAAATCCAACACAATGATCGTTTTGTTTTTCTTTTCAAGATTGAACTTTGCATTTTATTCTCTATAAGTCGCACATCTAATATTGATAGCTTATTAATATATATATATATATATAGAGGTGCGCGTCCTCCTGCGATCGTCTATAAACCTTAATTTCAGGAGTAACGAAATAAGGAACGAAAGCAGCTCTGATGTGTTTCCACTCCCGGAGATGTTGCGAGATTGCAGAACTGTTTTTAAATCCACCTGATACTATTTCCCACCGTATTTAAAAGGAATGAATTACAGCTCTCACTGATAGAGCTCATATTAAACAGAAATGTAATTAAAAACAGGAATGATACAATCAGGCTGTTATTTTCTTATTAATGCGTCGTAATGAGAGCGTTTCCTGTTATTCCTCAGTACGCCGCGTTCCTCGGGAAGAGCCGAACGTTTTTTAATTATTTAGCAACGTCTCAATAATGGCATCTGACGAAAACGTAAGGAAAAAACGAAAATCACCGCCACTAATCGCTTCTAATGCTCTTCCTCAACGCTTTAATTTTCCAAACGCATTCGTGGCGAGGTGAGTCCGATCCTTCTCCGGTGGCAGGAGCAGTGGCGCCTCTTCTTTTAGAGAAAGAGAGAGAGAGAGTGGAGAGAGTAACCCACCTCAATCAAGAGGTGCATTCATAATTCAGCAGACGAGAGATCTGTGCAGCAGGTCAAAAAGTCTGCTGCATAATTGAGGAGCACAGAAAGCAGGAGCGGCTCCACGGTGGTGGCACTCGGCGGCTGTAAAGGGCCGCACATGTGTGTGTGTGTGTGTGTGTGTGTGTGTCCTAATCTCAACATGTGCTGAGGCATGACATCAGCAAGTAATTGCCTGTGTGAGGAGTTTCAGGCAGCAGATATGATCCAGAGTAAAAAAAAATAAATACAATTCTGTAAATATAGTGCATTTTAATGGTGCATGCATCAGGCTGATTGGTCACATCACTAAAATTGGGTTTAATAGTGCAAGTAAAGGGTCAGTGGTGTGTGTGTGTGTGTGTGTGTGTGTGTACCTGTTTGTGTTAACGTTGTTAGCGAGTCACAACATCACTAAAGTAATTGCCTGTGTATAGGAGTCTTCATGACATGTCAGCGCAGGGTGAAGAAATTACCCTGAGAAATTTTTTGGTAACTGGAAACGCAAATTATCCGTGACTCGGTAATTCTGCAAAGAAAATAAAAAAAGGAGGAAAAAAAAAAAAAAACAGTCGGCAGCGCGTTTGCTCCGTGTGGAAATTATCCTTGAGCTCTCGACAGTTTTCCTCAGCGCGGCGTGTTTGTACAATTGTTTTTGCAAAGTGAAGAAAATAATATTTGAACGCAATTATTGTAATGTCATCAGAGGACTCTTTTAGCCTTCTCAGGGCTGCACACGTAGCTTCTTTTATTCTTGTTTTTACACTTCTTCTCGTGCCTTCTACTGCTTCAAGCCTCCTTTATTATTCTCTGTATTTATTTTACCTCAAGCTTAAAATAAATAAAATAAAAGAATAAAATCCTCCGCGATGTGCTGTAATAGGAAATTGATCAGTGACGGGGTTGTGAGATTTTGCTTTAACGGCAGGTCCTGAAGTGTTTCGAGACAAGAATGAAATTTCATTTAATAATGAAAAAGGACGTTTCGTCCATTTATAATTAGGTTTAATTGTTATTAGTTCCTGTGGCTCTTCAACAGCATCTCTTTATGTTGATAAAAAGAAATTACAGCTTGTGAGAAAGCAGAAAGCTGTGTAGAAATAAGTGAATGGATGTAAACCTGTGACTTGCAGCTCACTATTGTCAGAGCTGATGTTATAGGAAGTTAAACAACACCTTCCGACCTATCGGAATAATTAGACTAATGGTTAGGTAATTCCAGGACAAACTAAACGGACAATAAAATTCTCTCAATTCTCAATAAAATGTGCCAGATGGATTTGTTTAGTGAATGCCGCAAGCACAAAGCTGAGCAGCTCCGATATATGATCTTAAAGTGTTTGGCGGTGCATTGTGTGTGTGTGTGTGTGTGTGTGTGTGTGTGTGTGTGTGTGTGTGTGTGTTGAGAGATAGGGCTGTGTTTTGTCCTGTATTGAACCCTGTAAAAAGGCTCCTCTTTATTTAAAAAGCTTTCTGAGAGCTGGACGCTGCACTTGTCACCTGTGGTTAAAAGAGGAAAAGTTCACCTTACAGTTGCTAAGAGCACCTTCCCCCGCGCTCCCCACACCCTCCTCACCTTATTGAATTATGGATTCGAGCTTTTTTTCCCATCCCGATCCCCCCCCCCCCCCGCCAGACACACACACACACACACTGTAAAATAGAGCTCTGCGTACAGGGGCGTCTTAGGACAAAACAAGCCAGGAAGGGAGATAAGCGGCGAGGAAACTTGTCAGGAGAAGGAGGAGAATTTCCATACAGAGCAACCGGCTGTCAAGTGTTTTTTTCTTCCTCGGAATTGCACCGAGTCACATTTGCTAAGGGTTAAGTTGATGGAGAGGGGAAAAAAAACTTTCAATCCACTAAAAAAAAAACAAAAAAAACAACCAAATCCTGGCATGCAGTATGTGAAAAGTTTCCAGACTCACACTCGAGATGCAGTCACAAAAGGGGCGATATGTAAATTTGTGTGTATGTGCATGTGAGTGTGTGCGTGTGCGTGTGTGTGTGTGTGAGGGGCACTCGGGGACGCGTCAGTGTGTGTCGGTGCGTGACTACAGACGGGCCAGTCGCCAAGCTGACATCTCCCTGTAGCCTCTCACTCCATCCACACGCCTCCAGTGGCACATATTTATACATATATTAAAATCAGGAGTGGATCACGCTTCAGCAATAAGGCATGGGTGTTGGGACTCGCTCGGTCCTCTCGGGGGCTCTCCAGTGTCCTCTCTGTCTTTACACTGTCGGGACAATCAAATATGACCGCAGACAACATTGTGGACGTTTTTCCTAAGTGTATTGAAATTTTTTTTGTCGTTTATTTCCTTCTTTACACAGATTACGGTAAAACTAGATAGTGAGACTGTTTTATGAACATAAAGAGACACCTTAATTGATTTACACAGCAAAGAAGAAGAAAATGGAGAACAGCAATGAGGACTGTACTCTACTTTAAGTTCTATCTCGAATTCTTCTCTTTAGGTAAGGTAGGATTCTGACGTTTGTGTACTATCTACTTGACTCAGTTGAACCTAGATTATTTCCACTAGTATTGTTGTTTCTCTAGTGTTGTTTACAATTGTCTGTTGGTCTATGCTAATTAGTTCTCTCAGTTGTCTAATCATCGGTAGTTTGGGTCACTCTTAAGGTGTGAATTGGGGGGCAGGGCTTACTAAGATATATTGAAGGTGTCTCTGTTACAGACTGTCTGCAACAGTCAGAGCATATTCTGCAACGGTTGCACCCATAATTTAGATTGAAAGTGATAGTGTTTTCTATTATCCTCTTGCTCAGTTAGGGTTATAATCTCTATTAGCCCTACTTAAACTCATCCACCTCACCCCTGACCAGACTGCAGACATCTGCCTCAAAACTATCTCTGTTCTCACATCTCTTAGACCCAGAAGATCTCATCCACAATCCAGAGGCCATACTACCAGTAACCTTATCTACCATCTGCTGTTTTCCAAGTCTCAAACAGCAAAGGTAGCTGTGCTCTGGAACTGCCAGTCTGCTGTATAGAAGGCTGATTTCATCTCCTCCTTTGCTTCCCATCACTCTCTTGACTTTCTGGCACTAGCTGAGACCTGGATGTCCCCACAGAACGCCGCTACACTGGAAGCTCTTCCCTCTGCTTATGCTTTCTCTCACACTCATGAGAAACTGGGAGGGGTGGTGGTACAGGTCTGCTGCTGTCTTTGAGTTGGTGCTTCACAGCCCTCTCCGTCTCATCTCAACATCTCATCCTTTGAATTCCATTCAGCTGCAGTTTCTTCTCATCATTGTCACCTACCACCCTCCTGAACCCCTAGGACACCTTCTTGAAGAAATGAACACACTCTTCAGTCTTTTCCCTACAGACAACACCCCTCTCACTCTCATTGGAGACTTCAACCTCCCCATTGACAAGCTCCAGTCCTCTTGCCTTCTAACTGTTCTCTATTCCTTCTTTGTGACATTCTCCCACATGCAAAGGAGGAAATGCTCTGGACCTGGTCTTCAGCCATCCCTCCCCAGACAGACATCAGACATCACTGCAACCCCACTTCACATCTTTGATCATGTGATCACTGGCGATAGCCACTGACGCTGTCTTCTCTTTACTTTCCTCATCTATGGATCGCCTCTGCCCACGATGTTCCAAACCCAAGAAGACTTCTCACCTTGCTCCTTGGATATCAGATGTGTTGCATAGCAATCAAAGAGAATTACGAGCAGCAGAGAGAAAGTGGAAGAAATCACAATTGACAGAAATCTGTCTTCTTACCGTACAAGGAAAAGCTGGAAATCTCTGCCCAAGATCCTCACAAACTCCACAACATCTTTTTGTCTTTACTTATCCCGCTGGCTGTTTCTGTTCCATCCTCCATGACTGCCAAAGACTTTGCAATCTACACTTCATATTAAGGATTCCCCTTCACTGGCACAGTTTTCCAAATCTAGCAACAGATGAGATCCTGCAAGTCATCTCACCTGCTCACTGGATCCAATCCCTACTACAATGTTTCATTTCTCAAGACCTTCTCCGTTTCATCATCACCATCATCAATAGCTCCATAACATCTGGCCATGTACCAACGGCTTTCAAATGAGCCAAGGTTATTCCCATTCTGAAGAAACCCACTTTGGATCCCTCAGACATCAGCAACTGTTATCACGTCTTTCTTTTCTTTCTAAAATCCTTGAATGCACTGTTTCCAATCAACTATCTTTATATCTCTTGTAGAACAACCTCCAGGGTCCTAATCAATCTGGCTTCAAAGCAGCACATTCCACAGAAACTGCTGTCTCGCCTGCCACTGAGATGCTACATGCTGCTAGATCCACCAAACTGTCATCAGTCCTCATCCTCCTAGACCTTTCAGCAGTGTTTGACACAGTTACCCACAAGACTCACTTGTCCACCCTTATGAGTCTTGAAATTTGTGGCATGGCACCAGCATGGCAATCACATGCTTCCTACCTAGAAGGTCGGTCATATCAGGTGACTTGGAAGGGATCCATATTTGCCCCATGCAGACTTCACTGGCATCCCTCATAGCTCGGTACTTGGTCCTCCTCCGTTCTCCCTCTATACTAGATCTCTCAGAGAGGTCATATCCTCACATGGGTTCTCATACCACTGCTATGCAGACTGCACTCATCCTCTCCTTTCCTCCCTCAAACAGTTATGTTTCTGCCCAAATCTCTTCATGCCTTTGCAGACATCTCATTATGGATGGCAGCTCATATGCTGAAACTCAGCCCCAGCAAAACTGAACTGCCATTCATCCCAGCTGATTCATTCCCACATCGGATCCTGTGATCTCCCTGGACAACTCTCAAATCTCTCCTTCTGTTGCGGCACATAACCTTGTGGTAACCTGTCCTTTTCTTGTTATACTGCTAATCTTTCTGATTCATGTTGATTTCTCCGCTTCAACATCAGAACGATTTGTCCATTTCTTTCCGAACAGGCTACTCAGGGACTTGCTCAGTCCCTTGTCATCTCGAGACTAGACTATTGTAACTCGCACCTATTAGGTCTGTCTCTAAGCACCATGAATGCAGCTGCACGACTTGTTTTCAGCCTTCCCAAGTTCTCCCACACCGCCCAGCTCCACTAGATTCCTCTAGCTGCCCGCATCAGATTCAAAACACTGATGCTTGCCTACAATGCCAAAAACTGACCAGCACCCTCCTACCTCAAAGCACTTATCACACCCCACACTGCACCGCGCTCCCGCCAGTCCTCCAGCACTGCTCGACCGGTTCCACCGTCAAGGTACAAGGCAGACATGCATCTAAAGGTTTCTCTGTCCTGGCACCTAAGTGGTGGCATGGACTTCCACTAGATGTCCGAACTGCTGAGTCACCAGGTGTCTTTAAGTGACGACTAGAGACCTACTTCTTTTGGAAGTACTTGGACTAGCACTTTCAGAATTTATATTTAAAAAAAAAAATGTCTGCATGCTTTCTTACTATGTTACCTGCCAACAAGGGAAGAAAACTTCAACTGGAAAATCTGGAATAGAACTGTAGTGTATAAATATGAAAATCTGGAATAGAACTGTAGTCTATAAATATGAGATGCTGGTCGATCAATTAATTTATTTTGAATAGTATTTATTTGGAACGAGCATAGTAGAAACTTATTCAGTTATCTCAAGGCCTGTGATTTGAATTGACCACCCATATCTATTAGTTGCATTAGCTGCATTTTGTGATCACGTTATTCATCTTTACTCAAGGTCTTTCTGCGCTCAGAGTTCTGCCTGGGTTTTATATTCAAAATCCTCAGCAGAGAAAGAACGTGTTTTCACTGGAATATTCACCGAATCAAAGCTTCATTTTCAAAGTTGGGAGAAAAATGTTCAGGCGTAGGTAAGGTCATACCTACGAAATACAAATAAGAAAAAAAAGTAAAGAGTCAATGCAAATTAAATCAGGATTTATATATTTATTTATATATAAATACGCATGTTCGCAGTAAAACACTCTGCTCCATTCATGCATGCAGCATTTTTTTTTTTTTTTTTTTTTTACAAGAATATTAGAATACAGAAAATATAATATAAGAGTAAAGGCGAGGTAGGGCAGATCCATAAAACGTCGTATTCGTGCGCATGCACAAACTCGCAAATAAAGAGGACACAATGCCAAGACGAGAAAAAGAAGGAGGCGTACTGTCATCCTGGCTCAAATCTGTTTTCCTTTCTCCCCGCCCAGGGAACTTTTTAAGAAGCGGCTAATGCTTAAATGGGGTTAGCGAAAGGTTAAAAAGCGCTACATGAGCGCAGTCATAAATATTTGAAGCTGCTGACTTGAAAAAGGACCTGCCGTGTTCATGAGGGAAACTTCCCGTGCCACTTCTCCTCGCTCCACTTGCTCCTACAAGCGCAGGGTTTTCACCTCGGCTCCGGGACGCCGTCTCCACGCCTGCACCGCAACATTAGCGTCAGGAACCTTTCTTACAGCTCGAGGAGTGTGTTTGTGTTGACTTTTATTGATGCCGTGCTAGTTGTAGGTTTTAATGGCTTTTGCTACACGTTTATAGGCAGCTAGTCTCACCATACACACCAGATTTGTTCTGCTTTTAGCTGTGTGTAAAGGCCACTTTCCTAAAGAAAGTCAGCGTTCCAGTCGGACGTTTGTTCCTGAGCCTATTTCAGGGTGAATTGTGGGACAAAAGCTCCTGATCCCCAACGCTCTCAGCGCTGTCAGTCACACTTTCAATCTCTCCCATCTGGATCAGGCAGAGAAATACAAAAAAAAATGCACGCTGAGAAAGCACAGTGAGATAAACAGTTTTAGAGAAGGGTTTAGTCCAGCTGTCGTGCACACACACACACACACACACACACACACACACACACACACACACACACACAATACTGAAACTCGCAGCTTTAACCTTCAGTGCAAATTAGTAAACAATAAAAGCACTGTAGTGTTTTTGTTTTTCTCATGCTTGTGTTCCTGCACAACTAAACTCAATTTGCATTTAAATGTTGAAATCTTGCATTCATTTTTTTTATACAGTGCTGTGCAAAAGTTTGGGCACCCCTGCCGAAATATATTGAAATTGCTTAATTTTATTGTTGACGTTGTCGACGAATTCCAAAACCTCTGCAGCAAACTGTTACTTTTTTTTTTTTTTAATGTTTCATAAATGTAGGAAATGTAGAAAAAGACTGGACCAGTAAGTGTGGCGTGTGCAAAAGTTTGCACACCAAGTGGAAAGTGTTAGAACTTAATCAAGTCATTAGGCCATAATAGAGTTTTGTTGTTGTTGCTAATTGGTGTTGCTTTCTTTTGGGTTTATGGATATTTTCAGTGGAGTAGAAATTAAATCTGAAAGATGTAGGGCTGATATATAAATAAATATGTTTTCTGACTCCTGAACCAACATTATGGAGGATCAAGTCATTATTCCAATATATTACGCCATTATTTTGGGTAGCTGTCTCGTTAAATCCTTTTTTTACTGTCAGACTTTGGTCCTGGATGTCGTATCATGCGTACGTGGAGGCACAGTAACGGTTATATACGGTACAGGATTTCAGTAAGGTAGCATGGAGAAGCATAATAATCAAAAGCCTCAGATATGAACATGAGAATATGTAGAGATGAAGAACAGTTAACAATTAGCACGTGTATTACAGTAAATAATCTGATTACTGAGCGAACATCTAAAAACATCTCTTAATCAGATTTTTGCTCGATGTATTTAATTCCTCAAGAGGGAATTGGGTAAAGGCATAAGTTTAATGAAGGAGCCTGAGGAGAACCTTGTTATTATAAGACGTAACGTCGTTATTTCCACTTAACATCTCGTTATTTTTATTCAACAATCTCAAATTAAGAAGTCGAAAGAACATGTCTTGAATGATAATAACTCTGAAAGTATGCAAAATAGTGCAAAACGACAGGACGGCGCTAAAACATTAGATTTTTAATTATTAGAGCAGTATACTGATTTAAGATTTAAGAGACTAGATTGTAGAGTTTACATAAATCTGTTAAATTTCTCAACAAATTGTGATTTCGCTGCTCATATTCAACTTAATTTAACCAAGTTTCTATTGACAACGTGGTTAATCCGTGTAGTTTTAACGTAATCCAGTTATATTCTGAATAAATAGCTGTAGTGCTAAAAACACATGACGGAACTGTAGTTGCGAAAACATATCGTGTTAAGGTCAGTCACGTGAGCATGACGTACGCATTTAAATTATGCAAAGTGTTTTTTTTTTTTTGTTCTGTTTAAATGTCAGCTTTTTAACTTCAAATCTAACGCTAATGTAAGATTATTATTGGTGAGAAGAAAAAAAAGGTAACAGTAAAAGCTGTTTTTTTTTTTTTTTTAATTTTATTATTCTTCTTATTTCCGTTAAATATTAATTATCTTGTAATTGTAAACTGTAATTTAGTTTCCATTCTTTCTTTTCTAGTAAACGATCAGTTAACGTCGGTTGATTCTGTTGCACGTCGTCGCGCACACTTCCTGCAGCTCTGATGTTAGGAATCCACTATTATTCCGAATATGACAATATTCCCGATTTGATACGAGTCATGTAAACAACGCGTTCCGTTTGGATATTCCGAATTTGGCCTCGTTCCGAATTTAGCATTTTCCGCTTAGCGTTCTTTAGGCACGTGTAAAGCACTACCCATGTTCATCAGCCGTGTAAACATCTCGGTAGGAGCATCGTCTTTTTTTACGGACGAAGCGCGGAACCCGGAATCTTTCATGCATGTGAACGTAGTGCAGGTGCGAAAGAAGGCTTTCGAGTATAAATCTATTTATTTATTTTATGTTCCGCATATCATTATAACAAAACCCTTTATCGATCACGTCGCCTCTCAGCTCGGCTGCGCTTCACAGGCTTGAGACCGATTTACGTTATTATTATCTATGTAAATATCATGTAGCGCATTTTATAAATGTAACACTTGGATATTATTCTAGTCTCCGAGTTCACACTTGCCGAAGTCTTAGCGGAGACGCGATCTCAAGCCGTGAGGTTCATATTAATAAATTCCTTCGTTTTTACGTTTCATTTAGCAGCCTTTACAGATGCTTTATGCTAAATAAGCCTGTCATGATGTACGTTTTCAAGTGTAAAACGGTTGTTGATCTAATTAATCATCCTCGGCAGCTAACAAATCATTACACACAACAGAAAAGAAAAGTAGTCGAAGCAGCGATTAGCGATGAATTGTGCGAGTAGTGTGTGGAATAAACCCGGCGTTAGCAAAGTGCCGTGACCTTGCACTTGCAGAATGTTGAATATTTTTACGACGCTGATTTACTTTAAGATCGTAATCAGCTGGTAGAATTGAATCCATAGACAATGAGCGTAAAAAAAAACACCTTCGTTAACAATTAAACCTGATCCGGTCTGCTATTAATTCTCCCTAAAGATCCAAAAATGGGGTCATGAGCAGTGTTTTCAGTCTTAATACGCTGATGATGCAGTGTATTTACCACATCTGGTTTTCTCTCTAAGGAAAAATAATAAAAGTAAAATAAACTGTACCTTTCCCAGCATGTTCACACACACACACACACACACACACACACACACACTTCTGTATATTTATTTCTCTTGGGAAAGTCAGCATGCTGCACCTTTTAGACTCGTTTAAATGACATAATTGGAGCGTAAGGACCTTTATTGTTCCACTTACGGAACATTTACGTTATTTGTATGAACAGAATGTGCTGTATAGATGCATTTTTTTTGTTCGGCAGGGCGCAGGGAGAACATTTTTTAATCTTTGCACAGCAGCATCCCTACTTTTATAATAACATTAAATACTTTCATACATTCTTAAATGTAATTAGAACCTGTAAGGGCTCTCCGCTCGGTCCTCTGAGGGAATGTGGCCGTGTACACTCCTGGGCAAAAAAAACAACAACAAAAAAATGGGCCAAACCCAGAAGCGTTGCAAGCGTTTAATGGTCTTAACAACAAATCATTGGTCAGGAAAAAAAAAAAAAAAGCACAAAAAAAAAACACACCGTGAGCTGAAAGCTGAAAGCAGGGACATTTACTCACACGGTCTTCTTGTACACAAAGAGAAAATCGTAAAAAGATTTAAAGCTGTGTGATTCTGCCCCCTGACCCCCCCTCTCTTACCCCTCCCTCTCCGAGCGTGTATCAGAGCGTGTATCAGAGCGTGTATCAGAGCGTGCGCTGGCCGTCAGGAGCCCGTAGCGTACCTCCAAGCGCTTACATTCACACTCCTTGCTGTTTCCCTACTGAATAATAAATATGATCCGCCATTTTACAAAATTTGGCTTCTCAAACTTGTTCTCCAGCTCCAGCAAACACCGATCCCTCTTTTTCTTCTTCTTCGTCGTCCTTCCGGATTCACGCTGCCGCTTGTGAAAACTCAAAACGCAGAAGGCGCTCTCTCTCGAGGTCCGTCCGTTCTGGGCTACTCTATAGCGGCGCGACGTGGCTAAGCGTTCTGAAGGTCTCGGAAAATATTTGGAATTTCATGTCATTCTGAGTTCAAATAAATGAAATGTAGGTTTAAGATGATGGCAGGGTGATGTTTAGGGTCACCTGGGATCAGGTTTAGATTTGGGAAGAAACGTTTCATTATAATAATTCATTTTTGGGTGAGTATTAGACTTATAAATGATGATGATGATGATGCTAAAATGTTAATTACATTGTCTGGATTTCTTCAAGAAAATAAATGGATTTAAAAGATAAATAAAGCATCCCAGAAAAGAAAGTATTTCTTAGCGGCAAAATATTCGAGGATTAACATCGGCCTCGATTAATTAATTAAATAAATAGCAGGAATAGCGATTGATTAATAATTTTAGAGGCTGCTGACCGAGGACGAGCGCTTCAAACGTTTAGCGTAATGACTTTTTTATCAGATTGTTAAACATGGTAGAAGCCTGATTAAATGAGAAGGACTCGGTGTGAAACGTGCTGTTATTCTTTCTTCATCCTGCATCTCTGAGCAAAATGAATTATGTAAAAGCCCTCTTTGATGCATTTTTAATTCTGACGCAGCACCAACTCTGCAAGAGGAAAGAGAGACGGCGCGGACGCCGATCAAAACCGGGAGACTCCAGATATCCAGTCCGGTTTATGGATCCTGTTTCTCTCCGTCGCTTCTGTTCTAAGCGTGTGTGAAAGTCTTGTAGGGTTAAAGAATGCAAACGTGTGCAGGAATCAGCGCTCCCACCTCTGTGTGTGTGTGTGTGTGTGTGTGTGTGTGTGTGTGTGTGTCAGTCATGAATCATGGTTTCGTGGACTTGCGATGGTTCAGGTGGGATTTTAGTGTCTCACGTTACACTCGATCCTGCAGTGAGTCAGGCTCACCTCATAGAGAGAGTTCAATTCAAACTTACACCAAATCACTTTAGACTGAATTACACACAATTCATCTGCATCTGCCTCTAATCTGAGACGCGCACACACACACACACACACACACACACACACGATTTCCAAAAGTTTACTTTCATGTCCTGTATCTATACTTTTTCTTGAGTACACTTTTCATAAATTGTGATGAAGTATTTTGTTCCACTGGAGTCACTACAGTATTTCCTGGAATTAGTAATTATCCTCAGGATTATCCTAGTTTAGATTAAGATTAGAGTTAGACTAGGATGAATTTAATAACTGATTAAACTCACGTTAGGTTAAGTTTAGGTTATATTCGGGCTTGCGGTTCAGTCAGGATTATTTAGGATTAGGTTTGAATTGGGTAAATGTCTAGATTATGATTAATTTATGGATTCAAATAAAGTTTAAGTTTGAGTTTAGGATTAAATGTGGGATTAAGGTTTTGTTAGAATCAGTTATGGTAGTTTAGGTTAGCCTTGGAATAAGGATTTTAGTTAGGGTTAGGTTTAGATTTGGAGAAAAATGTTGGTTCAAATTAAATTTAAGTAAGGATTAGGTTTAGGATTAAAGTTAGTTTGAGGATTGTTTAGGTGAGTCATAAAAGCAGTCTGTTAAGGGCTTATTGAAAGGGTGTGTGTGTGTGTGTGTGTGTGTGTGTGTGTGTGTGTGTGTGTGTGTGTGTGTGTGTGTGTGTGTGTGTG
>JAQQZR010000038.1:3885500-3906188 GCA_030068235.1 Notoglanidium macrostoma
TCTCTCTCTCTCGCTCTCTCTCTCTCTCTCTCTCTCTCTCTCTCTCTCTCTCTCTCTCTCTCTCTCTCTCGCTCTCTGTGTGTCTCTCTCTCTCTCTCTCTCTCTCTCTCTTTCGCTCTCTCTGTGTCTGTATCTCTCTCTCTCTCTCTCTCTTTCGCTCTCTCTGTGTCTGTATCTCTCTCTCTCTCTCTCTCTCTTTCGCTCTCTCTGTGTCTGTATCTCTCTCTCTCTCTCGCTCTCTCTGTGTCTGTATCTCTCTCTCTCTCTCTCTCTCTCTCTCTCTGTCTCTCGCTCTCTCTGTGTCTCTCTCTCTCTTTCTCTCTCAGAATTTACCACACAAGCTTATTTGATTAAATTTTGCTCTTATATAGAACAGACTAGCTGTCGATCTGACTAGCACACGCTTATTTACCTCCCACTGTCTCCTCCGTTTCTTTCTTCACCTCTTTATCCCTCATTCTTCTCCATCGTTTCTCCCTTGCTTTACTTTTCTCAGGAACTTTTCTCTGTCTTGCGGAGGCGTAGCTACAGGACAGGCGAGACCCCGTCTCATTAGCATGTTCATGACTTGAGTAAAGAGAGAAAGCGAAGACGAGACAAGACGAGAAGGCTGTTTCAGTCGCACACGCACATACACGGCAAATATAGCAGCGCCTAAATGTTAGCAAACACGATCTACCAATCGCGCACAAGTCGTCAAACACACACGGTCTTCATCTCACTTTAAAATTAACTTCACGTAACACGAGTTTTTCATTCTGCAAGTGGCTCACTAGCCTTTTTTTATTCTAGAGGACTGTTGCATTGGCCAAACATCATCATAATAATAATAGTAATAATAATAATATTTATTTAATCAAATAAGAGTAATTTTCTTTTCTCTCTCTCTCTCTCTCTCTCTCTCTCTCTCTCTCTTTTTTTTTTCCCTTCTACCCATCTCTCATTCTTGCTGTCTGTCTATGTCTCTTGCCCTCACTGTCTCTTTTTTGTCTGTCAGTTTCTCTTTCTATCTCTTTCACCTCTCCCTCTTTCTTGCTTACCCTCTGTCTGTGTGCCTGTCTATCTATCTATTTTTCTCTTTATCTCCCTCTCTCTAGCTCACCCTGTGTCTGTCTGTCTCCCTCTCTTACTTTCTCTTTCTTTCTCTCTCTCTCTCTCTCTCGTTCTCTTTCTGTTTATCTTTCTTTTCCCTGTTGCTCTCTCTCTTGTTCACCCTCTGTCTCTTTCCTTCTTTCTCTCCCTCTCTCTATGTCTCTTCCACCATCTGTCAGTCAGGTGTGAGTAGCAGTAGATGTGGTGTGTGTGTGTGTGTGTGTGTGTGTGTGTGTGTGTGTGTGTGTGTGTGTGTGTGTGAGAGAGAGAGACGATAACGCACACTAAAAATCAGAAGAGTATTTGTGACCACTGATGACCGGCGTGTTAAATAATGCGCGATTTCTCGGCTTTGACGTGTTAGTGGATACAGCTTTCTGAGAACGGTTCATTTGTATTACACGCATATGTGTGTGTTATTCCGTGTGATGGCGAGCCATCATGTGGAACTTGAACCCGTAATTACCCACACACGTTCACACGTGCGCACACACACACACACGCACACACGTCATGTCGTCCACAACCGTCTAATCCATGTGACACTCAAAATCAGTTCACGCATGAACACGCAATTTAGCACGAGGACGATGTTTCCCGCTGTCGGCTCACAATTCCAGCGCGGCGGCTTTTCAAAGGCGTCCAGTTACCACGGCAACCCGGAGGATGTTTTATTCATTCACGCCACATCCCAGCATTTTTTCGAGGGGCATTTTCAGTCAGAGGGGGCTTATCAAGCACTCTGCATGTGTTAGATGTGGAAGAAACAGGTCAGGACAATTACTTCAGCTCGCTGCATGCTAATGCTTATTTTGGACTTGGCAAGGAACTATAACGTGATTTAATATTAATAAAACACATATGGTATAATCAGGATTTCTTTATGTCATTTCCTGTCACGTAACAATTAAAAAGGCCTTCTGAAAGTTGGGAATGTGTTTGAAATGATGTTTATTACATGTGTCTATACTAGGCTACATCTTACAGCTCATAGTAGTATAGTATTGGGGAATTATTCTTAGGTCACGTGACCTCGTCAGTCGTTACAGGATTGCTGTGCAAATAATTGTATGATTCAGGACTAACAGCTAATCTAATCACTTCTTTTTGATTTTCAATATTAAAAACATTGATTTAGGAGACTTGTTTGTTTATTTCTGGCATTGACATAACACAGATGCATTGAGCGTTTTTTTTTATTTTTTTTATTGTATTAGTACATACCCCAATACAGTCAGCCATAACATTAAATCCACTGAGCGACATAGTGGATAACATTGATGCACACAGTGCATCAGAGCTGGCTGTGTATGGGGCTGCGTAGCTGCAGAGAGCCCATGCTGACCCCTGTCCTCCACCGAAAGCTCCTACAATGAGCACGAGAGCATCAGAACTGGAGCATGGACCAATGGGAGAAGGTGGCCTGGTCTGATGAATCATGTTTTCTTTTACATCATGTGGACATCCAGGTGTGTGTGTGTCCAAGTACACACCTTCATGGTAACGGTACTCCCTAATGGCAGTGGCCTCTTTCAGCAGGATAATGCTCCCTGACACACTGCAAAAATGGTTCAGGAATGGTTTGAGGAACGTGACAAAGAGTTCAAGGCGTTGACTCGACCTCCAAATTCCCCAAATCTGTGGGATGTGCCGGACAAACGAGTCCAATCCATGGAGGCCCCGCATTGCAGCTTACCGGACTTCATAGTGCCAGATACCACAGCAGAGCTTCAGAGGTCTGGTCTGGTACACCATGTCAGGCCGGTGGTTTTAATGTTATGGCAGATCGGTGAATATCTTGCTCGTTCTCACTCTGCTTCTCTGCCTCTCTGCTGGCTTCCATTAAGAGGCATCAGAAGTGAAAGAAATTGTGTGAAGGAAATTACTCTGGGTTAAATTGACTTAATTGCACCCATTTTTAATTTTCTTTGTGGCGTGATGGCAGGAGTCTGGGGCGGCCTGAACCTTTTTAACGCTTTTCTTTTATCTTTCTTGTTTTTCCCCTCCTTTTTTTTCTTTATTTAGTCATTATTCTGTCGAATTAGATCAGTCAGACTTGACCCGTAAACTCGGGCTAAGCTGAACTTTGGTAAGTTTGTTCAGTACTTGTTGAAAGCCCGCGGGTGGTGTCTCACACACGCTGAGTTTGGGAATTCAGTCAGTTATACATGCAGTCTGAAGTCTCACAGCTGAGATTCACTGAAAACGGCAACATTTCCTGCAACCCTGTTTATCTGAAATGAAACTTTTCTGTGAGCAGTTACGAGGAAACAAACAACCCTTTAAACTGAAATTCATGATAATCTATAAACAGCACAAGGATATCCAGAACTGTTCTGCACAGTAGGATGCCTCATTTGAAGCTGTTTACTTTGGAATGTGTATTTATCTCTTATTTGTTATTTGTTGATGGATGGATGGATGGATGGATGGATGGATGGATGGATGGATGGATAGATAGATGGATGGATGAACTGCTTTTATGGAGCTTGGCCTTAACTCCATTGGCAAAGCCACAACATCAGTAGACATTTTCGATTCCAGTCCAGAACCTTTTTGATGCTGGAACTGACTTCAAAAAGCAAACCAAACTGTGGTGATAGAAGCGTGAAGAATGGTACCGGATTAGGTACCAGGTCTGGCGCCGACTCTGATACTTTTGCAGTGGAAAGTCAGGAACAGTACCGTATTAGGTACCAGGTACCAGTTCCAGCACCAACAGTGATGGTTTTGTGGTGGAAAGGTAGAGAAAGGTTCCAGACTAGGTCCCGGTTCAGGTGCCAACACTGATACTTGTGATGGAAAGGTGAAGAGCAATACCACACTATGTACTAGATCTGGCACCAACTCTCATACTTGAAGTGAGAGGGTGGACAATGGTACCAGATTAGCTACAAAATCTGGAACCAACACTTCTGCGTTTGTTGTGGGATGGTGAAGAATGGTACCAGATTAGGTACCAACTCTACCATTAAAAATTCAGAACCGTCAGTACCCTGGTCCGGTATCTGTGTCTGTTGTGCGGCATTATCATTTTCCACAGTACAAGAGAAGCCACGGGTTTGGATTTACATTTTATTCACAGTTTTTCTAGGCATTGGTTATCAGACGATATTAAAGTGCTGTGCTTTTTCTTTACCGCAAACTTTAAGCAGCTAAAATTGGTGCTTGAGATGAGCTGTGTCTCTGATTAAGGTACCATTTCCTCCAGTGCCGTGCAGAAACAGGAAGAAATTGCCCGCGAGTTGCAGTCGATGGATTTTGAGTGTATTTACAAGCAAAATATAAATTTGATCATGACGCGGCTACAGCAGACCGAGAGGCAGTAATGAACAGCTCATCACTCAAGCTGGTATCAAGCAAGAAATATGTGCTCAAGTCCAGGATTAAAACCGAGACATGCCTCTGTTGTACTCAAACTCTGCCCCATATACAGAACTCTATAACATAGCTCCACCTGTTTGACCCCGTTACCTAGCAAAAACAAAAAACTAATTCAGCCCACGTCTTTAGTTGTCTTCCAAGTTACTTGTGCATTGGAAATAATGGTAAAATCACAGGTTTGTCACTGTAAAAAATGGTGAAAAGTGCTAACCCAGCCCTGTTCTTGGAGATCTGCCTTCCTGCAGGTTTTAACTCAAACCTAACTCGAACACACCTCTTTTATTGATCTAGAACTTCTGAAGGTAATGATTGGGTGGATAGTTGGGCACAATTATGGTTGGAGTTAAAGGCAGGTAGATGTTCAGGAACATGGTTAGTGACCACTGGTTTAGATTCACCAGCTTACGACGTCTTAAAGGTCATAAATTTAGATTTCTATTCAATTCAATTTTATTTGTATAGCGCGTTTAACAACAGACCAGATTTGCTGCATAATGTGGAACACACTTGCTTCAGGAGTAAGATGAATGTCTGTCATGTTGGTCGCTAAATGTTCCATCCACTCCCAAGTGTTTCATCTCGTACCCTTGTATCTGAAAGCAAGGACGAGTGGAGATAAAAGCCTGAAAAAGACGCATCTGAAAAGAGCATTGTTTTAAATAAAAATCGTTAAGCCTCGGAGAAGCAGGATGTTTTTGTTTGAAGAGACAGAAGCACAAAAGCACTGGGATGGCACGGGGCAGTTTGGGCTGGAGTGCTGAAGTGATGAGCAGTTCTATTAAAAGGGCTGTGGTGCAAACACACTCTCTCACAGACACTTCACCATCTCCTCTGTGCCACATGGTTTGGCACAAATAACTTCCAAAAGGCAGAGAGGTTAGGAGCTCAAGCTAGCATAAGCAAGTGATGGAGGTGAATACGAGCTCCAAGCAGGAATGTGTGACTAAGAAAGAGTGACGCTGGAGATGGAGGAAAACAAGCGGGAAGATTAATAGGTTGTGGAATAGGGAAAATGCAGGAACAGAACAAGGCAGTACAGAGAGAACGCCGAGCCGCACAGATGTCTTATGATGAAGTGCAGCCACCTGAAGCAATCAGCTTGGCCTCACCGAGGAGAGAAGAGGAGAGGAGAGATGAAAAGAAGAGTTGTTTAGGAAGTATAGCCAATCTGGTGAGCGGAAGAAGAGAAAAGCACAGCAAGGAAAAAAGGACACAAAAGGAGAGTTCAGTGAGAGGATTGTTTTGACCGAAGGGACTAATGGATGCCAGTCGGAAGTAGATGTGCAAGCTTCACTTCTACCATGAGCTCTAAAACCATTGCAGCCTCACGGCCATGCTCCACGATCTCGTCCTCCATGAGACAGCATTATCTTTGATCGGACATTATTCAGATTGATATTGAACCACTGAGAGCGTCCTTTCTCCAGCTCACATTCCTCCCACTCGCTATCCAGTAGATAAATATAGAGCAGCCATAAGCAGGGTGGGAGTGTCTCTATTCAGAGCAGAGTTTGTCCTTTTCCATTCCCTTTAAGAGCACAAACAGAGATAAACAAATAAAAGGAAATGTCAGAGAGTGCAGACCAATGTGCAAGGACAGAAAGAGAGAGAAATACAGAACGACAGATCACCATATCGATCGCGGTGTTCCTCATTTCCCTTTCTGCTAGGACTCACAATATATGGTTCAATATACGGTATTATTGAGCTCTCCATGCCTCCAGCGTATTCCCATGTTGGCTCTCTTATATTGTTTTATTGTATCTTTGCCTTGGGTCTGTATTTCACAGTTTACTTTACATGGCACTTGTGCTGCTTTGGATTGTTTTCTCTCTTGTTTTGTTCCTTCGGTGAAACTCAAAACTTGAGTCTCTCATGAGTCATCTTTGTTTGGTAGGTGTACTTTTAGATGAGATTTTGGATGGGTGGATGGATGGATGGATGGGTAGACTCACCAGAAAAGAATATTGTTTTCCTAATCTTTTTTTTTTTTATTTTTTTTTTAACCAAAGTGCGAGCTGACTATGGATGGATGGATGGATGGATGGATTACATAAACAATGTCTCAATAAAAAAAGTCTTAAAACAAATTTACTTTATTGGTTTTGGCATTGATTGATTGATTGATTGACCTCAAAGATTTTTTCCCCCCATAATCTTCCCCCATAAGGTGATCAATAATACTGGAGCTGACTGCAAATGGATGGGTGGATGGGTGGGATAGATAGATAGAATATTATTTCATATGTTTCTTTACCAAGGGTTACAATAATTCTTGAGCTGGAGTGTGGATATGAGTAAATGGATGGATGGATGGATGGAGCCAGTGTGGTGGAGGCTTTTGCTGATTTGCCTGACTCAGGCTGAACTGGTTCCCATAAGCAGTGTGTGATTTGTGGAGTAAGTGTGTTGTGTGAATGTAAAGCTCTGGCTGTAGACGCTTGTAAAGCCTCCACTTAACCCACAGCACTAATGGCCATAATGGACTCAGCCTAGACCATCATTACTGCCTCACTAACGGTCACCACGGCAACTGTTGCTGGAGTGCCACAGCAGTCCCTCCGTCTTCACAGTCTTCCTCCATCTTTCCGTAGCTGTGACCTTTAGATTTCTCAGACCGAGGTAAAAACAGAGCAGGAAGAAAGGAGGGAAAGTGTGATTGAGTGAAACTCTGATGCTTTTGACCATTACACCATGTGCACATTCTCCTTCTTTCTCCCATCCTCCTCTGTCTTCCCATGCTTTCTGATGAGCCAGGAGTATTTCTCCGTCTGCCTCTATCCATCTTCTCCACTTCGAGATGTCACACTCACCATCTGCGGACTGCGCCATTTTTATTTTTTCCGTTTTTTTTCGCTCGCATTCTTGCTTCTTTCAGCTGTGTGATTAACCCCATTTACCTGGGCATGGCACTTCAGTCAGGCTCTGTATACAGGAAGTGGCCATGTCATGTCCTGATTATCGGCTGTTTTTCGAGCCAGAACATGACATGTCAAGGCTCAGCTGAGTCACATAGGCATGTTTTTCAGCTAACAGCTTGCACTCCTGATCTCCAGCACTGTGATTGGTTGTTTTCAGCTGTGGGTTCAGCAGTAGCACCTATGCCACTATGCACTCTTTTTCCTGTTACAAAAAAGAAAAAAAGCAACTTCTGCTATGAATAAAGTGTGCATCACCACAAGAAAATGCACTTGTATCTGAGTACATGTGTAGGAAAGACCTGATCAAGTTTGCAAGTTGTGTAAGGACACAATGGGTAACGATGGGTTTGTCCATCTTGTTATTAAACAAGATGAATTAGTAAGTCACGAGTACGCAATTATTTACGTTTTTTTTTTTTTGTTTGTTTTTTTTATTCAAAGGAACAACATTGATCAGTCACGATAATAAAGGTTAAATAAAAATAAAAAGACAATAGATGGATAACTGCAATTATTTAAAAGCCGATTTAAAAGATTTTTGCCGCAAGAGGTCTCCTAGGATGCAGCCCAAACAGGAGGATATAATTCAGCGGTCCCTCATTGTTTTTTAAATCTGAGATTTATAATTCAGGACTTGATTTTGGCATATGTTTGTGTCAGTTTTTTTTTTTTTTTTTTTCTTTATCCGATGTTCCACTGAGTCATCTGAGCTTTACGAAGAACTAGCAGAGGTGGATGGACCGAGAAATGTGTCCATTTTTATCCTCCTACGCTATTGCGCTGTGTCAGGAAAGTGGAAAAAAGTCTCAAACGGCACGTACACTCTTCATTTAAATGTGGCTCGTTTGACCGTGCCACATGGTAACATTTTAAAATAGTACCACATGGAATCCATTTTCATAAGTAGAGTGACATTTGTAAGGATCAGCCACTGTTTCGTGAACTGTTCCGTTCCAGGAGATAAGAACGAAGCTTTAGGTCTGCAATATTGATGCGATGAAACTGCTAATTTTCGATAATTAAAGTATATTAAAGTAATAGTTGGCAATGAATTTCATTATTGATTCCTTGAGTCTGTGTTGTTGCATGCTGTACGCAATCTGCCTCCAATATATCCGCTTCTGTGCCGGTCAAATTTACACTCCTGCGCATGATGGTTCCTTTTTTTTGAGGGTGGAACTTTAGCTGCACTACTTTCATGAGTAGCTACTCTATTTACTCTGACTCTCTAGATACTCACTGTCTGAACAATAACCTTGCATGTCCTGCGTTCTCCATGTTTTAGCTCTTCTAGTCCTAGTTCTGCAGGGCGCAATCAAGTTACGCGCTTCTGACTTCCTTAACAAACAGAAATAAATTGGAAAAAATAGGAAGTAACAAGGGACAGATCCGTTGACCGGGTATATAAAAATGAGGACATGTTTAACACATGTCCTACTGCATATTAGAGGGGGACAGATTGGTATTTTCTCTTTTCTCAGTATTCTCAGTACTGAGTTATAGATCAACCCCACTTCCTGGGAATTTAAGCTAGTTAGTTTGCATGCGTTCATACTTACTGTTGAAATGACCAACGTTCCTATCTAACCATAGATACAGGACACCTTGATTTGACCGCTCTTATTTACATATTGTCTCTAGTTAAGATAAAGAACGGCAGTCCTAAACACGTTCACTCACAAGAGAACTTTTTCAAATCAAGCTCCGCTCTCACCAGTATGCAAATCGAGCAAATTTATTAAAACATGACAGACGTGAAATTATGCACTTTCGGAATATTATTAAAGCCATTTTATGTCCAGGTTGCATTAAATGAGACGGAAATGGCCATTTTCCCCACTTCTGATTTCATGCCAACATTACCACTTACAATACTGGCACATTGAAACATCGTTCTTGTTCCTCTTTTTTTTTTTTTTTTGTTACATTTCCAAGATTTTTTTTTCTTGGAGGAAAGTGCACCCACATTAAATTGTCGGATTAAAAATGTAGCCTGCATAATGTCGCTATATTCATCGATGGGTTTCGTTAATGGTTGTGAAAAGTCTCGGGTCAGGAATCGGGCTGTCATGTTAACTTAAAGCGCGATATCTGGTCCATACATGCCGGAACAAAATTATTCACATTGTTTTATATTTCCATATAAAATAAAACTTTAAAAAAAAAAAAAAAAAGCATAATTGATAATTGTAGTTTTATCCAAATAATAATTAAATATTTATTTAATTAGTTGTGAAGGCACATCACAAAGCAGTCATTATTCATGCCTCTTTTTTCCTTTTCTGTAATTTAATTGAGTAGTTCTCGGTCACCACCACAATTAATTATGCACTACTAGATCCACCTGCACAGTCCAGAGTCACATGCTGTTTTCCTGCTGAAGGTACTTTCTGTCCACGTCCACAGCTGGAAAGGCTTTGAAGCTCTTCTCTCGCAGTATGAAAACCCGTCAGAGACGAGACAAAAAAGAGGGGGAAAAAAACCCACCAGAAAATATGATAAAGTCAGTTGTCACCCCAGCACAGCGTTGATCAAAGGCACAATCTACAACCTTTGAAAGAAGTTTTGAAAAAAAAAAAAAAAAAAAAAAAACATCCCACTCATTTATTGACTCCTTGCATGGCCTTGCAGCAAGCCCCATGCAGTTAAAGAGATTCCATAGCGAAGCGTGTAATAGACCTTGACAGGAAATACAGCAGCTGTGAGCTGCAGCCGAGAGGGCATCAGGGTCAGGGTTTGGGGCAGAACTGAGAGGAGAGAAAAGGGCAAAGATTTTGCTCAAAGAGTGGAAGAACTTGTCAGAGTAAAACGATCGCTCGCACACGCACACTCACACACATACGCTCATGCTCAAACAAGGCCAAGTTGCCAATTTCAGACTAAACCATAAAAAGTACTTCTTCATTGGCGGCTTGTTTTGACATTTATGGAGGAATTAACATAATTGTGCAATTCCATTCGAGTTCATTACATAGATTATTCATTCATGCATTCATTTTCTATACCGCTTATCCATTGCCGGTCGCGCGGAAGCTGGAGCCAATCCCAGCTGACTTCAGGAACAAGGTGGGGCACCTCCTGGACAGATCGCAGGGCTAACACGAAGACGAACAATTCGCACCTATGGGCAATTTTGGAGTAGCCACTTCACCTAATCCACATGTCCTTGGACTGTGGGAGGAAACCAAGGTACCCGGAGGAAACCCACACATGCACAGGGAGAACATGCAAACTCTGCACAGACCTTCTTGCTGTGAGGCGACAGTGCTAACCACTACGCCACCGTGCCGCCTATAGATTATTGGGTTCCTGTGAAATTACTGCCTGTCAAACGTCTTATGATGTATTTGGTAGCACTAACTCTGATCCACCATTGATTTGGAAAAACTGTAGCTCATTTCAGAAATGAAAAATGTTTAATTAGGGGGTCGATGGTGGTTGATTTCATAGCGAGCTAAGCATCTGAGAAATTACAGACATAATCTCTGAGTATTTTTCTGAGAACATATTTAAAGTAAGTAGAAGAGTAGCACTTCTCAGGTAAATGGCATGTACGGTATATTCTACACACAGATCCTAAGGCCGTAATGGAAAAAATAATTTAATCACATACAATATGACAATTTTACACTTGTTTTATTTCCATACTAATTTGTTCATTTTTATTCTTTTCTACAGCGCTAGATAAAGTGCAACACTCGATTTTTGGGACAAATTACAGAGATAGATAATATTTAATAGCATTTTCACCAAGCTTTATCAAGCACACAGATGCGGATGCAAAGCTTTCAACATTTGTTCATCCACACAAACTCGAGCCTCAAGCCTTCAGTCATGATGCTGCTGGATCAAAGATAAGCTCCTTTGTCCACAAGGTAACGTGCAGCGCCAATTAGCGCGTCGTCCTCGAAAACAACTCGATGATTATTCTCCTCGGATCACACATGCTGTCCACCTTAAAAACGCAGAAAAATAATCTGTTTTCTAACAAATTAAACAATTAGCAAATGTATTTAGAAGCAATCAGTTTTGGGATTGGATTAAAATGGGGTTAATATGTTTTAGCTGAGGAAAAATTTTGTGTAGAGTCAATGAGATAAGCAAAGTAGTCTTCATCAGGATCCCTGTGGGGAGGAAAAAGGTAACAGATAAACCCCTTCCAAGGAGGCACAGCCATACTCGAGTTGAAAAACAGGGTTAGGGTTCTTTGACAAACAAGACATAACGGGATGATGGACAGGTGTAAAAAGAGACTGGGGCGGATTTGTGACGGGAAGCAAACAGAAGGTATTCGTGACGGTAGAAAAGTGCATACGTGAGATGGCACACGGAATGACTGTTCATCCTCCAAAACACAAGGAGGATTTGCAAATTTACCGTCTATAAAGGCAGGATGGCCTTGATCAGATCATGTCTAGAGCTAGCAAAGATAAGAGATGAGTCTAGATATAAGCAAAGTCAAGACCAGGCAGAGACAGAACCACAGGACGGGGGTAGAGATTGATGACTAGTATAACGGGGTAAAATCAGTTATAGATTCAGTGACGAAGCTAGACTCGGAGACAAAGGTCAAGACAGAGGAAGAGTAAGGCTAGAGGTAGGTACCCTAGTAATAAAGTTCTTCTTCTAGGGAGGCTCAAGAACCTACATGTACCAAGATGGATAGTTGTTTTCTCGCCATTTTATTGTAAAGCACAGTCCATTTGGATTTCATTTAATGTATCTATGGTTAAAATGGCTCAAGAGACGCCCATTGCTTAGAAATATGTGATACTGAAAAAGACAAGTGCTAACCATCATCTCGACCATGGCTGTAGTTTCCTGTTTGTCCATTTGATGTGGAGTTGAGATGTATCTACAACCACATTTCACTGACACTTTCATCCTCATGAGAATTGACAGGGGATCCAACTGAGCAATTAAAGGACACAACAGTGGCAATGCTGGGATTTCAACTCCTGACTTTCTAATCATTTGCTCAAAGCCTTAAAGGCCTACTATGTAGGATTCATGGGGCTCTGTTAGCAAAAATGGAATATAATATTCATAAGTATGTCTATTAGTGTACAATTAGCTGTAACTACGAATTGTTATGTTTTGTAAGTTTAGAATGAGCCCTTTATACCTACACAGGGGGCGGGTCCACCTCTACGGAGCTGCCATGTTGTGCCGCTACAGTAGCCCAGAACGGACAAACCTCTAAAGAGCGCCGTCCACGTTTCACGTGTTTACAAGTGGCAGTGTGAATCCGGGAAGGAAGCACCGGAAGGACGACAAAGAAGAAGAAAGGAAGAAGAAGGAGAAAAGGAATCAGTGTTTGCTGGAGCTGGAGAACAAGTTTGAGAAGCCAAATTTTGAAAAATGGACTATCATACTGATTATTTAGCACGAAAAAAGCAATTGAGTGTGAATGTAAGTACTTGGAGGTATGTTACGGGCAACTGACGGCCACCATATGCTCTAATACACTCTTGGAAAGAGAGGGGTAAGAGAGGGGCATTCAGGGGGTTGAATCTTACATAGTAGATCTTTAACCACTGAGTCACCACTTCCCCATAGATGTAGGGGAACTATTCATAACTATTAGTTACAATGTGCTTTAAGTGTAAAATATAAAAAATATCATTAGTTTTAAACTAACTACTTTTGATGTTTTATTTAGCACTGACTATACCCTGGCAAAGGACTGAACTGTTAACTGGTGCAGCTGGCTGCTGATTTATTAGCACCCAGTTCCAGAAGCAACAAAGCAGCCCCAAAACATCACTGAAGCTTTTCCATGCTTGATTTATGGACGGTGTTCATTTTGTTGAAGGCCTTGTTTAATTTTCTGTAAATATTGACATGGCGAAGTTTACCAGAAAGCTCTAATTTGGTCTCCTTGGTCTACAGGATGTTGTCCCAGAAGTATTTTGGCATGCTCATGTGTGTTTTGGTAGATTGCACAGAGTCAGTCTTATGTCACTCTCTCCGTACCAGGATCCTCCTGGGTTTCTTACCAAAAAGCCCTTTCATCGAAGGTGTGAGCTAAAACTGTCATGCGCTATGTTAACATTTACTTGCATTCATTTGCTAGGCCTCTCTTATCCAAAGTGAGGCAGTGTGCAATCCAAGTCTCTAGCATGTTAAGGACATAACAGTGCTATAATGATTGTAGAAGTATCAACCCTTTGACCAGACGTGAGGACAAGGTTGTGGAAGGAAGAATAGTAGAAGCAACAGCTAAATGTGGGAGCAGGTTTAAATGATCATTCTTAACAGTGCTACAAGCATTGGCCACAAAGCTATTAGATGTGCTTTTAAGAGAACTAGGGTGGGGGTAGTTGTCCATGTTTTTGCAATGAAATCAATGTGAAATCTCAGGCAAGTTGTATCTTTGGACATGTCTTGAAGCTTGTGAGAAAACTCTGGAGCTGGGTAGTTCATTCAACCATCACCAAAGCCATCTGTGAAGCATCAAATTTTAGACTTGGTACCTCTGAGTGCAGTTTGATTAAAAACTGTAGTGATCTCAAAGGAATGTAGTCTTTGATGACGGACATTTGAGTCATCTTCAATGCTTGTATCTTGAATTGCAATCTTCAATTGTTCAAGTTGGTAGTCCAGCCAGCAGAGAGTGGTAGTCATGGTAGTTGACATCATTGTTTCTGTTGTTACCCCAAGGTATCTGGTAGACCTTGAATGTAGACCCTGAGTGTAGAAGTTTGAGGTACAGGGGTGATGCTTGATCCAGGATGAGATATCCATATAGCAAGAGGAAATGCATGGAGGGAAGAAAAAGTAGAGCTCAGCATCTTCACCATACCAGTGATAAAGAAAGTGTGGGAATAGGTTGCTCTTCCCCAGCAAGGTGGTGTGAAGTATCAAGAGAAAATGCCCAAGAATCAGCGACTTCAACTCCTCACCCCTTGAGTGATAAGACTCAAGCTATTCAATGCAGGAACACTGGGTCCAGTGTTGGGTAGTATGGCCAGGAGAATCTAATTGTTCAACATATCAAAAACTGAAGGTATATCCAATAGAACCTTTAAAGACTACTTATCTTTCAACAGATCAGTCTTGGTGGACATGATACCATCACTGATCTAGGGAAGAAACTAGAGTCAGTTCCTACATAAAATGATTCCAGGCTGTATCCTTCATGAACAAAGAAGAAAACCTACACAAGTAAAGTTCATCTTTAGACATCCTAGCTTGTTAGGAAGCTGGGGTCAGAGTACTGGGTCAACCATGATATAAGTAGCCCTGGATGTTCAAGGCCCCTACAGTGGCAACTTAGCAGTTCCAGTGCTTAAACTCTTGACCTTGTGATCAGTATCACAAAGCCTTAACCACTCAGCCACCACTTACCAAGTTCATCAGGTCAGGTCGAGTCAAGTGGGTTTTAGTGTAATTCCGCTATGTAGCTTGTATGTATTAGAGAGAAATGTCGTTTCTCTAGGGCTATGGTGCATAACATAACAGCACACAAGGCCACATAAAGCGCAAATACACAACAGAGTGACATGAATGTGGGTCAATAAATTCACAACAGAACAATAAATACACAGAACATGGGCTGTAAACTATTGAGTGGTGTAGCAGCAATGAGTATAGCAGTGATGTTGGCAGCAAAAAATTTATTCCATAAATAAAAAGTGTCTGATGCTGCTGCACCATATTTCTGGACCTGAAGTGGGGCTGTGTGCTACCACGCTGCCATCTTGGATTCAAATTCAGTTCAGTTTTTCTTGTATTTTCTCTTTTTAATGGTGGTGGTTTGGATGGATCAAAAAAAAAAAAAAATCCAAAATGATGGAGGCTGGTTAGCATGCAAAAATCAAGAACTTTTAATAAACTAGTTACCTCTAACTCCATATATTACCTCATATCTGGAGATCAGTTGGCAATTTGTTGAAGAGCTTTCTGAACCATTTCGGAAATATTTTGCCAGTTGGTTTGTTAAGAACATTACATGTAGCAGAAACAGAACCATCAATGCTTTATATACACACAGTCTTTACTTCTTTAACTTGGTCAGGGTTTACACTTTCTTCTTCTGTTTCCCAAAAAAAAAAAAACATTAAAGACTTTAACTACATAATTTCACCTTGCTTTAATGGCTGGAATAGCCTAGGCTTGATTCCAATACAGAAGAAAGAAAAAAAATCCCCGTTCCCATTTGTTCATGAGCAGTCGTCGTAAAATGGTGATTTGAATATAAAAGTGCTTAATGATCTGGTCATTGTTTTTTACCACTGAGGAACTGATGCTGAACATTAGGTTGTAAAATGATAGGCTTTCTCATGAATTAGAAAGAGCGGCATCATTTAATACTGGTAATTGTCCAAAGCCACATTATAGATCTTTCCAAATTGAAGTGGAAGTGATGGAGTGGCTGAGAGGGGGAAGATATGCTAGTGGATGTAATCATCCTGCCTTAATAAGAGTAGTGATTCTGTTTTATTTTCTAAAGAGAAGCAAATCAGAACATTCACAAGATTGATTTTTGTCAGAAGTAAAACCCTGAAACCCCTTCCCATGCTTGGGGATCCTCCTGCCGTGGGTTAGTCTGAAAAAAAAAGAGTTGGAGGAAATGGATCAACTCAGATCAGCTTTTGGGTTCGATTCACAAACACCAGATCTGCTTATTACCTTTATTTCACCTTGTTACTCTCAGGTCAAGCTAACTTAAACACCAGCATCAAGCATAAGGTTGGAAGTCAGGGTGTAAAGCCAATCCTATAACGTGCGCAGAGAGAGTTTAAAACTAACGCGGTGTAGAATTTCAGGAACATTAAGCGATCGTATATTAGAACTTTGTTGTGCGTAGCGATGCAGGAAGAGGTTAGCGTTTGTCTTTCTCACTTTATAGGTGCTGGCTCATTCCCCAAATCCAGTTTGTTCTTTTTGATTTGCTAGCACGTGACCGCTACCTGCTAGCTCTCTGTGCAGCAAAACCTAGGTACGGAATATCCATATGAAAACGAATGGATCAGTTGAAATAATTTAAAATATTGATACTTTTACAATATATCTTCAGTTGCACATTACAATTTAGGATCTTTGGCCTAGGATTTCACCGAAATGTTGCGGCTTGATTTTGGAATATCGATGCCGTCAAAAACGGTGACTTGCCACAGAGGGTTCTTTTTTAAGCAAGCTCTTTCTCTCGAAATGGTGGCGATTCAAATAATCCATTTCTTGTATTTGTACTTTATGTACTCGTTCTGCTTAGGTTCTCATGGAACAGTGTTTGTTTTTTGTAACTAAACCATACCGAAGGATACATTACATTATCATACATTACAATGTAATTCTACATCTATAATTACATTGTAAGGTGTTTCAAATATTTCAGGATATGTTCTCAGTTTGATCTGTCACGGATAACTTAAGTGCTTTGTATACTGCCTAAAGAGAAAGTTTGCTGTTAATCATAGCTACATTTACGACGTTTCCCGGACGCCTTATCAAGAGCTGGCTTACATTTATCTCATTTTTTTTTTTTGTACAACTGAGAAGGTAAGGGTTAAAGGCCTTGCGTAAGGGCCGAGCACTGGCAGCTTGGTGGTGCTGGGGTTTGAACACATGGCCTTCTGATGTCATATGACGCCTTATATTTATATATGTGGTGATAAACAGGGTATTTCAGTGCAGTGAGGAGACCTTGGGGAAAAAACACACACGCAAAAAAAAAAAAATTTATAAATCCATGCCACATTAAAGTCCTTAGAAAGAAATCATAGCTGGTAAATGTGCACTTTTTACTTTGGATGTTTTTTTTACTCTAGAGGATTTTATTTATTTATTTATTTTTGTATCTGCAGTATGTATCTTTTACATCGTTATGCGAATGTAGTGCACCTTTAAAAATGATTTAAAGTACATAATTGCACCTTAAAGACCATTAAAGTACCTTTAATTAGCTTTTAGAGTAGTAATTTAAAGGTATGCTTCATGCACCTTTACAGATATTCAATTACAACAGATGTACCCTTGAGGGAGGATACTAGGGAAGTACAGTTGAATACTTGAGTACCCTTTTTTCCGAGAATACGTGAATGGCCAAACAGAACATAAGACTTAATGGGTCAGATCTCTGCATGTGAGTACAGATATAGAGAGACGAAGTGGGCCAGTAGAGGGCGGAATACACATTTACCCCCCAGTGTGAGTGTGTGTGTGTGAGTGTGTGAGTGTGTGTGTGTGTACGTCCTCACGTTTTAACATGCGCCCCGTGTGTATGTGTGTGCACTTTCGTTTGACCGTGTACATCTCCGCATCGCAATGCGTTGTCAAGGTCATCTTTTCTCTCCTTCCCCGTCTGTACCCAAGAGTGTGTCTGTGTGATGAAGTCACCGTCACACGCGTACACCCACACCTCCTCCAGAGCCTCGCACAAAATGGCCGCCGTCCTCAAACTCTGGGAAATGGCAGCGTGTGTGGAGATGAAGGCTCTGTTCCCCTGCTGGAGGTCTGATCAAAAAAGGAAACAGAAAGGCAAAAGCAAATCCATTTCATGGCTGTGTCGAAGCAGAGAGCTCGGCTTAGTTATAGATCACACTCGAGTGAGGTTTCTGGGTCATTCCTCTTACGGCAAAGACTCAACACAAACCTTGTTTAACCGCTTCTGTATCGTGTGAACGCTATCTCTGGTTCCTCTTTCACGGAATATAATCATGTAAATGTAATTTCATTTCAATGTAATAGTTTATTACGTACATGACACAACACACAGCTTGTTCGTGTTTTAACAACCTGGTTTTCAGCATCGCGTCTCAGCGTGTTAGTCTCTTATTCACATTAAAGCGTATTATTCAATAAGCACTATGAATTATTCAATAAGGAGGCTAATAGCCAAGGCGCGTGTTTTCACCGAACAGAGGAAGTTTAAAGGGTTAAGATGAATCAAATTATTATTCATTTCAGAGCAGAAGGAATACAACAGCGCTGGCTGCGTTGCGTATGAATCCTCATTTCCTGATCACAGGATGAACATCGTGTCTCCTCCTGATACCTGGTGTACATTAGATCAAGCTGCGTGCAAGTCCTAGCTAGTAGCTAACTAACTAGCGTAGCTTGCTCTCGAGATGATTCATTAGTATTATCGGTAATGCAGATCAAATTACCTTGGTGTTCGCCTTCAGTGTAGTTTTGGAGGCAGAAATTCTTTCTTGCTTTTTTGCTTTTTCACCAGCACTTGTCCTCCGTGTTTGTTTGTTTTTTGTTTTTTTCCACAAATGGTGACCTTCTTGGTCGATTAACATCACCGATGCTTAAAAAATGAAAGCTTTAGAAGCAGAGCTTTTCAAACGAGGCCGCATTCCACCTGCCATGTAAAGGACCTTAAATGAAAAAAACATCTAAAGAAATGAGTGGAAAACCGCGACGAGCGCAGACGCTTTCAGACAGGTGTGCTTCATGGTACATTTAAGCAGTTCGCATCCTACTGTGATCTGTGTATAGAAAACGCCAAGCAGGACCAGTCGACCTCAATTTCAGATGAAGACGATATAAGAGGAAAAGATCTCTGAAAGACGGGCCCTTATTGGGGTAAAATCTTTGAGTCATAAAGACTGACAGCGAAAACAAAGTGTAAAGCACAATGACATCCAGTCAGGTTCAAGTACAAGTCAGGTGCGTTCATAAAAAGCAGATCACCGTAATCCAGTAATGGTGAAAGAGTCACCCGAATCAAGTGTTTCCTTGCCTGGAAGGAGGAACAGGATTTATTCCTTAAAAATACATTTCAGTCCCGGTCACAAATGCAAAGTTGGAGGGGAATAATAGCTATAGTCCTGCTCATGACATGAAAAGAAAAGTGTATTTGTTCCCACCGTATCCATTCATTCTCGTTTTAGTAAAATCATGGAGATATATGGTGATATATACAGTCTATATTTTTCCTTTTCGTGTCATGAATGGGGCTCTATCATTTTCTATACTTTTGCAGTATAAGCATTTATCATCCAGGAATAAAAAAATAAATAAAAAGAAAAAAGGAAGTTAAAAAGTGATCCATGCTGTAGTAGACGGTGTCTCGGATGAATGAATGGTTCGATTCAATTACCTTGAATGGTAAAAATAAATGAGTCGTTCCCGCTTTCCTGTTATATTAAGCTCCACTCCTTTTTTCTGGGAACGCTAGATGTCGGAGCGAGGCTGTGGGGATTCGTGTTCGTGCAGCTACAGGAGCGTTAGTGAGGTCAGGCGCTGATGTTGGGGTGTCGAGGAGGCTCCGGTTCCAGTTCATCCCAAAGGTGTTCAGTGGGGTTGAGGTCAGGGCTCTGTGCAGGACACGCCAGTTCTTCTATACCTACTTCATCACACCAGGTCTTCATGGAGCTGCTTTGTGCACAGAGGCATCGTCATGCTGGAACAGGTTTGCGCCTCTTAGTTCCAGTGAAGGGAACCTGTAACGCTGTAACTCCACAGCACACAGTGACGCTCCGTACAAGTTTCCTAATAAACCCCAAGCTACATTTTTGACTCTATGCAAAGATACAGTGACACCAGCAATCTCATCAGAATGTTATATCATACCATCATATAGCCCGGTCCTGGACATCATGCTGGACGGCTGGGGGTCTGGTGGCGCTGATGCTCGCTGCTGTGCGCTAGGAATAATACACTACTTACTTTCTGTTTGGCTCTTCAATCAATTTCACAACGTGCAAGCACTGAACATCAACACAGATGAATGAGAAGGAAACGGTGCTCCGTATTTAGGTATACTGGGGTTTTTTCCATATACAGTTCAATTTATTTTACAGAGATACAATAAACATAAAGTATAAAGAATAAAGGTCCGTATAAAAAAAGATTTAAAGGGGACATGACATACGCTTTTCGGTTATTGTATGCTATACCCTGCGATGCTTTTGTAAAGTTTGCGCTTCTTTTTTCTCATGCCAGCCCGATAAGACTGATTTTGAATTGGATTGTCCCTTAAACAGGTAAACGCCTTCACTCTGATTGGCTGACTTGGCCAATTACGCTTTCCAATCAGAGTGGAGCTATTTACATATTTAAGCTTAGACACACCCCCTACAATCTGTTCTGAAGGGATTTTATACCATACTAAATATACCAAGGCCTAAATGTAATTGAAAAGTTTATGGCATGCGCACGTTAGTTTTAGACCTTTCGACCTTTTAATTAATTAACCACTGCAAAAAATATAGTTTATAATAATGAATTATAAGCTCAATGATTTAATCAGACACAACGCACAATGTGTTTAATTTTTTCATGTATTGAACTGTTACATTGCTTTATATTTAATATAATATTTTATATTTAATAGTTT
>JAQQZR010000038.1:3937748-3942748 GCA_030068235.1 Notoglanidium macrostoma
CTGACTGTGTGACACACACACACACACACACACACACACACACACACACACACACACACACAGTTAATGTTTATGTAACACTAACCTTCATGTGTGTCGAAGTGTGTGTGTGTGTGTGTGTGTGTGTGTGTGTGTGTGTGTGTAAGAGATGCTGCATCTGAACTTATTAAACACATGTTCCTGAACCTAAACACACACCACTCCACTTTCCCAATCTGAGAATGGCACCACACAGCTTTCATCACTGATCAGGCGTTTGGTGTTGTAGCGACGTGCACACTGCTCACTCGCTCGCTCAGACACGAGGCTCACGCTACGTCTTTCTCACAGAAAGCTGTCCATCATGTGTCACTATTGTCGAAACAAGAAAAAAAAACAGAAATGAGGAAGAAAAAGTAAACCACAGATGAAATTTTGGTTTTGGGGAGACTGGTGCAGCGTGAAAAGAAGTGCGGCTGTGTGTATGATCCAGGAATCCTGTCGTCTTTGCCTTCATTGGTCCTAACCACCATTTACATCTGACATGCTAAACCACTTCTTATAGAAGCGTTATTATTAAGCGTTTACATTTTGCTCTCGCTCTCACGCACTACTGGATGGATGAGAGACTGGATTCAGGGATGTGCTGCGCGTCACAGCGGGTGGATTTCGGTTCCTCGTTGGCCGTTTCTAATCGTCAAAGTGAGTGTGTGTGTCGGATTGCCAGGCGCTAAAATCAGAAAAAAGAAAAACGGCAGAAAAATAGTTTATTCATTAGGACTGTATGTAAAGTCACCAAGCACTTCAGCTCTGCTTTAGCTTGAGTTCATTGTAAATCACATTATAATTTAGAGAATAAAAAGCTAAATGTATATAATCATTCAAACAATAAAGCAAATGAATAAAAAAAATTCCAATATCAAAAAAAGAATCATTAAAAAGTGCCCAGCTTAATAGCTATGGTCCGAGAAAATAATAAATAAAAACATTTTGTTTGCTAATGAATTCATTTGTTTACGTGCTGGAATTATCCTGCAGGCTGTTGCATTATTTTATATTATTATTCATATGTCTTTAGGATAAATGTTTATCGGTTTATTTATTATTATATCTCTCGAGAACTATTTATGAATTTATTGTGGAAGTAAATGAGGGGAAGCAGGAGTGCGTGCTGGCGCCTCTCCTGATAGATCGCTCTCGTGCAGTTTTAGTGAACAGAGTAGCTTAATGTCGTATTTACTAACACATTTCTCCCAAAATAAAGAAGTGCTGCTTTATAACAAAGGCTGCTAATTGGTTTTGTTTAATCAGTGATTTTATTCTCCTGTTGTTTTCATAAATACCGAAAATCACGTTAACGTGCAGGTCGGCTTGTTTATAAAAAAAAAAAAAAAAAAGAAAGCTAAACAAAAACCAACAGCAGCCTAAGATTTGTTTTATAAACTGTTACGAGCAAAGGCTCATGGGAAAGCTGCACACCAAGTGCTGTCTCTTCACCGAGCAGTGTGTGTGTGAGTGTCAGTGTGTTTGTGTACGAGACGTACGTCACGCCGCGCACCCTACGTCAGAGACCAGTCGTCCAATCAGGCGCCAGAGCCGTCTGGACGAGCCAATCGGGCGCAGCGGCGTAGCGATGGTACTGAATCAAAGCCTCGCAGCTCTCCTGTGATATTACAATTCATTCTAGTAAGGGACGAGGACGAGGAGGAGGAGGAGGAGCAGGAGGAGGGGAAAAAGCTTGACTGTGTGAGTAGGGAAGCGTCAACATCGTCCCACTTTCACTTTATAATTTCTGCTCCTTCATTAAACCCAAACGTCTCCAGCAGCAGCAGCCCGCCATTTTGGCCCCTGTCGTCGTTTCACACTCCGCAAACGAATCACGTCGCTCCGCCACGACGTTCCCACACGGATAATGCGGAAAAACAGGGCTTCAGTCTCCATCTCTGTCTTTAAATAACTGTGATAAACGTGTTTTTTAAACGCTTCCTCTCACCTGTCAGAACACGCAGCTGGGAGCTTTAGTCACTCGTTTGCTTATTTATAAACGCATATTGTCGGCTCGACAGCTATTTTTTACTCTCCCACGTTTGTTTCTTTCGCACGTAAAGGAAGAAGGTGCGGAAGCGTGTATACCATACGATATTATACGATACGATATGTTATTTCTCAGAACAGTGAGATACCATCAAGGCGAATTTGCGCAGATAAACGTTTGCTAAACGAAAGCAGGTGATAACTTCATCGCAGCATGAGAGCCGGGAGGACGGAGGGATTAACGGGAAGACGCTGTAGCGGAGGAGTGCGGGTCTGAGACGGGACCACCTGCTGAGACACCCGACGCTCCGAGAGAGAGAGAGAGAGAGGGAGAGGGAGAGAGAGAGGGGGAGAGGGAGAGGGAGAGGGAGAGAGATGCCTCCCTCCTTTTATCGAGCCCTAGATCGGATTAGCCGCTGGCTCTTTTTTCTATCTTTTCTTTCCCCTCTCTCTCTCTCCCTCTCTCTCCCTCTCTCTCCCTCTCTCTCTCCCTCTCTCTCTCTCTCCCTCTCTCTCCCTCTCCCTCTCTCTCGCTCTCTCTCCCTCTCTCTCTCCCTCTCTCTCCCTCTCTCTCTCCCTCTCTCTCGCTCTCTCTCCCTCTCTCTCTCCCTCTCTCTCTCTCTCTCCCCAGTCCTCAGAGCGCTGAACCATCTATTCTTCTATCGCTCGTAGATGTGACGTGACGGACGGCCGTGACGGGATTTCACGTGTACTTTTCTTTAAGACGCTCTCTGCAGTAGGGCCTATTCATCCTGACACTCTTTCACCAACATCCTCTGTAGTAGTGTGTGTGTGTGTGTGTGTGTGTGTGTGTGTGTGTGTGTGTGTGTGTGTGTTCATAGCAGTTGAATGCACCTGTGTACGTTTGGGTTAAAATATCTTTTAAGTTCTGTTTTTCTGCGCCCGATAAGCCATGTCCATTACCCATAATGCACTGCACGCGATTCCAGCTTACATGCAGAGAGAATGAATAAGTAGATAAACAAATCATACTACTATTAAAATAAAGTCAAATTGTATTAAAAATCAATTTAAACATGACATTATTAATTACTTTTTTTTTATCCAACGCAAATTGTTTTTTCATCTTCGTTTATTTATTTATTTATTTATTTATTTTTAAGAAGAGAACCAGAATATTTCGATTTCTGGTTGCTTTAGTGGAAAGAACACTAATAAAAGGAAGACGATTGGAGAAACGGAGAAAATTTCAAGGAGGAAGAAGAGAGGAGCGATGGAGAGAGAAATGGAAGAGATGAGAGAAGAGACATTCAGGATCAGTGGAAAAGAGACGAAAGGAGGAGGGAAAAAAAGGAAGGAAAAATGAGGATAAAGGCTTGAGTATTTGCGAAAAGGGGGGGAAAAAAAGCAAGAGAGAGAAAACTGAGAAACAGAAAGGGGGGTAAACAGACGACAGAGCTGGGAGAAGAGAAGGATTCAGAACGAAAGCAGAAGAAAAGGTTTCGAGTATAAAACCAAAGAAATAGAAATGAGAGAAGAAAAGAAGAGATGGCAGGAAATGAAGTGATAAACAATTAAACAGGAGGAGATAAAAAGGAGTGTGTGTGTGTGTGTGTGTGTGTGTGTGTGTGTGTGTGTGTGTGTGTGTTTAATACCCTGTCCAAAATCAATGTTTAACAAACGACCTAAAAACCAAAAATAGGCTTCTGACATTCCCCAAATATTCCAAATCCGTCTAACACTGTTTTTAAAGCGGCTTTGATGGTTTTCCGGAACATTCTGTCTCTCTCTATCCCTCTCTCTCTCCCTCCGTTCCAGAAGCCCGGTTCGTTCCCGTGCCAGCCACCAGTAACGATATTCCAGGAAAGAGCTCCACATGTTCAATTATATAATTACATCATCGCAGATTTAGACAGATGTCCCATAATACATTTCAAATGCAATCAGCTGCACTCGATCCCCCACATAATGCGCTCGGAGAAGAAAAATGATCTCCGACGCACACGGAACACATCATATTTGTCACGCCGCTGCTTGGGTTGCTTCGCATTGCTGCTGCCGTCGTTATTGTTGCCGTTATTAACATTAGCTCGGATTTCCGGTCGCCATTTCGGCACAAATAGTTTTTGTTTTTTCTGAATTCAGAGCCAGAGCCCCCGGGCGATACCTGCTCATGCTAATCACCTTGTTGAAATACATGTCATTTCCGGGACACTTGGCGCCTCCGACTCGGAGAGAAGTTCCACTTTGTTGCACAGTTTGCTGGAGGCTGAGACGATTTCGCCGATCCGCGGCCAATCTCTCCTCCTCGCAGCACAGATGGCACACAATCCCGCTCAATCCTGACAACTGAGAATGAGTAACTGTTTACTTTGGCGACAGAGATGTATCTGTGCACCGAGCGAAGGAAAGCTGCTGTTTATACGCTACAGGCCAAAAAAACACCAGAGTTTAAAGTTCTAGAAATATCCGGCAAGTCCGATTGCCAAAAGCTGAAGGACGCTTTTAGATTAGTACTGATGTACGAAGGGAAACGTGAATCTCGGATTCAACCACTCCGGCGTCTGTAGCCGAGCTGAGATGCGGAATAGCGAAAAGGATAAATATTTCACATTTGCCAACCTTGATGCATTTTGCAGAGCAGCTCCAGAAAAGCACCAAGTCTTTATTTTTTCCTCTTAAGAAAAATCGACAAATGAATCTGGAATGATTGACAGTTAACGGTAAATAATTCATGACTGTCAGGACAGTGTACTGTATGTCCCGCGTAACTGTCCTTAAATAAGGACGTAGTTAACATTAGTTATCTATGTCTGCACCACAGCGCTGAGGATTCTCGAATCTGATTGGTCAGGAGGTTTGGAGCTTACGGTCTCTGTGATAACCCTTTATTTAAAATAAAATGATATTTTCATGCAACCTATCCTCTGGAGGCTCTGTCGCGGTGGCTCGCTCGCAGTGGCTCCAACAGGATTAAGTCAGAATTGCAAAATAAAAGTCTCTCCAACGCGCCAGCAGGATTTCAG
>JAQQZR010000038.1:3945248-3948753 GCA_030068235.1 Notoglanidium macrostoma
AAACTGGATCGCTGGTAATGCGGGTTCATTTATATGATTATTTTACACGTTACACATGAACCACTTTTACTTTTTTTTTTTTTTTTTTTTTTTTTTAAGTAATACAATAAATTCAATTACATTTTTATATTGAATTTTATTTTATTAAATTTGTAATTTAAAATCTCCCCTTTTTTTTTTTTTTTTTTTAAACACAGGAACTGTTATTTAATTTAAGACGGGCTTCATTTCCCACCGCAGCAGAGTAAATTTAGTTTTTATCACACACCCCTAACACTTTTCCCTCGCGCACGAAACGGATAACAAAACGCACTAATCAGGGCAATCGGCCCCCGGCGAGACGCGCACTGCTGACCACCGAGAACACACTCGACCCCCACCTCGTCCTCGTCCTCGTCCTCGTCCTCGTCCTTGCCTCTGTCTCGCTCGCTCGTCCTCCCCTTTAGCCTCTCGTCTTATTGCGGTGAGGGTTTCTCATCTTACAGTTACGAAAGTCAAAAAGTACTGCATTATGTTGGGTTATTTGTAAACACACACACACACATACACACTTTTAGTGTGTGTGGCAGTTTCCCTGAGATCCACGGGATCCATGTTCCCCCAAATTACCTATGGGAGACATCACACCTCTGTTTATGCTTCTGAAAGCACTCGGCTCAGCTTGGTAAGCACATAACAGCGGGGATCAGTGTAAATTTAACTCCTGCTTTTATGATAGATCGAAAGAAAACGTTATGCAAAGACATTTTCAGGACACTTGGGTGTTTCTGCGAAATTAAGGCAGTTTGAATGGGAAAAAACACCATGTACGACTCGAAACAAGTAAAGGATCGTCTAATGAATAAAACTGATAAACGGATGAAAAGACACCAGAATGATATCTTTGGTACTTGTTAATAGATGAAAGCACAGCTTAAACACATCAGAGATAAATAAAGTAATATAAATAAAGGAGTTAATGCCTTTATGAATCGAAGTTATTATAATTACCGCTACTAATTCTGATGTATAATGTGGGACACCATGGCATGGTTTTAGACTTCAGGAGACAAAAATGATTCAAATGTATTTTTTCTTTGACGCACTGAGCGGATAATGTACAGCAGATTAATGTGAGACGTGTCGTGTATTTATGAAATTATTGTCTTGGAAAACATTGAACTTGGACAGTGAGCTATTTGCATATTTGTTTTCGATTGGCTCTTATCATTTATGATGCAATAACTCTGCTGTGAGTTTGTTTGTTTGTTTGTTTTTTCCATAAAAGGAAAATAGATAGATAGATTTTTCCTTTGTTAGATTTTTTAATTCACCGTATCATTTTATTCAACTCCAGGCTACAGTTTAAAGAATACATTTTTAAAGATTTATTTTGTCACTTGCACTAATTAGCGTGCAGCCTCCTGTAGCCTGCGCTGAAAGAGAGAAGTCTTTTTTCTCTCTCTTACACTTTGTTAGTTATATAGCTGAAGTGTACTGTAAACATTGTACCGCAAACAAAAAATAATGAAATACTACGAGTACAAAATTCTAAATATTAAATTATACTAATATTATGTTACTATATATTATATGTAATATAAGCAGAAGACTGTTAAAGGCGCAGTAGTAGATATTTTTTTTTTCTTACTTGTACAAATAATCTGGAAAAGATGTAGAACATAATTGAAAAAGAAATGGTTTAAGCATTTAAATCCTCAGCAGAATTGTATAAAGTGGATGGGAAAACCCGGTTGGATGTTTGGATGGGCCTCCTGTCAATCATTTAATAGATGATGTCCATCCTGGGGGCGGAGCTTCACCAACAGGATGTCAGCTCATGTAATAAAAAAAAAAACGTATATATATATACGCAAATATCGAATCCACCTACTTAAGCTAAGCTTGAAAATGACTTATTATTTTAAACATGTAACAATAAAAATTACGTTCAAATGTGTTTATTACAGAAAGACATCAGTGAAAATCCAGGCCTCTACCAGTCTCTCTCTCTCTGTCTGTCCCGGAGTGGGAAATGTCAGATATCAGTGTTTCTCCGTTCTTCTCGTCTTTTACGCCTCATGACACTGTAGAGAAAAAAGAAATGATATTCTTGCTCTTTTTCTTTAAACTGCAGCGTGCGTCAGGGTTCCTGTACCTCAGCCCTGAGTCTGTTTATCCTGCAGACAGGAAGTGCAGCGTGAGCTCGGCACATTAGCCGCTTCATTAGCGCTGTGCGTCCATGTTCCACATCGGCGTGTCGTTTCACACTCGCACAGCTCCCAGAGACGCGCCGACTCCTGTGGGGCTTGCGTTTGATTTTCCCACAATGCTCAGCCCTGCAGCGCGGGCGTCAGGTTTCTGCCTCTCGACCTCCGGCAGCCCCGGCGTCGCTCCACGTCGCGTACCTGAGAATCATCACACACTCCCAGGACACACAGCTCGCAGGCGTCCATCATCAGCGCAGCATTGTTTATTTATTCCCCGCGATATTCATCAGGCCGCGTACATTCCGGATTCTTCTCAACAGTCTTCATTTTAATCTTTACTCTAATGCTGTGCAGCTGTACTGAATAAAAGGGTAAAGCATGAGAAAACTATATTAGTAGTACTCTTAGTATTGTTAGTACTCTTAGTATAATACTAGTTATTATTAGTAGTATTATTTACACTGTGTACATTTTAATTCATTTGAATTCTCGTAACGCTAAAATGAGACATCGGAAACTCCCACCTTTTTAACGTGCAAAAAAACCTTTCCTGAAAATAATAATAATAATAATAATGAATTAACAATGTGACATGTACAGTATATATAAACACACACACACACGCAGTACTGCGCAGAAGTCTTCGGCAGATGCTGAGGAAGAAAGTAAAGATGACTTCAGAAATAAGAAAATGATTTAAAATTTCAGAAAACAGTAATAAACGAAACACAGTCGGTATCTGACGCTTAGTTTTTGTTCTTTTTTTTTTTCTTCCTCCACTTTTTCTGAAAAGTGGTCTCTCCCATAATACACTACCTCTTTTACTGACACGTTTTTTTTTGGTGAAAAATGAAAACATTTTTCAAATACAAATTATTGTTTTTGGTTTCAAAAGAAGTACTGCTCTTGTACCGACTCAGAAATGCAGAATTCATCAAATAAATATCTATAACCAAATCAAAGAAGTGTGAGAAAAAGAACGGGTGCCTAAACTTTTGCACTGCGCTGTATATAGGTCTTTGTTTCGAGCTTTTCTTCCTGTAGCAGTCTTTTGTTCGTTTCTTCCTTTCTTTCTTTTCAGGGGAGTTTCTACACCTCACGTGTAGGGGTGATTACAGAATGCCCCGAGCTTAGCGCCCTGCGTACCAAACTTCACTGTGTGACTAAATAAATATCCCTTCCTGTGATTTTCCACAATAGCTTTCTGGGCTGGAATCTCACTAACCTTACAAGTGTAACTGAAGACCCGTGTGTGTGTGTGTGTGTGTGTGTGTGTGTGTGTGTGTGTGTGTGTGTGTGTGTGTGTGTGTGTGTGT
>JAQQZR010000038.1:3980808-4005941 GCA_030068235.1 Notoglanidium macrostoma
CCCCGGCGTGCCCCCGGCGCAGGGCCGACGTGGAACCCCCGCGTGCGCAGGGCCGGCGTGGAACCCCCGCGTGCGCAGGGCCGGCGGGCTCATTATTATATATTGTTGTGGATTTTCCCCCGTAGTACTGATGCGGCTTTTCCTCTTGCTGACTCTGTACATCCTCGTGACGGATGAATATTATTCACTGATTAACACAAACAGTTTAAATGAAAAGTAAAATCACGTGTCAGGTTTCATTACAATATCAGCAAGGTTGTTAAACGTGTCCGTAATAAAGGATGAAATCTCTTATTAAAATACTTTGCTAATGGGGTTTCTCTCGCTCTCTCTCTTTTTTCCCCTAAGACATGACCTTGTGACCTTCAGCTGAAGGTCAGAAGGTCAAACGCTGTCTGAATGGACGCTGATATTAATTATAGCACGTTAATGTTGGGTGCAGCGTTAGAGCTGATGGGATTGAACAGGACGTGATGTGGCAGCTCGGATTCAAGCCGGCACTCAGTCATCCGCTCTCCAGCGGTTATTATCCTCCCTCCCTCTCTCTCTCTCGCTCTCTCGCTCTCTGAACTTCCTGCTCTCCCCCCTTCTTCTTCTTCTTCTTCTTCTTCCTTTTTTGCAAAAGCGCCTCAAATGGATGTACTCCATTATCAAAATTTAATTTCTGCTCCCATGGCCGTTTCCCTCCTCCCACATCTCTCACTCTCTCCCTCCGTCTGCTTCATCAGTATCTGCGGCGGGACAGCGGCACGGCGTCTTAATCGTGTTAGGTGAGGAGCCGCTGCAGCATGACTGATGAATTGTGTGGCTTTGAGGAGAAACGGATCGCCTCACGGCCGAGACCGTATCTCGGCCCGACCGCACGCCGTCCCTCGGATGAAACGGAGCGTAATTAAGTGCAGAAAAAACGCGCTCTTCATGTAGGTGAAGAATATTAAAAGTACGTAAAAAATGGCTATACCGTTCTCCATTGTGCATTTTTTTTTTTTTTTAATTACTGTACTTCAGTATGCTGTATTGTTTAAAAAGACAACGTTAAATAATAAATATAATTGAATTCCAACAACAAGTAGGAATGAGCAAGAGATATTATTTGTTTGTAATTTGAGTTTGTTCACTCTGACTGACTGACAGACCTCCTTTGAATCAGTAAATGTGATTAATTGTGATATATATATATATATATTAATACATTGTGTAAATGTAAGCGTGTACATCAGTGCACTGCAATATAACTCCGAATATGTGCATCAGTACTCCAAAGAGTTCATTCAGAATATTTCAAACATTCTTGGTAACGTGTCTGACTTTTAATTTGGTTTGGGTTCGACATTTGAATTATTATTATTTATTGCTCCTATTGCTGCCCATGTTCATGAAGCTCCGCCCCCAGGATCTCAGGTGAACTGTAAAGTAGGATAGTAGTCCAGGAGGCGCTTCCTAACGCAAACAAGCGTTCCGGACCGGAATTCCAAATGGGTTTTTTCAGCATGTCATAAAAGAGGTCGGCTGACTCCTCCCAGAATCCTCCGCGCCAAGTAACAAGTCGGCATTTTCCATGGCGTTGACGTTCCAAAAACAACCTGCGACCGCGCAGCGACATCCCGGCTCGCAGAGCTTAAACCATAATGTGGCGTTGAAGATTTTATTTGGCAAAGTAGCTATGTCTTAAACCTCCCCTTTTCTATGTCTTAAACCTCCCCCTAAACCTTTTCCTGCGGTTATCCTGTATGTAGCCGACTCGAACACGCGGGCGGGCGGTCGCAAAAGGAAGAAAGCGATAAGGCATATTTTGTTGTGAACGGAGAGAAAGTTGGAGACGGGTTTGGAAGGGTGAATGTGAGGAGTTTGTTTTCCAGTATGTATTTTCCCGATTATTAGTAAAAGTAAGGAATGAATCAAAATCAAGCATCGCTCCTTTGAGCTGTCTTTTCTTACAGCATATTTGTCTTTCGTCAGCCAGTTAGAAGGTGCTGTGCACTGTGATTAGTTTGCTTTAATTTGAAAGTGTGCCATATTCACAGTATTTAGCCAGTTTCAATCCAATTCCTGAGTGATAAGTAATAATGTATGTTCTGCAGAAAGTGCTGGAATAAAAAGCCCTATCCCCGGATGGGACTAAACGCACACGTGGTCCTGGGGGAACTTCCTATCTTACAGATGTAATACTTGCTGTATTTAGTCTCGTGGCGTGCGTATCAGTGTGCTTTCTTCAAATATTAAGCACTTGAAGTGAGAAATGAATGCTTCTCATATACTTTCTGGGTATTGTTGTATCGTATGTTTAAATGTTGTGAATGGAGTGAGGTCACCTCTGAAATGCAGTGCTGGAAAAGTATGGAGTCTAGCCAAAAAGGAAATATTTTAATCAGCTTGCAGGCACGTAACGATTCACCCTGCTCACGATTTGATTTTGCCCCAATATTTTTGAAAAACAAAAACAAATCAAAAGAACATTTACCGAAAAACGCAACGTTTACTTTCCTGTTCTTTATCAACTTCAAATTTCTTTTGTTAAATTAAAAAAAAACTTTTGTTCCATTTTCCTTGAAACCATTATAAATAATTATTTACAAACATTTGTAAAGGTTGGAGTAAAATATAACGGCCTATTAACTACAATTTTCCTTTTATTAAAAATGAGAAAAGTTCATAAATTTTTTTAAAAAAGCTTAAACATAAAACAGCTCACTCCGTTTGCTGTTGACGTTGCACGACGAGGTTAGTTATGCTGTGGCACCGGGAAGTCGGGTTGGCGATACACAAACGCATTATGTTTAAAAACGAATCAGAAATGTTGAGCAGACATTGCAGTAGAAACACATTAGATAACGATAATTTAATCAGCATCTAAATAGCCAGAAATCTGTCTACTTAGAGGACTGATAATCAGCATGCAGTGCATTGGACAAGTATTAATTTTGTAGCGTAACAACCTGGAAGTGAAATTTCATGCAGCTACACAAAATAGCTTCTAAAAATCCCCACCCCGTCTGTGAAGCATGCTGGCGGTAGCATTAGCCTTCCAGGTTGTTGCAATGTGTGAAGAAGTTGAAGGGGGCGTGAATACTTATGCATTGTTAGAGTTACTTTACACTAGTGTGGCAGATTTGTGATCTAAGAGTGATTTAATGCGAGCAGACACACGAGAAAGAGACAATCTAGAAGTAAATCTGAAGTTATGTGCTGTGTTGTGTTCTGTCGGAGGCAGCGTGCAGGAGGTCGCCGGGAAATTAGCATTGGCTTTGGTGAGAAAAAGAAGTCTTCATCAGCATGATCTAAAATTATAACAAATTAAAGACGTATTTGGCAGCGCAGGCGTATGAAGCGATAATAACAACGTTAGACATTGCTCTGAAGCAACAATAACAAAACACAGCCCTGACCCTGTCTCAGGGTTGCCAGATTACTTAATTATAATCTGCGGACGCGTGCGTGAGCGAGGGAACACGCCTGCGTTATGCACAGAGGTTATTTCAGTACACGCGCTCCCATGACCATCTGTCTCCGTACATGTTGGTGTTTCAGACACCGTGTGATCGATGACAACCTTGAAAAGTCAGATCTCTGTCACGGAGTGGAGGAAGCGGCAGCGGCGAGGCACGTGATCACGTGTGCAGGAGAAACCAACACTGATGGGGGAATAAGGAAATATTTTAATTAGAGCTACATTCTTAGAGATGCAGGCAGATCAGAAAATAAAGGAAGAGATGGGAGGATGGATGGATAAATTATTCCATCTGTTTATTTACTTACGTATTTCTTCACTTATTCATTCAGTTAGTTGTTAAACTAGATAGATAGATAGATAGATAGACAGAGTAATGAAGGAATAAATAAATGGCTCTGTATGTGTGTATATAAGGTTAAGTGCTGGTACCTTATTATTATTATTATTATTATTTTTTGTGTGTTTTTTATGTTCTTATTTATTTCCTTATTTGTTACTTTGTTGTCGTTCTCTCTCCTGATGGTCATTAGAGAAAAACACGTTACACGTGCCACGTTGCAAGCGACTGTAAAGATCGTTCGATAGATAAATGATAGATAGAGGGGTAAATGGACTGACAGATAGCTGAGCTGAGATGAGTAAACAATCAAACAAACATAAATAAATACCTACATTGTGTACAAAGGTATTCTGAATGGCCAAGTACTGATATCTTATTGATTAAGTATTTGTTTGTTTGTTTACTTGATTATTATTTACTTATTTAGATAATTATTGTCTCTACTGAAGGTAATTAGAACATATAATAATAATAATATAATAATAATAATAATAATAATAATAAATGTGCCATGTTAGAAGACACATCAACATCATCTCTATTTATGTTTGTTTGTTTGTTTGTTTGTTTGTTTACTTGGTTGGTTAGTTAATTATTTGGTTATTTTTTATTAATCTATGTTTTCATTCATTCATAGTTTACTTAGTAGCTTTATTTTACTTCTAACAACAGAAATGTCTTCTAGAAGAATAACTCACTGTATGATCTGCATGTTGTTGCCCAAATAATAATAATAATAATAATAATAAATGTGAGTGTACGATGTTTAATGCACAGTTAAGCCGTGTGTTTTAGTGTAACAGATTTAAAAGTAAATGCTGCTTTAGTTCAGTCAGCGCCTGATAGCGGTTAGTAATAATAGTCCGTTGTTGCTGTTGAGTTAAAGCCGGAGGAAGAAGAGCGTGATGAAGCTCAGCAGCGGTTTAGTTTTAGTTTTAACGTACATTGTTACGAATTAACGTCATTTATTTATTCCTACAGCAAAAAACTCCCTCTATTAACTCATTCCACTCAGCTTATTAGTATTCCTTTATTAGCACAGAGACGTGACGCTGTTAACCAGCCTGTAAGGTTTCGCTTTTCACGTCTCAGGGACGCACGCAGGTTCACGTAGATGGAGGGAAAGCTTAAGGATGAATAAAATGTACAGAAGAGGCGCGCGCGGAGCAGCCGGGACACGTCCACGTGCCGCCTTCTCGCTGAGGACTTCCTGTAACGTCCCCGCCTGCTTTATTACAGTATTGCAAACAATGTTTTAATTGCCCTGAAATATTGCCTGGTGTGTCTTTAAATAACGTTGAAAGTAATTTAAAGTTGATTTCAGCGACTGAACTTCTCGTTTATGGTTTTACTTTTAATTGCTTACCAGATTTATTTAATCTCTTTCCCAGGGTGTGTGTGTGTGTGTGTGTGTGTGTGTGTGTGTGTGTGTGTGTGTGTGTGTGTGTGTGTGGGCTCGGCTGAATAGTACAGGAACACACACTAGCTGCCATCATGAGACTCTCTTTGTTACTGTCTGTTTATTAAAAGTGCTGTATTTCTTTTTCTTCCCTTTTTTCGTTTTTTGTTTATTCTTTAAAGAAGACGAGAGCTATTGGAAAGCGCAGCGCTTCCCCCCGTAGCTCTCGCAGGCAATTTGTTCGCCGTGTTTATTCAATCCCGCTGGAAAATACCCGGCCTAATTTAATACGCGAAGCCGCAATAAGTGCCAGAATGACATATTCTTATTTAAACGCTCCAGCCGAGCAGACGTCCTCTCACACCCTCATAGTGAGTTTTTTTTTTTTTCTTTTTTTTTTCGCTTTTCTCCTTAACGGAGGTTTTGATCTCTGACCCCAGGCTTTATTTTAAAACATCCAAAGTGGGGGAATTAGCGGAGAAAAGCCCCGTGTCAGGCCTGGAGGACTAAAGGAAACACGTTTACGCTCTGCACTCGCTCCCTCCAGATCCAGCTGCGCATTATTATTAGGGATTTTTTTTGTTTGTTTGTTTGGGGTTTTTTTTTTTTTTTTAAACAAAATGATTAGCATTTTCTGTAACACGAGATTCATCTGGAGATCATTCTAGAAGATCACAGTACTCACACACACATGCGCGCGCGCGCCATAGCACATTTAGGGAGCGGGTAGATGCTTCATTTGCATCTTTTTTTCCCTCTGAAGCTGTAGACGCTAATGAATGCAGATGAGATCTGGCTCGTCAAATCAAAATACATCCGATTATATACATATACATACGACACGTGACTTTCTAAAGCACTGATCTCTCTCACACACACACACACACATTGTTTAAACACTGATAATGAACACATGGGGAGTTTCACCCTGACAAATATGATTAAAAGTGCACCATGAGTCTCTGTAAAATAAACAGCCGTATGTATTTCAGCACTGGATTATACGTAAGCATATATTTATAGTTCCACAGAGTGAGAACCTGAACCTGCAGTACCGTTAGAGCTGTGATCAACACCTCCCATCCTGACCAATCAGGATGCAGGACTAAAGAACGTATGATTAGAGGACCACGGAGTCGTCCATCAGCTGAGAAGTATTCACGGCTAACCTAGCTAAAAAGATCAAAGAAGTAAGACGCTATTTCGACAGTTTTATAACACGTGAACACGTCTGTTTTAAATCGAATGCACGCTTTATTACCACATAACGTAACATTTTGGCTCGTCGCAGCTCAGTGCGATAGTAAAGCGAGAAACTCCACACAGCAAAATAAAAAAAAAATCTTTTTTACAGGAAAATAAAGAAGAATAAATTCTGGGCCGGGACAGACTTAATGAACACGTGTGTTAGAGAGAATAAAGGGAGTGCGAGACGAAAGGAAACGAAAAGCAGAGGGAGGCGTGTGATGATCCGTTTGCATCAGATGCTTATAAACAAAACCGCAGTCTGTTTTTATTACATCATTTATTGGGCTCGGGCCGTAATAGCCGCTCTGTCTCAGGCTTGATTAGTTTAGGGAGGTTTTATTTCAGGGGTTTTTTTTCAGTTCAGGGGAGCTGGTTCTCTGATACGGGCCCTGCGGGATTGTGGGAAATGAGAGCACCGCTTTCTTCTCCGCGGTACGAACATGTGTGTGACTTTAAAAAAAACGAGACGAGTCTCCTCCCGCTCTTCCTCCATCCTCGTTCTCGGACTCTCCGGACGTTTTGATATTCGGAATAAGAGACGGGGGAAAGCGCAGGTTCCCGAGGCTGAGTCGTCGACGGAGCCGAACACGCGGGGTGGCCAGATGGTGCCTGTGATCTCTCTGGGTATAAACAACAACGCGCTGATGTGTTAGAGTCATACTGCCGCCGCTTCTGCAACATTTGTTGTTTGTTTCGGGTCCGAGGAAGTGCGCGGTGTTGATCAGGAGCGCGGGACGTCACACCCAGGCGTGGGTTCTCTGGAGATTTAATCAAGTGGACCACCCAGTGCTGGAGCTTCTGTTTACACTGAGAGAGCTAACTTCCAAACTATACATCCCTCTGTCCCTCTCCCTCTGTCTCCCTTTGTCTCTCTCACTCCCTCTCTCTCTCCCTCTCTCTCTCCCTCTGTCTCTCTCCCTCCCTCTCTCTCTCTCTCTCCCTCTGTCTCTCTCCCTCTCTCTCTCTCTCCCTCTGTCTCTCTCCCTCTGTCTCGCTCTCTCCCTCTCTCTCCCTTTGTCTCTCTCACTCCCTCTCTCTCTCTCTCTCTGTCTCTCTCACTCCCTCTCTCTCTCCCTCTGTCTCTCTCCCTCTGTCTCGCTCCCTCCCTCTCTCTCCCTCTGTCTCTCTCTCTCCCTCTGTCTCTCTCCCTCTCTCTCCCGTTGTCTCTCTCACTCCCTCTCTCTCTCCCTCTCTGTCTCCCTCTCTCTCTTCCGCTCTCTCCCTCTCTCTGTCTCACGCGCGCACACACACACACACACACACACACACACACACACACACACACACACACACACTCGGCACTATCAGGCCGGCGAGATGACAGGATCTAGAGGACTTGTTAACTTCCGGCGATGGACGAGGCAGAAAGAAAAGCAGAGTCTTCCTTCCTTTCTTTCTTTCTTTCGTTCTTTCTTTCTCCTTAATTTCTCTCTCTTTTTTAATACTTTCTTCTTAAATGCACAGTTTCTTTTCTTATGTCGTTCCTTTTTGCCTCTCCTTCTTACCTTTTCTAATTTTGTTGCTTCCGTTCTTACATAAATTTTCTTTCTTTCTTCCTTTTGTTAAATTTTCATTTTTCTGTTGCTTCCCGTCTTCCCCTCATTATTCTTTTTTCCTTTATTCTTCTTCATTGTACTTTTCCTTCCTTATAACTTTCTAAATGTGTTTTTATTTCCTTTTCTTCTTTCCTTTATCAGTTTCTCTCTCTCTTTCTTGACTGGAGCGACTTTAACATTTTCTCTCTTATTCCACAATTTCAGCGTAAATTCCAGTGCTTCCAACAATTCAAATAAGCAACAATCTCATTTTTTGCTCTTGAATGAGTAATAAAGATCATTTTTTAGCATAGAATTAGCAAGTTAATTCACTAGCGCCAATGCTAACGGCATGAAGGCGTGCTGGACTTTCTAATCATTCACTTTTTTTATTAATAAAAATGAATAACCAGCACAAATTCCTGGTGTGTGATGTGTGTAACAGTGCCAGAGTGTCATAGTGGATATTGTAGGTGTTATTATTTAGGTTCTGCATGATTTATCTGAAGCAGGCACAAGGGTCGTAGTAAAGGGAACACTAGCTGTGTTCAGGGTTGCCAGATCTTAGCAAAATGATCTGCTCTAACAGATGTCAAAGTAATAAATGTAGCTCAGAACATGTTGGAGCTTCTCATAGCAGCGAGCGTTCCGTTTAGAGGAGAAAAATAAGATGAACGAGAGATGAAGTACAAAAGAGGATACAGAAGGGAGTCGAACAAGGAAAGAGAAACGACGGGGAAAATAAAGAAAAAGAGGAAAAATAGGGAAAAATTTAATGAATGGAATTTAATCTGAGGAAAAAATGTGAGGAGAAGAAAGGACAGAAAGCACCAAGAAGAAATGAAAAATTAAATGAAATTAAAAAAATGCATGAAAAGAAGTAAAAAGAGAAACAGAAGAAGAGACCCAAAAAGAGAGAGGAAATTGATTTGATTTGATTTAATAACAGCTCAAAAGACGGGGGGGGGGAGAAAAGAGTGAGACCTTGAGGAAGAGGAAAAAAGAGGGGAAAGTGTGATGGGAAAGGAAAAAAGAAAATGGATGGAGAGACGTGAAAAGCGTAACGGGGAGAGAAGAAAGGAAAGAGAAACTGAGAAAAAGGAAAACAATGAACGAGAGATGAAAGGATGAAATAGAGAGAAAAGGGGTTGAAGACTAGAAAGGAATTGATTTAAAATCGGAGACCATTACAGTGAGAAGGAAGTGAGACAGGATGAGAAAGCAAGGAGAAAAAATATGAGTATGAATGAAAAATGAAAAGGGAAAAAGACTAAAAGAAGGAGAAGGGAAAAAAAAAAGAGTGTGATCATGAGGTTGTGGGTTCAAAGCCCGTGTCTTTTTAAGTGAAAAGAAACAAACGTAAAGTTACTTATACATTGAGTCTTCTAGGGGTGTGTGTGTGTGTGTGTGTGTGTGTGTGTGTGTGTGTGTGTGTGTGTGAGAGAGAGAGAGAGAGAGACAGACAAACAGACAGACAGAGAGAGAGACAGAGAGAGAGAGAGAAAGTAAAAAACTGAAAGTTGAAAGTGAAGCAACAAGTGTTTAATTTTTCAGTCCTAACCGTCTCTCTGTCTCTCTCTCTCTCTCTCTCTCTCTCTCTCTCTTTTCTGTGATAAATGGAAGTGAGCTCCGAGATCCGATCCACGCCAGGCGTCCCCCTCACACTTCTGCGCTCTCGTAAAGATAAGAAAATAATGGGCAGAGCTGTGCAATCTCCAATCTAAGGCAGATTAAAGGCAGGTAATTAAGTGCGCTAATTACACACTGTTGCTCGTTTAAACACTCGTTATTATAATAATTGCAGTTGGAGGTTCTCCAAGACCCGGACGATTTACACTCGCGTCTCCGACGACTTGCACCCAGAGCCATGCAGCTGGGTGCTGTAAACACACACACGCACACGCACACACACACACACACACACACACTGTGATAGTTAAAAGTTTCTCAATGTGCTATATTACATATTATATTATACTACAACAACTAATAATATTCATTTTCTGGTTAAACCCCAAAATCTCTAGGACAATTTCAAATCTCTGCACCAGCTGTTTCCTAAATGATTAATGAAGTCATACTTAGTAATAATGAGAAATGGTGGACTTCTCCATCCGATCTAACAGGAAGTGTCTGTAATCTGCATCGCTCTGATTAACACGGCACGTACTATTGTTTTACATTGACACTAGCGCTCTCGATGAGGCTTCTGTCTGTAGACGTTATGATTTCATCCTCTAATCGCTCGTTTAGAGTCACGGCTGGATCCACAGCGGTGTAGTCCACTTTATTGGACTGCTGTTCTGGGTGAGCGTGTTTGTTCTGTGACAAAGATCATGATTAGTGATGAAACTTCAAGGGGGCAAAAACTTTTGACTGGTAGTCTGTGCAATTTCTGTGCCTAACACACAGAACGCACACAAAGCCGCATCAGCGTCGAGAAAGATGAGGCGAGAATACACGCAAAGTAAAATAACGCTGAAGAGAAAGAAATGCGAGAAAAGAGAGGGAGAAGAAACGAATAAACCAGGAAAGCTGAGGGGAGAGAAGAAGAGGAAGGGAAAAGCAGAGGGAAGAAATAGAGAGAACAGATTTTTAAAGAGTGAAGGAAAAAGAGGATGATAAAAAAAAAATCTGAAAAGAGGTAGAGGAAAGGAGAAGAGGAAAATACAAAGGAAAGAAGAGGAAAATGGAGGAGGAATGGAAGAAGGAGGAAAAGGAGAAAAGGTTGGAAGGGAAAACAGAGGATCGGTACGTGGTAAAGAAGGGAAGGAAGAAGAAAAATAGTACAGACGGAAGAGAAAATGAAAATAAAGAAGTAAGACAGAATAAAGGAATGAAATGAGAAATGGTGAGAGAAAAGGAGAAGAAAGGATGACAGAAGAGAAAGTGGAAAGATGAAAGGAGAAGAGATTACAAGAGAAAGAAGGAGAGAGAAATGGATGAGAGACTGGGGGAAGAGAGAAAAAAGAGGGATAAACAATGAGAGGGTGAGAAGAGCAGGAGGGAAATAAAAGAAAAGTAGATAAAAGAACAAAAAGATGCAGAAGAGAGAAAGGAGATGAAAGGAGGAGGACACAAGGACAAGATGAAGAGGAGAGGAATGAGAGAGTGGTGTGAGAAATCAATGAGGAAGAGAAAAGACGAGTGCAGAAGAGGAGCAAAGAATGAAATACAAGGCAAGATGGAGTGAAGGAGGAAAACAGAAAGAAATGGATGAGAATCTAGGGAAAGGAGGAGAAGAAAGAATGACTAACGAGGAGAAAAGAAGAAGATGACAAAGGAGGAGAGGGATGGTGAGAAGAGGAGAGGAGAGTGAACGGAGTGAGAATGAACGACCGTGGATTAAAGGAGGGGAAAAAGAAAGACGAATAAACAAGAAAGATGAAAAGACGTTATGACATCACTAGCTGTTCTGATAAAGGTAACGGCTCTAGAACGGTGCTACTCCAAGTTCACGCACACGCACACGCACACGCACACGCCGCCGGTCCTGCAGTCGAGCCTGCGGCCTGGAACCCAGTCGCAGTAATAAGAGCGAGAATTGCGCATGTTAGAGTGGAAATAATTAAGAGCAGTAATTAATACCAATCAGCCGTCCGGGTGATTAGAGTCTCTGCAGCGAGTCGTAAAGAAACGCCGCAGCTCAGGGAAATAATGAAAGAGCAAATCAAAGAGGAATTGTTACTTTACACAGGGAGAGAGAACAAACTAGGGGAGGAGTGTAACGCTTCGTAATTACACTTCTGATGCGCTTTATTTCCGTTCGGAAAGTGTGTGTGTGTGTGTGTGTGTGAGAGAGTCTGAAAGTGTGAGAGTGTGTATGCGTGTGGGAGAGAGAAAGTGAAAGTTTGCGACTGTGTGTGTGGGTGGGAGTGTATGGAAGTGTGTGTGTGTGTGTGTGTGTGCCCAAGAGTGTGTATGACAGTGTGTGTAAGAGAGCGAGTGTGTGTGTGTGTGTGTGCAAGTGTACGAACGTGTGTGCGAGGGTTTGTGTTTGAGAGTGTGTGCAAGAGAGTGTGTGACTGTGTGTGCGCGGGTGTGAGTGGGGGTGAGAGAAGGTGTTTGAGCCCGTGTGCGAGAGTGTGTGTGTGTGTGTGCGAGAGTATGTGTGTGAGAGCATCTCACACATTCAAACTATGAACTAGTGCGAGTGCAGCTTAGGAGCTCGCTGTAGGGGGCGTGGCCAATAAATGCTCATGATTAGGTCACATGACCATAACATGTCCATAGGCTGCATCAGTGCTAGGAATAGGAGAGAGAGAGAGATAGCGCACCCCTGTATTCTCTCACTTCTATTTTCCATCCTTCTCTCATTCCATCCCTCCCCCCACGGTCTTCTCCTCTTCCTCCTCACTCTCTCATACTTTTCCATCCCGTCTTTCATTGTTTATCATTTTCTTTCCTCATCATTTATTTTTCTTGACTCTTTTCCTCCCTCTCTGTCCCTTAATTGGCTTCTCCTTTCATCTCCTCTCCTTCTCTCCTCCTGGTTCCCGTGTCCTTTCATCTCCTCTCTTTGTTTTCTTATTTTTTCTTATGTTCACTCCTTTGTTTATTGTATAGTTCCTGTTCTCAAGTCTTGACAACTTTTAAACCAGTTTAATGGATTCTACATCACCATGGAACCTGTGTATTATGATGGGGTGCCATTACATATGTACATGTTGTACCTAGCTCTTCCCTAACGTGTGTGTGTGTGTGTGTGTGTGTGTGTGTGTGTGTGTGTGTGTGGTCTCCTGTTGCGGTATCGAAGCTGTAACGGGATTCAGCTGTGTGACTAACGATTAGGTGTGTTTCTTAACAACTCGTCCCTAAATGCCTTCTTACCACACAAACGTCCAGGATTAATTACCCTCGCTAAAAATACAGCCAGCAAACGCAGGGCTTTTTAAATAATACAGAGAGAGAGAGAGAGAGAGAGAGAGGAAGAGAGAGAGACAGAGAGAGAGAGAGAGAGGAAGAGAGAGAGACAGAGAGAGAGAGAGGAAGAGAGAGAGAGAGAGAGAGAGAGAGAGAGAGAGATGACCTAAAAAATGAATAAATAAAAGTGATTAATGGTGCTGGTAGATTTCATCATTTTATTAAAAGATAATTGTGTGCTTTTAAAAAATGAAACGAGAGATGAGATTCTTTTCATTCTTCCATTCTTACGTGCGTGTGTGTGCGCTTGTGTGTGTGTGTGTGTGTGTGTGTGTGTGTGTGTGTGTGTGTTTCCCTCATTTGAGGTCTCTGTATTGCGTCACTCCTGATATTATATCACATGTGATGAAAACGTTCTCCATTTCTTTTCCAATTTATCTCCTAGCGTCTCTCGGCGCACACACACACACACACACACACACACACACACACACACACACAGCGCTGCTGTATCGCATTACCGCGGCAGCTCTGTGATCACAGGTAGAGCAATTTGATCTAATGCTGCGATGTTGAGATTTCTTTTCCAAATGCTTTGCAGCCTTATTGATTTTCATATCATATGGATGGCTTGATATCAGCCGCTGCAGATGTATTAGAGGTCAGTGACTCGGCACGTTCGCGCTTATCCGTACCTGTGATCAGAATCCCGAGCAGCGCAATATGACATGACAGCGAAGGAGAAATGGCTGCTCTTCAGGAGACGCTTCAGTCTGAGCTCTGCTCTGTTTCTGCTGAAGAGCCTTTACACAACACTCGTTCACTGTCACCACCACGCCGTTCAACCCTCCAGTCTGATTGGTCCAAAGTTCTAATGCGCTACCGCTGCTATAGTAACGGCTCACACACAGGCTGTCCCATGGTGGACGACTAATGGTGGACGACGAGGGGGGGGAGGGGGGGAGTAGTAGAAGAGGAGTGAAACCCGCCGTCTCTGCTGCGACTGTATGCGTTAGAGATTTTCATATAAACATATAAACTCTTCTTTTTCTCCTTTTCATCCTTTTCCACTTCTCCTATTTTTTTCTTCCTTGTTTTCATCTTTTTTTTCCTCGCTTGCTTCTTTTTGCTTCTGTTTTTTCTTCTCCTCCTTTACTTTATCTTCTGTCTTCCATATTTTTTCCCCACCTTTTATTACTATTACACTTTTTTTGGGTTCTTCTTCTTCTCTGTCGCGTCTTTTCCCTTCTTTTTTATTTATTTAATTTCTTCATTGAGGTTAAAAAAATTTTATAATTCCTTTATTCTTCTTGTTTTTTTTTTTTTTTTTTTTAGTTTTCCTCAATTTTTTAGTTTCTCTGTTTTGTTTTTTTTTTATTCACCATCTTCTGTTTCTTTGATTTTTCTTTGTCTTTCGCTCTTTCTTCTCCTGTGATTTTCTTTCTTATTATGTCGTCGTTTTTTCTTCTTTCTGTCCTTATTCCTGTATGCTTTCCTTTCTCCTGTGTTGCTCTCTTCTTTGTCTTGTGTACGATACACCGTTTACGTGATCATACTGTAATCGTTGTAAGGAACGTTGATCATCATTAAATATTCATCAGTAAATGGTGTTATATTGTCTTTAAACAGGTGTCTACAAATGTAATACCTGCCCTTTAGCAGTACTCTTTTACACGCTCAATCACTCCGTCCTTCTTTATACACCTTTACATCGAAATGCTCAAATTGTGTGAACACAAAACATGCAGTTTAGTTTATTAATTATTAATTAAATTATAATTAATATTATTTTCAAATTGTAGCATTCCACAATTGAAATATAACACTGTGACATCACTAGCTTCTTTTTTCTACTTTATGTAGGTCATTTTTGCATTTATTTATTATTTATTTATTTAATTGTGGGTGATGTAGCATGTAGGTGAAAAGTGCATTATGAAATCTGGTGCAATTTATGGAGATATCAGTGTCACATCTCTCTCTCAGCCAGTCCTGGCTGGATTCAGACAGGGCCTAAAGCTCAGCCAGTTTTTAGAGAAAACTTCTCTCCAGTATAAAAAGTGGAAAGTGGGTTTTAATATATTTCTCCATTCATCAATTTATTTTTAAACCTACTTGGCTTTAAATACCGATAGCCGCCTGTAGCTAATAGACTCCGTGTCGTTCTGTCTGCTCGCTAGCCGGAGAGGGATTTTTATTTTTATATTTTTAATTTATTCCCCCATTTTTTAATCTGATTGTGCCTATAGGTGATATATTCAGCTCCAGGTTGGATTCGGGAGACGGTGGCGTTCTCTCGGCTCTCGAGAGGGAATTCGAGAGGGTGTTTCATAACGAGATCCAGAGAGAAAGGGACCATGTGTATAATGTGAAGATCTACTCCTCAATTTCAGATACCTCTCTCTCTCTCGCTCGCTCGCTCGCTCAGCATGGAAGCACATCCACTTGAGTGCAGTTTCAGCTCTGTGGTATGTAGAGGAGAACAGAAAGCTCCATTTAGTGTGTGCGCATAGTGACAAGGATGGAGCGAGGTTCGAGAAAGGTCGGAGTTCAAGTACTCGAGTGGGTTTTCTTTCCGCCGCAACATTGTTTCTCAGCCCTGCTTTCTTCTCCCTTCGTTTTTGTTACCTCCATCTAAGGCCGCGGAGGGGGGAGGGGGTTCTTGGCGCGCTCCTCGGCCTCCCGCTAGTTCAATAACCGAGTTTTTTTCTCTTCCCGCTGGAACGATGTGAGCCCAGATTGTGTTGATAAGTGGCTCTGCTTTAGCTCTCTTGTTTAAACCAGGCTTCCCAACTCCCCAGATCGTTTCTGGTGGTCCATGGGAAGCCAGGTGCATGGATCCGTCTCAGGAGTTGCTCTCAGACTGCCTAACAAGCTCCCTCGGCCGGGGACGAGTACCCGACTCCCCCCATAAAACTAGCTCGTTACAGCCCCCACTGCGCCTCCCAAAGAAAAACTCCCATAGGTTAATGGGAACCGAGGACGGGTTTATAAGGAAAGGTACTTTTTCAAGTCTTCTTTAATTTGAGTCTTAGTGTGTGCATGTGTACGTTTCCCCCGCCTCGTCTTTATCTGGGAAACTTGCCCACGTTCTTTGTGGGAAGCTTTTTTTTTTTTTTTTTCTGCTCTTGATTTTCCCCCTTCTCTGTTTTGGACATATGCACATTTGCCAATTATGAAGTGCAAGTCAAGAGGGATTTTTTTTCTCTTTTTCTTTTCGCATCCTGCTCGGTGTTTGTCGAGTCCATTGTTTATGAGAGACATGACAGGCAAATTGTGGCCACAGCGAGGCCCTAATGGAGCCAGTTATTGCACAAATATCAATCAGTCTCTGTTTAGTGAAATGGATGATTCTTGTAGCGTAAGTGACTATCCATCGGCCCATTATCCGTAATGAGCAGTTGTCAGTAGATGCCCGTTATTTTTTTTTTTTCCTGTTTGTGATTTCCTGAAGAAACCCCTCTCCTCACCAGCCAGCAGGACTCCTCTGTTTTCGAAACATACATCCACTCGAATTAATTAGCCCTTAATGGCTTCTGTCATTTAATGCAAATTACTTTTACGATAATTGCTTTTTTTTTTTTTTTTTTTTCTCGGTTTTTGCATCGCTGCCTGCCTAGCCCTCCATGTGACCAGCGCTTCATCAAGGAGGCTGACGTTTTCCCTTTTTGTCTCTTTTCATTTTACAGTCTCTCATGCCAGGCATGAGCTCCTACACTCTTCAGTTTCATTTATTGTAACTATTTATTACATATGCTACCGGGGTGGCACGGTGTCTCAGCAGGTAGCACTGCATCCTCACGGGGGTCCCGGTTCGATCCTGAGCTGGCGTTACTCTCTGCCTGCCGTTTCTCATTCTCTCTCGGCATCCGTGTGGGTTTCCTCCAGCTTCCAAATTCTGAAAACATAGGCCGTTTCTATTCCAAATGCCTGTGAAGGTATTTCCTGAACAACATCTTTTTCTTTTCTGTATCCAGATACTTGCAGTCACATTTAATTCACTCTTAACCTTAACACTGGACATTTCTGTGCACACGCAGTGTTGATTCTTGTGGTGCGTTGGACGTCTTCACTTCAGCATCAGCATGACAGGAGATCCAGAGTCGTATCTCAGGAACACACCCTGGATGGAACGCCAGTCCAGCACGGGGCATCACGCTGACGTAGTCGCACCTCGGGGTAATGTAGAGCAGCTAATCAGGTCCTGACATGTTTTGGGAGGAGGGAGGAAACCAGAGAGCCCAGAGGAAACCGTGGCAGGAGAACATGTGAAACGCCACACAGAGAGTAACCCGATCTCAGGAGCCCTGAAGCTGTGAGGAGGATGATGTACGACCATGCCACCATGGTAAAATCTGATCATCAAACATCATTTAGTGGTAGAGCAAGCATCATGTCGAGCACTAGCTGCACCGGTTAAGATCTGAACGGTTGATTCTTCTGGGAAACTTGACTCTTGGAAGTGGAATTTAGGCGCTGAACTTCCCTGTTGAAACTTGTGTAAATTACCTCTGTTCAGCATACAGGAGAGATTTCTAGAAAGAGGCGTCTGGTCAGTGTCTCTGCCGGTATGTTATTACCCGTTCTTCTTCCTGTGTAAGTAGGACTTCTGTAGTCCATCAACACCTTTTGCTCTTCTTTCTCTCTCTCGCTCTCTCTCTCTATCTCTCTTTTCCTCAGTCATTTTTACAAATGGTGGAACATGGCAGCCTGGAGAGATACCCAGCTGTCCCCTGTTAGCACCCTCACACTCGTCTCAGTCGGAGGTTTTTGGCTGAGGGTTTTATCATGATGGGATTTTTGTCGATCGAGAAACCAGATGCATTTGTCGTCCATGTGACTGTGCACTCGTCTGCGCTGAAGGGGCTGAAAGCGAGGGAGATCAGAGCTGCAGCACAGACTGAGGCAGCATTTGTCACTTGTTCTGTGCGCGAGATAGAACATGACATACGGCTGTTTGAGACCTGATGGCATATGTGACTCCGGCTTGCCAAAAAAGAGAGGCGCTTCTCTCCAGGCCTGCGTTTTTTTACACCATTAGTCACATTTTCCTCTTGGCTCGGCCTCTCTAGCTCTCTCTCGCTTTCTCTCTCCTTCTTTCTTTCTGTTTCTGAGAAAAAAAGGAAACATCGCTGAGGGCTACTTGTTTGATTTCATACAGTGGAATTTATTAGGAAGTCCTAAATCCACCCGTGGCTCTTTGCTATTTGGGAATATGTTTTTGTATATGCGGTGTGAGAATTCTTACGAATTTGCACTCGTGACTTGTTGATTGTGGGCTGAAGGCTTTATGGAAACATTTCTGCCCCGATCATCTCGCTGAAGATCTCAGCCTGTTCTATTTACCAACAACCTCCTCCATCAGACACCGGCATTCTCAATCGAACGCCATCTGTCTCCATCAAAATTTACCACTGCACACCAACCTCCTCATCAAGCACCACCTGTCTCCATTACGCCTGAACATACACGGTATACCACCAACCGCTTTCTTTAAACACTCATTCTCCATCGAGCACCACCCGTCTCCATTAAAGCTCAGCGTTCGCTGTTAAACACCAACCTTCTCATAAAACCCCACCTGTCTCCAGTAGACCAAACTTAACTTTTAAACATCCTACAGTGAATCCGCAAACTCCACAAAAAACTCAGCACCGCCACCAAATTCCACTATCAGAACCCCGGTTTTAAAGCTCTACCCTTCACCATCAACACATCAGCGAGCACCACCCGCTGTAAAGTACTAACCTTCACCATCAAACACCAGCACTCGTCCAGTGTAAAGCACCAATCTTCATTTTCAGTAAAAGAACTGAACATCCTGATGCACCAGTGGGAATGGTAGAGAACATTCTAGAAATTCTCCAACACAAGCATTGCACAGTTGTTTAAACCTTCTGTTTGATACGTCACATAATTCATTAGTCCAGCATGTATTTGTAATAAAGCGGTCCCCATGTTCAGGGAGATTATTGATGGCGAATGTTTCAGATGAAATTGACAGCCACACATTTCTACCTTGTTACTGTCGGGGTGAAATAATTTCTAAAATGTAATCAGAATGTCTGAAATCATTTCGCAATGCCTGTTCCCATTTGGCAGCGTTGGAAACGGTGACCTGGACGTGTAGGTCACGACGGAAAGCGTCTATATCGGAAATGTGTTTGATTTAACTGCTTTCTATCTCTGCGTCACTTTTATACGTGCGTGTATTGGCGCCCGGTGTCCCGGATCATATTTCAGACGGACTCGGCAGCGAGCCGTATTTTCTCGCGTCCCTCGTAAGGACGCGTTTGTTTCGCAACAGCTCGGGAAGCAGTTTCGAGTCTTGGAGGCGATTACCTCATCGCGGAACTTAATTAATGTGGTAATGCACTCGCACGGCCAGGCTGTTTTGCCTGTGTGTAATATGATACGAAGGCGTAATTGGTCTTTGCTGTTTTTAGAGTTGCTGTGTCTCTCTTTTCCCCCTCTGGATGGCAGTTGACAGATTACTCATTACGTCTCGGAGGGCCCGAATTAGCGCCATGTTTAACGGCGCTAACACAATTGAATCCCTTAATGATACCCCAGAGTGCAATGTTCTAGTAATAATACTGGACATCTCTCCCTCTCTGCCGCTCTCTCTGTCTCGCTCTTTCCTTTGTCTTCCTTTATCCATCCTTTTCCTTTCTCTTTATGTCTCTCTTTTTTGTTTCAGTCTAATGTAGCTTGGCCTAGATAGCATCTCTCGTTTGGTAATAGCGTGCATTAGCTGGGACGGACGCATTTCTGTCCCATCGTGCGATGCTTCGCTTTTTTCCCCCCGCTCACACTTGAAGAATATTTTGAAAATCCTGATTAAGCTTTCCTGCCAAGTGTTACTTGTTTCTGTGAATTCCAATAAGAACTTTCCAAACAGTACACCCCATTTGGAACATAGCCCCGGACCTCCAGGTTGCATTCCGTCTTCGTATGGACGACGGAAACCTGGCCGTAGTGCTCAGAGTGGGGAAAAAAGCAGGATTTTTTGATCGAGGGGGTGAGAAGAGAGAGAGGGAGAGAAAGAGGGAGAGAGAGGGAGTTCATCCAGTGCTGTGTAGGAGTGTATAAGCGAATGAATAAAGGCACAGTGGAGGACATGTGATTTTCCTCCGGGAGTCTGTTATGATTAGCTCCAATCGGCCCTCCAGTCTAGGCAATTTCTGTCTCTCTCCTTCCTGTCTCAGAATAAAAGGCCTTTCCCAATTTTCCTTCAATGTATTCTGGTAATAAATGACACACACACACACACACGCGCGCGCGTGAGTCACTAGGTTACATTTATGATTGTCACAAAAAGCAAAAAGAAAAACAAAAAAGCATGAAGTTGGATTGTAACACGTGGAGGTTCTCTGTCAGTCACCATACTGCTGTGAGTTCAAATGGCACCTTGGATGTATTTTGTGTTTTTTTTTACTCGTCAATTCCTGCTGCTAATCTCAGATGAAGATTTAAATATCCCACAAATGTCTCGCCGTTGCTTCAGTTTTGAATCTCACCTAGCTACTGTGGATTTGTACCTAAAGGGGCTTAAACAAAGCAAGCGATTCAATCGCTTTGTCGCTGAACGTTGGTCGCTAGGGCAGTGCACGTCTAAAAAGATCCGCTTGTTGCCCGGACATTCCAGGCTCGGGTTGCCTAGGTAACCCTCTTGTGTATTTCCCACCCTCAGTGTTCCCGAGCGAAGCAGGCAGTAGTTGGATAGTAGCAACAAAACCATAAATATATCGTGAGTGTGTGCATATGGACAGAGCAACGCTGCAGCTGTGACAGGTTCAGCTTTTTTATTTTTAATAAATTTGCAAAAATCTCAAGTAAACTTTTTTTTTCATTATTGTGTGTTGAATTCTGTGCAAAAAAATGAATTTAATCCATTTTGGAATAAGGCTGTAACATAACAAAATGTGGAAAAAGTGATGCGCTGGGAATACGTTCCGGATGCACTGTATAGTAGGTATGACGTTACACTCCGGTCACGATTCGATTCACAATACTGGCTTCGTGAGTCTCAGATTCTCAAAATCTGAATAAAAAAAGAATTGTCCGAAAGAATCCTTTTTTTTAATTATTTTTATCTTTCATAAATCATAAAGTCGTTACCGAGTCATAAACAAGGCAAACAGTGTGCATTTTTGTCTGTGTAAAATTAAGTCAATCAAAAGTTTCAATAAAAGATGAATTATTGTAAACAAAATGTACTTCAGATTCGCCATTTCTTAAAAATAAATTCATACATTTTATACAAGCAAAAAGTTTGGATTTAATAAACAAAATGTTCATCATGGGGATCAACTAAAACGAGCTCTGAAGCAGAAATAGAGCTCCAAAGTCGGCTAAAATGACCGGTTTCCATAGCCTCTGATTCGAAAGCTGCTGAAGACTTCTTTTTAACCATTATAACCCGGTCGCGTAGTCGTATAAAGTACTACGTGTGTTGCAGTCAAGCGCTATCAGACATCACAAGTGCACATGCTGTAGGCTCTCTAAGAAAGAACGCGATCATGTAACTAGCGTGCTGCGTGTAGATTTGAACTCTGTGGTTTCAGCAGGTTAGAGCCTCTGGTGTTTAAACGGTGTAACTGCATTTGATACATAATTAATAGAAAGCCGACTTTCATGACGTGAATCGCACATTTCCACCATGCACATCGTGCCATGTTTGCATCCTATCACGATGCATCATTACATCCCTAATAAATAAGAGAACATTCGCTCATTATTATTGTTGTTGCTTTAGAGTGCACGAAAGGATAGCAAGCTGTAAGTGCAGCAGACGAGTGCTTGATCAGTGTATCGTCCAAACCGCGGTCGTTCACGGTAGTGTGTGTGGTGTATCAAATTAGCAGCGTCTTTCCAATTAATTTGACAAAAACAATATCGCAAATTAAAAGCGGGATTATAATTGTCTACATCCCTTGCAGACATATTACAGTTTTTTAACCCTAATTTAGTACCTCATGGCCTCATTAGGCCTAACGGAGCATGGTATATATTTAAAATGTACAATAATAGAGTGCACTGGATCAATTGCCACTTGATGTGCTGGTGAGTACGGAGTGTGGAAGCTGTTGTGTGAAATGAAACCAGTGATCATTACATCCAGGACTGTTCACGCAGCAGTGTATCGGCGAGATGCTACACTCCATTAGATTTATTTCAGCGTATATCATTAGTTGTACAACTGTCTTTGTCTTTGAGTGGATGCTGTTTGCCAGTTAAGTAAGGAAGTGTGCATATTTTCGGAGGTCATTTTGTTTGAGCTTTAAGGAAATTTGGAGTCAATTTTATCTCTAATCGTCATGCACACCGAGCATTTTTGGAATGTTGTCTGTCTTTTGCTCAATCCATGCTGTGTATGTGATATTTTCTGTAAAAAAAAAAAAAAACACATCAAAAACAAAAAAAAAAACAGTAAATCTGGTCAACATTTTCCCCGCCGTTAATTATATGATCTGTGTAGCAGCCAGCAACGGAACTCTTAATCGCAATTAATAACATGATCAGTTGCGCTTTTGATCACGTTATCCCAAAATCAAAACTGCATGTATTTCTTTTTAAATATTTGACTCATGGGCAGCTTTGTGGAAGAAAAAAAAAAAAAAAAAGAAAAGATAAAAGCATCTGCCGTAATTAATGTAGCTTGTTTTTCTTTGCTTTATATCGTTTTATTGTCCTCCCATGAAACACAATATCTCACTCAGAATATTTTCTGCCCGAATCACTAATTCATGCCGCCACAACGATCATTTTGTGCATGAACGATGAAGAAGAAAAAAAAAAGAATTTGGTTACCGCAAAAACCATACCTAACCTTTAAGCGTATCTAAAAGCAGCGTCCGTTTAAGCCGTGGCCATCTCTTATTCATACGCATGGAGCCGAGCTAAAGTTTCTCAGCCCTGATGTTTGATTAGGTGCTGCGCGGAGTAAACCCGACCCAAACCGCAGGGGCAGGGCCGAGTAAGGCGACTCCGGCTGCGTTCCAACCCCAGAGAGAGCCATGGAGCGATGGAGGGATGGTTAGAGACGGAGAAGTGCGCTGCACAGGACACGCGATCGGGTTTCGGCACCGGCGTTTTCTCTGATCAGCTCCACATGAGCTCTCTTTCCCCTCCTGCACTCCTCTACCTGTTTCTCATTTTCCTTCTCCTTTCATCTCTCTCGCTCTTTTTCTGTGTCTTTATCCCTCCATCCTAACTCGTTACAACCTCTTACATCATTCTCCTCCCTGCGAGAGATTAAATTACATGTTGGACACCACGTTCCTTCATGTTACGCTCCGTGTTCTCTCGCTCGATCGGTGAAGATACGCTTGGGGTCAATTCTTTTTTTTTTTTTTTTTTCTTCTTTTTTTTGGCTTTACTTGGAGCTACAAGGCTAATGGAATCGTTTAACCTCCAGTTTAGCATGGCGTGATCCGCATGTCCCACGCACACCCTCGTCTCAGAGGACATCGCCGTCATCGCTGTCATTTACTTATACAAGCACGCTTTTTGTAATAAAAAGGAAAGTCTTACCGTTATGCATGTTGTTCTGATGGCTTTGTTTGTTTGTTTACTTATGTAACTATCCTCTTTTTGACATGTTTAAACCTGCATCTTGGTATTCGATCACTAAATTAGCCTCCTGTACAGCGGATTAAAGCATATACAGTATTTTGTGGAATTATTTTGCCAAAAGTATCTACAATCTCTTGTTTTTCAGTTTACGAAATATTATTTTAGATGGGTTAGTTTTTTTTTAGTTAGTTGGTTAATTCATCATTCAGATACTGTACAGCATGTATTTAAAAGTGAGCAAATTTTTATACCAAATCTTATATTTCATGGAACACAATTATCTAAAATAAGAAAATTTTAATAAAAACAAAAAGAATTCTATTCGATTTTAATTACATAATTAAGACCTCCCTCAGTTTGTCTGTTTTGCAACAACAGCCCTTTGTTTGTTTGTGTTTTCCACATGAACACTGTGTATTGAAGCGTATATTCCGTGCAGTCATTTTAAGAAAACTATTTTAAGGAAAACCTTTTTGTATTTCAGACTTTTAACCTTTTTTCCTTTTTAACACAGCAAGAATTTTAAAAAACGTATTTATTTACGTCACTGCTTTTTTGGTATTATTTTGATTCACATTTAAAGAGGAACCACAGTGCGTTGCTCACGGCTTTCCGGGGGGCAATCCTGCCTTCAAACTCGAGGAGGCGGGGCTTAACGGGCGTGGCCGGGTGATGGGGTGATGCCGCATTAAAAGAATGAATAATCGTGTAATTTCTCTCTTTCTCTCTTCTGATTCAAATCCTTTTTTAGACTGTCTGAGTGATTAAATTTGGTGTTAAATGATGCTTCACCTTACACACACACACACACACACACACACACACACACACACACACACAAAGCCCTGAGCCCAGTTTATTTTTTTCCTCCTCAGTTTTGAAATAGTCCATTTCCCTCAATATATCACCAACTTTCAGGGCAGGTCTGAGGAGTGTGAGAAAACACACACACACACACACACACACACACACACACACACACACACACACACACGTTTGAGCTGCCTGAACTGATAACTAATTTCCCCGGATGGCAGGAACACGACACACGGCAGCCGTGCTGCTTCCTGTTTCATTTTGTGCGTATTGATTTGGCCGTGTATCCTCCTCATCACACACTCGTCCTCCTCGTCTCCACACAGGGGCTTGCTTGATCATGTCGGGAATGAGAGCAACACACACACACACACACACACACACACACACACACACACACACACACACACACAGGACACCCAGGATGGATAGATGGATGGATCGCTGATGCACAAAATCTTTGGCTGGAGAAAAAAAAACACTGAGAGAACCTGAGACTGCAGCGTGTGAGCGTGTGAGCGTGTGAGTGTGTGAGTGTGTGAGTGTGTGAGTGTGTGAGTGTGTGAGTGTGTGAGTGTGTGTGAGTGTGTGTGAGTGTGTGTGAGTGTGTGTCTTTCTGGTTCTGCTTGGGTCTTCATCACCACTTTACAGAGATATACAGAGATTCAGTGACACTGAAACACGTCCACAACACCACTATACTTTTCACTAGCTAATAATACCCTCCTCCCTCTCCCTCCCCCTCCCTCCCTCTCCCTCTCTCCCTCTCTCCCCCTCTCTCTCCCTCTCTCTCCCTCTCTCCCCCTCTCTCTCCCCCTCCTCCCTCTCCCTCCCCCTCCCTCCCTCTCCCTCCCTCTCCCTCTCTCCCTCCCTCTCCCTCCCTCTCCCTCTCTCCCTCTCTCT
>JAQQZR010000038.1:4026672-4042846 GCA_030068235.1 Notoglanidium macrostoma
CCCCCCCCACCCACCCCCCCCCACCCACACACACACACACACACACACATACACACACACACACACACACACACACACTTTTTTGTCACTCTCAAAATAGATTTTGCAGAAATATCTCAAATGAGCAGTCACTGTAACAGTGTGATGTCCTGTTAGAAAGAAAAATATAGAAAAAAGGGAAAATTAGAGAAAGGAAAGACTCCAAAATGAAAGAAGGAAAAAAGAAAGACAGGACCAAGTGAGAGATAAAGAATAAAGAGAGAACAAGTGAGAGATACAAATGAAAAAAAGAAAGACAGTATGAAAGAAAGAAAGAAAGAAAGAAAGAAAGAAAGAAAGAAAGAAAAAAGAACAAGTGAGAGCTGCAAAAGAAATGAAGAAAGAAAAAAGAAGAGAACAAGTGAGAAATAGGTGAAAGAAAGAAACAAGTGAGAGCTACAAAAGGAAGAAAGAAAAAAGAGCACAAGGGTGATATCTAGAAGAAAGAAAGAAAGAAAGAAAGAAAGAGTGTAGACTGCAGCTTTGTTATTGGTCAGTGTTTTATTCTTCTTTGTCTTTTTTTAATGTTCTGTACTGACGCTCTCTTCTCTGCTATTTCCCCTCGTTCACTACATCTCACGAGACGTACGCGTGCGCGTGTGTGTGCTGTGATCCAGCTACATTAAAAACTTTGGTTCTGACCTACATTCTTCTTGAGGGCCGAGACTCAAGAAACATCTCTCTTACACACACACACACACACACACACACACACACACACACACACACACACACACACACACACCGTTTACAGTTTCCTTACTGTAAAAACTTCTTAATGTCATATTGATATATTCTTTTCCTTTGTATTTTATTTTATGGCTTTCAATCATTTTTTATTACATTTTAAATATAATTTTATTTCGTGGTAAAATAGTCTTTTATTTGTAGGAATGACATTTTCACATTTTTAGCATTTTATTAGTTTGTTTATTGGGCTGTTTGCCCGTGTACAGGAGAGAGAGAGAGAGAGAGAGAGAGAGAGAGAGAGAGAGAGAGAGAGAGAGAGTGTGTGTGTCTCTCCTGCGCTTCATCACTGTAGTTTTTTCCTGAAATGTCATTTTGTACGTTGAGCGTTTACTTAAGAGCTTTCAGCGTGACAGCTCGTATTAATCCCACCGATATTAACCTGCCGAAAAACAGAAACAAACCCGTCTCTTATTCAATTTTTCTGTGTTTCATTTGTGCGTCACACTCCGGCCGTCACTCACATCGTTCCCGTCATTCCCGACATTCCCGACGTCTGCTTCATGAAACTCAGCTTCACTCATGTGGAAATATGAAAATGTGCTGTGTGGAGATGGGAAGGAGGAAACGATGGTCAGCATGATGAAATAAGAGCTGTGTGTGTGTGTGTGTGTGTGTGTGTGTGTGAGCGTGAGCGTGAGTGTGTGTGTGTGTGGGGGGGGGGAGGGGTGATTTTGTATGTAAGTGTTTTTCCAGGTGAAGAAGTGTCTGTTAAAAGGTTTCATATCCTCTATGCCAAAGTCAGTAAGTAAGGAAGCAAGTCGCTAAATAGGTCAACGAAAGTCTTTTCTATTATAAATGTCATGTAGTTTAAAAAATTGCGGGTCGCACTTACTTTTATTTAAAAGATGTAAGGTTAGCCTTGTTTTCTGTAAAAGGTTTACAGTCGTGTGTGTATGTGATCAATAATTTGATTAATTTGACCGAGGTTGTTCAGGAAGGATACGTGATCAACACGCTAACACGTTAGGGAAAAAAAAAAAAAATGGAATAGAATTGAATTAAACAATTAAAAATATATATTTTTTAAAAATGTAAAAAAAAAAAAAAAAAAACAACAAAAGTTTACAGTACTGTCAATTTATTGACATTTTTAAATGTTTGCTTATTTATTGTCATTACGTTTCATGATAATTATGAGGGTTTATTTATAACTGCTTTATTCGTTCATTCATTTATTTATTAGAATTTTATTTGATTTCTTCTCATCCAGCAGCTGCGTGTGGATCTGAGTGTGTGGAGGCAGGAGAGCGACGAGTCGTGCTCAGCAAGCGTAAACTCCGCATAGAGTCAGACAAAGCGTACATTTTAAAGGTTTAGCAGACATAACGATTAACACGGTGTGTGTGTGTGTGTGTGTGTGTGTGTACTCAGCGTGTGTGTTCAGAGCACATACATGTGTTAGCGATTGAATGAAATATATAGTGACGTTGTAACTTGACGAAATGAAGCAGATGGTGTGTGAACAGGATATTCAATAAGGTGTGTGTGTGTGTGTGTGTGTGTGTGTGTGTGTGTGTGTTTTTCTGGCCCACCGCTGAGTAAAAACCTCCTTCACACCCTTTGACCTCACTTGTCCATCATGGGTAATACCACACCAACCTAACCTACACTGATTATTCTCTCTCTCACACACACACACACACACACACACACACACACACAGCAGTCAGGCACTGCTGAGATCCTAATCTGTTTCCTGTGCATTAGGAAACTGTATATTTTTGAAGATGGACTGATGTGATAGTGAAAACAGAAACTCTTTTCACTCCTCCTGTCGTCTAACACGACTTTTCATGTCCTTCGCAGCCGTCGTGTGTTTTTCTACCTCTCACACTGTCGAGTGTTGTGTTTTAATCCCAGTTGTGTATCACACCAGTTAGTTATTACAGCAGATGCACGCTTTGAGTCATCGTTAAAGTAAATAAATTCTTTAAAAACATATTAAGAAAACAGTATTTTGATCAACATTAAAATATTCCTTGTTCAGCATTCATTGGCATATTGGATTAGCATTATTTTTAGATTATTGATTCAGAATACAGGCCAGATGAGTAAGTTATTTTTAGAACATGTTTCATCCACAAGGCAATTCATTCGCGATACGTCACAATTAAAGGAAACAGAGAGAAAATAGAGCTAAAAGAAAAAAAAACCCCTATTCAAATATAAACGCTATTTCTAAATGGTGTAAAGCAGCCCGATGTGCAGTTTAAACAGAAATTAAAACAGCACAAATGTACGATTCTGAAATATAGTGATATTATTTGGAACAATATAAGTAAATATAAAATATAGCGACAGCACATCAGCATTGTTCATTATTCTTATATTTTGCCTAATTTTGTCAGCAAATATTGGTAATTTCCACACGTTCAGTTTTTATCTATGAAGGGTTATTTTCAGAGTAACGGGAGTAAGACCTGCGCGCAGCTCCGATTTAGATACAGAGGCTGATTTGGGATCTGCAGAGACAGAAAGAGCCGAGATCCAGCACGCAGCGTTCGGGAAAAACCTCAACGCTGCGTCCTTTCTGAAACTGCGGCACGGAGGCTGAAACCGAGGCTCACGCCGAGCATTCTCTAGCATTTGTAGTTTTTATAGTGCGTATAAATGACATGCTGCGTCTGCGCTGCTTCTGTACACGCGCCTGAGTAAGGTGAGACTGAAGGAGTGAGAGTGTTAAACGTTCGTTTTGAGTTTAATCAGAAGAGGACGTTGAAGATACTGTTGCTAAACACTACACCGGATAAATCTGATTACTAACGATTATTCTTAACCATAAACTGTTTACAGTATGGAAGTGAAGACTACTCAGGGAACAGGATGAAACCTTACATGCATCACTGTTGTGTAAAAGGGCTCCGCGTTACGGCTGACCACTCCAGTATTTTCCATGTCCTTGTTCGCCGGTTAGGTTCATAGATTAATAGATTCATTCTAGATGATTAGCTCTATCCCTTCAATTAAACCACTCCTGTCCAGCCGAGATCTCTTCACGCTCGGATTACTGCACTTCCTTGTCCCGGCTCGCCTTCTCTTCACTGACGCCCTGCGTGTCCGATCCGTTTTTTAAAGCTTCTCTCTCCAAGCCTACGGAGCATGCTACTCCGAGATATCAGGCGTGTCTCGTCAGTTAAACCCAAAGCTAAAATCTTTCAGCGCTTTCTTTCTGCATTGTTTCTATTTCTTTTATGTTTGCTTCGTCAGAGCTAATGTGCTTCAAGTTTGTAGGACGTTAAAAGGTGATTTTTCAATGGGCTTGATGTTCCTAGCTGGAACTATGTTTTTAGTTATAGCTTCCTAGACATGCCTGAAAGGTTCTGGTGGATGAGCTGTTCCTTAAGTTCCTGGGTTCCTAGATACATTCGTAGGCTCCTGATTCCTGGTTCTGGGGGTTCAAATGTGCCTGAGGTTTTTAGATTGCTAGACAAGTCCATGCGAAAGGTTCTGCTGGTGGAACTGAGAGTATAGATATGGGATTTTAGGCATGTTTCTGGGTTCTTAAAAGGTTTCAGTGGGTGAAATTAACTGTCTAGTTAAGGTTCATTAATTAATTAATTTAAATAATAGTTTTTAGTTAAGGGTTCGTAGACAAGTTCTCGGGTGCCTGAAATGTTCAGGAGGTGAAAATGTGCCTATAGTTCCCGGGTCCTTAAACAAATTCTTGGGCTTCAAAAAATAAAAAGTCCAGATGGCTGAAACATGCCTGAAGCTCCTCGGTTCCTGGATATGTTCTTGGGCTCCTGTTCCGGCCGTGCAACTCTGCCAGTAGTTACAGGTTGCTAGTCAAATTGTTGAGTTCCTGAAAGGTTCTGGTGATCTAAATGTGCCTGAATGTCCTAGACCAGCTCTTGGGATTTAAAAAAACAAAATAGTTCTGTTGGTTGAAACGTGTGTAAAGCTCCTGGGTTTACAGCTATGTTCTTGGGCTGAGATTTTGGTGATTTTCCTCTAACCGCTCTCATTAATGAGAGGTTTCTGCTCAGGGAGCTACCTCTCACTGCAGGTTTGTCCTTAGTTTCCCTGGTAAACTCTCGGGGTATGTGACGATCCCAGGAGATTTAGCTAAATACTGGCGCCATGGACTACACCTGTCCCCGTTCTGATGTTTGATGTGAACATTAACCGGAGCTCCTGATCTCTGTCTGCATTGCAGCGCTGCTGTAGGATTACACATTTATATTTCTACAATTCACACCTGATTCTGCTTATCAGGTATTTTCCCTAAGTGCTTGGTGAGCTGAATTGTGCACTGATTGCACCATCTGTGTGTAAGTTAGCTTTAAGCCACGTCGTTCTTATAAGTGGCCGAGTTACAGCTTACACTCTATTAAATATTAGCTAACGCTGCACAAAACCGAGTTAGAAGATAACCCCCCAGGTATGGAGTAAATATTTACACAAGCCATTTTCCAATTTGTTTATTTCCATGAAGTCATTTATAACGATGGACGTCGCGGTAGCCAGCGGGTTCTACGTCCTTCAGATATGGATAAAGACATTAAGTTTCAGCCCCCGTCTCTTCATTCTAGCACAGACGGCACAATGATAACTTTATAAGAAGAACATGTAGTGGGGCTTTTTTTTTTTTTTTCCCTTGTCTGTTTGTTTCTTTCCCCGGAGCTGATGTATACAGCAAAATGACATATGATATTATTTTTGCATTAGCCTAATGTTGCCATCTGCTTAGTTTTATAACTCATAAATGCAAACATTAAAAAACAGCGGCTACATGAAGCGAAATCACGCTCTTAAATAATTCCCTCATTTGTAAACAGAGACAAGGGGAGGGAAGATTTCCTCGCTTCCTCTCACATGGATTATTGCACTTGACCCAGAGAAAGTTGAGGACAACCTTTGCGTGTGTGTGTGTGTGTGTGTGTGTGTGTGTGTGTGTGTGTGTTTGTGTTTCTCTCTCTTTATATATATATATATTCATATACACTTTTGGCTTGAGGACATATGGTTGTTACAATAGCTACATAAATGTAGGGTAAGTGTTGGGGTTGATTAAAAACAGGTGGAAAAAAAGGTTCCTAGTTATCTAGATATGTTATTGAGTTCCTGAAAGGTTCTGGTGGATGAAGTGCTCCTTGAGTTCCTGGGTTCCTAGATACATTCTTAGGTTCCTGAAAGGTTCTGGGAGTTGAAATGTGCCTGAGGTTTTTAGGTTGCTAGACAAGTTCATGTGTTCCTGAAAGGTTCTGCTGCTGGAACTGAGAGTATAGTTATGGGTATTACGTCATGTTTTTGGGTTCTTAAAAGGTTTCACTGGTGGAAATGTGCTTAACGTTCCTAGACTACTGGTAGAACCGTGTTTTTAGTTAAGACAAGTTCTCGGGTGCCTGAAATGTTCAGGAGGTGAAAATGTGCCTATAGTTCCCGGGTCCCTAGACAAATTCCTGGGCTTCAAAAAAAAAAAAGTCCAGATGGCTGAAACATGCCTGGAGCTCCTCGGTTCCTGGATATGTTCTTGGACTCCTGTTTTGGTGGAGCACCTCTGCCAATAGTTACAGGTTGCTAGTCAAATTGTTGAGTTCCTGAAAGGTTCTGGTGATCTAAAGACCCACGTCTTTCGGAAGTACTTGGGCTAGCACATTATTTTACTACTAGAGTTTTTTTTTTGCATGATGTTGTTCTTAGCCCAGGTCCTTGTAAACCAGTATCAGAATATATTTACTGGTAGACACTTGAAAGCGCTTATGTAAGTCGCTCTGGATAAGGACGCCTGCCAAATGCTGTAAATGTAAATCTAAATGTGCTTGACTGTCCTAGACAAGTTCTTAAATTCTGGAAAGGTTTTGTTGGTGGAAATGTGCTTAATGTGCCCTGGGTTCATCAACACATTCTCGTGCTTCTGAAAGGTTCCGGTGGTGGAAATGTGTCTCGCTTCTTAGTAAATAACTTTAAGGTGTGTGTTTAAAGGCAGGCTGCGAGGATTTACCCATAAGTCTTTTCTCCTGGCTAAATAGTGTGTGAGTCAGGTGTGCTGAGTTGACCAAACTCTATCTGATAATAAACACTAATCTGTACATTACAGCGGCATTCAGAGGGGTTTTACGGTCCGTGCCGTCGCCTCGGCTTCTCCTTTATTATCCGTCTTTTCAGTCTGATAGAGTCTAACGTGTGGGTAATTGAACTGCCTTCTATTCTTAAAATGCGATTGATGTAGGTATAAAGCCGGAGCGCGAGTCTGAGAGAGAGAGAGAGCGAGAGGTAAAGAAAAGAAGGGTAAGCCGAGAAGTTTGTCACATTATAACGATGGTTTCTTCTCTCTCAGCGCTGGACAGCTGGAGACTGCACACACTGGCGCTCGATTCCGAAGAGAATCTCCCTGCTTTTGTTCTCTCGTTTCCTGCCAGTGCTCCTGTTTCCTCTCGTCATCCAGCTTATTAAATTCTCTAGTCATAAGAAGTCAAGGTGACTTGCGTTGTTGAAGTTTCGAGTTCTTCATCATTCCGCCTCCGAGGTAAACTTGTTAGGGTCACATGACCAGCGCTGGAGCCTGGAGGTCTGTGAATTGGTGTAAAACCACGTTGAGGCGTATCTAATTCTACCCCATTGCTCAGAAACGGGTTATTCCAGACGCCAACCTTAAGCACGGATCATGTTGGTGTGTTTGGCGCTGAATAAAGTGTATGCATTAAATTTCTTCTTATTATTGCATGATATAACCCCGGTGAGACGGACACAATGGCGTTATTGTGTCATAGGAGACGAAATGAGAGAATGCTGAAGGAGGAAAGGTGTTTTATCAATACATGCTTTGTTAAATGCGTCTTCCTTTCTCCACCTGATGAACAGAGCGAGAGAGAAAGAGAGCGAGAGACAGAGACGGATAGCGGCGTTCGGCCAATAAATCAACCTGTCTGATTACTCTAATCATCACAGAGTGCTGCTGAATTCCACCTGAGAGAAGACACGGAGTCTCAGTGACCAACAAAGTCACATCCGAATGTCCAAAGGTCCACCGGTATTTCTTCACCGTGACTCCATCCTTCTCCATCAGCTGGACTCTGTACAGTGCGTGTTATTGATGGAACGCCATAGGGACGGCATAAAGGAGTGTACAAACTGAGATAATTACTGCGTTCAATCAGAACAAAGCTCCCTAGGTAGCCTCCATTTTTAGGCAGCCTTTGTCAGAGAAACACTGCTGCCTTCTGATATGTCCGTAAATTATGGGTCCAAGACCAGAAATTGTCGTAATTGTGTTCACGGAAATACAATCGCATTTCATCTAACCATCATATTTGTGTTGCCAGAAGTCGTTCTGTGGTTGAAGTCAACATTATTTATACTGCTGAATTCTGGATTCTGATTCTTCAGGTGCATTTTTTTTTTTTTTCTCCTTGCCCACAGCTCTGACAGTAGTGCAGCTTTATATTGGTTTCTATAGCAACAGCTCATTCGCAGAGACTTATAAACAAATAAAAAAAAAAACACGTATCATCATTAATATGCAATGTTGATGGAAGGAGTCTCCAGTGTAACAGTCAGAGGTAAAGCTTTGAGATCTTCAGTCTTCAGGACGGAGGAGTTTACGCTTTGTGGTTTCTCTGGAACGGCAAAGTGGATTTTTTTTGGGGGGGTTCTATCGTCATGAGAGAGAGAGGAACAGAGGCTGGAGAGAGAAGAACTGTTAATAGCTGCTATAACATAAGCGAGAACAGGAACTGACTTGTTTCATTAGGCCTAAAAAAAAAAAAAAAGGTTTGGTTCCTGTTGGTTGTCAGTTGAGGTCATGGGTCGGTAGGGGATATTTTTTATTTTTTACTTTTTACCCCCCCCCTTTTTATCGCTGGCGAGGTTTCTCCAGCTGTTTGCTGGCTGCAATTGCGAACGTACAAGGGCGGTTTTTGACCTCTTGAAGCACGTTTTCAAATGTTTTGAAACCCAACCTCCTAATTTTGGTTGTCACGCTAGTGAGTATTCGGAACACAACAAATACAAAGTTATCAGTGCCTTTGCAAGTGACGACAACGATGGTCTTTGTGAACGACCGACCGTGCAGCATTGCTAATATTAAGTGGCTAAGATTTTCGGGACGATTCCTCAAGCTCATAAAATAAATTTGGGTCGCACATAAATTGACAGGGTCGGTCGGAAACCGGAACCGAACAAAATTTTTTTTTATGCCTTACTACACACATAAAATGTAGTTATGAGTGGATAAAAAGCATGCCGCGTTGTTCTTTAATTAATATACCATTTCCTGTGTTCCATTCGCCCGCTATATGGTGAATCAGCCATTTTGTAGTGCTGTTTGGATTTTTAAGTGTAAATTTCATTCACTCTCTAGTGCACTACAAAATCAAAATGAGGCTCACAAAAATGTAGTGCACAGAAGCTGTATAGAAGCTGCGCCCTGCATCGATTGACTTAGACCATCATGCATTGCAGCCTGTCATGTGACTTGGAGAGGGTTTGTATAAAAGTTTCTTTTTTTTTTTTTTTTTTTGTTTCAACATTGTCAGTTACAACCTGTACTTATATCTAAAAAGCCCAATGTTGGTGTCCATGCTCTGGTGTTTGTTTATGCGATAGAGATGATCATTACGAATACCTGGCGCATAATTATGTAGCAGTGAAACGTCCCCCTAGTGTCCGAAATATATATAATAATAATAATATAATAAAAATAATGTTTTGTAACGTAACAGTGGTGTGATTTTGTTAAAAATATATGTCGATGACAATATATGACATTGATACGACACCAACCGAGACTGAAACTGGGAATTTTGAAAGATCTGGCAACCGATCCAGAGCGAGACCTCGGCTGTTATTCAGTCAGAGGACACACTAACTAACACTCTCGGGACCCCATGGCAGATAAACGTGATGGTGTGTGTGTGTGTGTGTGTGTGTGTGAGGAGGATGTCGGAATGTTGAAGGGATGAAGATCAGTGGAGTAAAAATCTGATCTGGGTTTGATAAAATAATAAAAACCGGTTCCTGGTAGTGGACTCAGACTTTAGGACCCCGCTGTAGTTACAGTAATGTTGTTGTATCAATCAGAGACGCTGCCAGACTTTCTGCCTCCGTTCATTCCAGTACAAAGCCACACACACACACACACACACACTCATCCTCCGAGTTATGCATCTGAGCTTTTAACATCAGTGATGGGAATTAAGAATGTGTTAGTGCTCTGATACGCCAAGCTAACGTCGAGGAACTAGCGCCAACCGAGGTGGGCTGATGATCGCCTCACCGTCGCCTCAGGCTGCCTCGCAGTCGCCTCAAGTCTTCGGTGAAAAGTTTTACTCAAACACACCTCAAAGAAAACAACTGGACTCCGTTACCTTTCCCTTGCTTTGTATATATTACAATCTGCAAAAATAAATCTGCTTCACGTAGTTTGGTAATGTCCTCTTGGGTTCATTGCCACAAGACTCAACACAGCTGGATTTGTTGATCTCCTCTCATTCGTCTCTGGAGACTCGCGCTGAAGTTCTGTCAGGGTCTTCATGAGGAGCACTGAGATGTTCACGTCTAGGCTCAAGGACATTCATATGAGGTCACATCTTGGCTGGGTTTCGGCTTGTCATGGAGTTTGCTTTAGTTCCTGAGTGTTCAGGTTTTCCTCAAAGTTGTCTTGTTTATTGTGAAAGCAGATTCTCAGAGCATCATGCCACCACCTCCAGGCTTCATCATAAGACTGGATTTGAGTGGACCGCTCCAGATGTAACGCAGTCCTGTGCCTTTTATTATATGGTTCCTGTCTGGAATCTGATTGGTCAGAAGGTGTTGATTAATGTTCTAGAGCAGCAGCTCTGACAGTAGTTCAGGTGTATATTAACGCGCTCGCTCGAATGCGTTATTGTTTCTTTTTTGTGCATTTTGAAACGTTTTTCTCCTTTTGATCATTAGCAAATATGACATCATTACACCAGAGAGAGGTGGAGAGGTGGAAAGAAAGAAGCAAAAAGGATTAATAATGAAAATGGGAGAGGCGGTAAGCGAGAGAAAGAAAAGGAACCCAGAAAGAGCCGGAAATGAGAACGAACGGCTGAGAGACGGGGAAAGAGAGAAGATAGAGAAACAGACACTGAGGGAGTGAGAAATGTAAGAAGGCAGATGGAGAGAGACGGCAGGACGGATAGCAAGAGACAGACAGAAAAAAGAAAGAGACAGAGAGAGAAATGTGAGGAGTGTGGACTGAGAAGACAGATGGAGAGAGATGGCAGGAAGGAGAGAGAGAGAGAAGTTTGGAAGCCATCATTCCATAAAGATCATATGTAGTCTGTTGCTCAGTATTTCACACACAGTCACACAGTCTGTCTCTTTCTTACAAACACTCATTCACACACACAAACACACGCACACACATTTTTTTGGAAAACTACAGGGAGGAGAAAAGTGGATCTCCAACCTCGACTTACACTCTTCCTGACCTCCGGGGCCCGCAGAGCCAACAAATGCTCTCTCTCTCGCTCTCTCTCACTCGCGCTCACACACACACACACACACACACACACACACACACACACAGAGCTGAGATTGAGTGGTGCACTGCGAGTGGTGCACATTTCTCCATCACACCATCGGCTGGGACAAGCTTTACATGGCTGAACATGTCAAAATGAGACATGCCACACACACACACACACACACACACACACACACACACACTTCTCTAGAGTTGGTGAAGTGATGACTTCATTTCCCAACAGTGACGCATCAAGGTCTAATTCGTTTTTTACTCATATTGAGACTTGAATGGTCGAGCGAGCATCAGAGTGAACGCTCTCTCTCTATAATGATCTTAAAATCATGTATAAATCATGGATTAAACACAGTGACCACAGCTTGTATCTCTGACACTCCTCTGACTGTGCTGTGTCAGACGTTCTGCAGTCGTGTGAGAGTCAGTGTCCGCTCTAATATCAGCTTAAACTCCGAGATATCAAAACCGGAGACGAACGGGACAGGCGTGTCACGAGTGCGCCGTGTGAACGTGATCCGACATTACGGCACGACTCCGTAACAACGCTCTCGGCCGCGCCACATACTGCATGCTAACGTTTACAGTAAATCAGCTGATGCTACTGAAATTGTAGCACATGATTTATTTTACTTGATTTAGTACAGTAGTAAGCACTAACTAGATACTGAATTAAAAATCTGTTAAATCATGAGGCCTCGTAATTAGTCGGGTTTCCGTCGCATTTTTAGCACGAAATAGAAGCGATGTTTTAAGATTTTCGACAAAACAATTTTGAATGGTCCGAGTTTCCGCTGAGAGATGTCATGCGATTAAGGCGGGGTTTTCTCCTCTCGCGATAGCTCTAAAAGAGCGCTCCTGTTTCAGAAAGCTAGCGCTTTCGTTTGATCGTCATGTGACCTAAATGTGAAAAATGTGTTTCCATTTCAATTTTGCAAAAATATTGCTTTACGGAATCGTCTGAGAAACCACCTCGTGCGAGCATGAAACGTTTATTTTCTTCAAAATTCACATTTCCATTACTCGTTTGTTAGCTCGCAATTTCAAATCGTGCATTAAGCACACAAACACAGATAGATAGCTGCATGAACGAGTTCAGATTTTTTTGTTAATGTGCGAAGTCTGTAATGCTCAACAGGGTTTGTGCTGTTTCCTCCAAGAAGCAATCAAACAAACAAACAAAAAAGAACAACACTTTCTTTCACACAAAAATACACAAAGACCTTACAGTCTTGTTATCTGTCATTTCATGGAAATTGTTCCTTGATTGGACAATCAGGTGTGATCAGTCTCTTTACTATTTTTCACATCCAAAGGCATTTTGCAGGAAAAATAAGACATGACGAGAGTAAATAATCCACCTCGCAGTCCGTCGGCACACTTCGGCACGCAGCGGCTCGTGATCGTCCATTTTGTCGTTGCAGGAAGACATTAATGACGTAGCCTCAAACGAAATGATAATTCATGCTACTGACAGGCTGGTATAGAGTGAATGGTTGTGAAGAGATCACAGCTTATTGTGAAAGACAGGTGACAAAATACTGTAAACCAGCGGCTTGTGTTGAACATTTCCTTGTTCACCTGTGTCCCATTCAGCACGTGGTGTTCCCAGAGAGCTCATATCGTTAAGCAGGGTTGCCAGGTTTCATCAGAATGTCCATCCCAGCTACATCTTCAAAACCACACGACCTGAAACCAGCTTCAAAATGTGGGATTTAGTAAAGTGAGACATATTATTCTACTTTTTCTCAGCCTTTGTGTGGGAAACAAGGTAATAGTGGTGTGCACACATTTCTGGTATACAGACTTTATCCACTACATAATCCCCCTTTGCAGTCTCTTACAGTAGGAATGATTGTTCCCATCATAGTTACACTCTCATACTCACTTCTTCTTTACCTTTGTTTGTAGAAATGCATTAGGTTTTATTTGATTGTTTGCTATAAAACAAGATCTTGGCAACTGCAGAGTAGTTTTAAACTAGTTTAGTATGTTGTAAAAAAAATATGGACCTGGCAACCCTGTCATTAATTGTTTGGTCGTTCTCCAGTGAGCCTGGTATTGCACTTGTTGTAGTTCCCTTTCTGACCACTAGGTGTAATAATAACTAATCAATGCCTCTGCGGACGATCGGCCACTTCCTCAGACTTTATTTCTCCGCTGATGACGTGTTTGTAAAATGCATCGGGAGATGATATCTATGGGGCGTCACTCTGTGTAATCATGTGACGTGCCTGTCGCATGAATCAACTGTCTGGGCTAGAAAAAAAAAATCCTCTGCCTTGCTTCCTTCTCGCTCATACAAGGTTACACTTGGTTCCTGAAAGATCCAGATTAATCCCGTTTGAAACATTAGTCAACAGCAAATAATCTTAAATCTTATACTGATGTATTGTTATGTTTGAATGACCGATGGGCGGGGCTTAGCCCTGCTAGCACATTTACGCCAGCTGTTTATATATTTATGTATCTTGTGAAATTTCTGTGATTGCGTTCGACCAGTCAGTGGACAGCACTTTTCGTAGCTCCACCCACATCTTCCTGTTCAGGTCTCCTAGCACATATGTAAGGACAGGAACCAAATTAAGTACTAGCAGTAATGTAGGATCACTGATTGTTGGTGTATCACATTGTCTGTTAAAATGATAAACACGTGACCCTGTAAATAAGATTTGAGGTACGGGATGCAGCACTCTGGGTTTGAATCACGTTCTAATGTTGCGCGGTTAGAGGAGCACTAACACACTTCATTTAGTCTAATTAACATTGGGTGAAGTTCCCACGCTGACGTGCCGCACAGCTACGGCATACACACCGAGTGTTTGTTTATTCATTTCATCGTGTGATTTTAGCAGTTAGCGTGTGTGTGTGTTTGTGTGTGTTCGTGGGAAAGAGGGCTGTTTGTAATTAGGTCATCTCATGAGGAAATGTGTGTTATCACTTTCCGAAACTTTTCTTTCCCACATCCAAACACAATCCGACCTTCCTCCTCCCCCTTCCTCCTCTTCCTTCTCCTATTAACAGCGCAACTCCAGTGAAAATATTTTAACCTTCAAGAAAAACGTTATTTAAAACATTATCTTTCTTTATGATCTTGTTTGCATTTAAAGTAAGCGAAGCTCCTCAAAAAAGAAGGTGTCTTCTTTAATTGGGGGCGTGGCTTTTGGATGGACAAACTTTCAAAAGGCATCACGTTAACACATATAAACAAGAAGAAAAGCAACATAATTAGGTAAACACATGAGGAGGTAAAGTGTTCGTCATGCTGTTCTAGGAAACTAATCAACAATGGGGTGGAGCCAAGTTTTCCTGCACATCCTGAAGTGTTTTAGTCCTCGTATTCCATGGCAATTTCCAATCATTCCATTTTTTATTTATTAAAGGACGACACATCATACTTTTTATCCATTTATAGGTGCATGTAATGTAGCAGGACGTCCGCAAAACAAGTTGCTACTACAAGAAATCTGATTACTGACTCGTAAACGAGGACATGTCTCAATATCAGATTACTAAAGTGCATATAAACGGTGGTATTATTGCTGAAATCAGATTAAGGGTGTTTTTACATTTGACTCTGCAGCCATGGCCCATTCTGGGCTCGTTTGGGGCGGGGCTAGATATTATAGGGTTACTTTTACGTAGAGGAATACTTCAGTTCCGTGCACCACTTTTGTACACGCAGGTTTGCAAAATGGTCGACACGCCGTTACCTTCATCCATTTACATGTTACTCAGTATGCAGCGATGCTAGCCGATCACTTCCAGACACGATGCGGACCCAGACCGCCGGGTGCCCGGACCGCTCCCAGGACCGAGAACACTGTTCACACGTCACCACGTGTTCAGCAGCCTTGGAGTGTGTGAAAAGGTCTTTATTGCAATTGTGTATATATAATTAGTGTCACATACTTGACCAGTCAGTGTTTGTGTGGTTGACCCGGCCGTGATGACATCACCACGTCCAGCGGCCGTTAATACAAAAGCAGTTTGATGAAAAGGGGTGTGGTCAAGGGAATATAGGTCACAGCTGCTGCTCTGTAACTCAGCCGTGTGGAGATCATTGGCAGGAGAAGAAACGGTCGTTCTGATGACCGTGTTTGTGGGGAAAAAACAAAAGATCACAACTTTTTCCCTGCTTTGATCACATTAGACAGTTCCCTACCCATCTGTCTCTCTCTCTCTCTCTCTCTCTCTCTCTCTCTCACTGTTTCTCTCTCTCAGATGATGGAGTGTGTCTCTTTATTGTGTAGAGCTGCATGTCTGTCTCCTGTTACTGCCGTGTTCTGGCTCCACATCACACACACACATACACACACACACTTATAAAAGTGGAAAGTCTGATGGTTTCAAGCTGCCATGTGTGTGTAGATAGCAGAGTTCTGAATCACTGCAGGAGCAGAAGCACTGTCAGCTGTGCACTCACTAATCTCTCCATCTTTTTTCTGTTTATCTCTTTCTGTTTCTATTGCATCACCTTTCTCCTGATCTTCTGCCATTCTGTATTTCCACCTGTCCGTCCATGCATCCATCCATCCAACCAACACCCACCCATCCATCCATCCATCCAACCAACACCCAGCCACCCATCCATCCATCCATCCAACCAACACCCACCCAACACCCACCCATCCATCCATCCAACCAACACCCACCCACCCATCCATCCATCCAACCAACATCCACCCACCCATCCATCCATCCATCCATCCAACCAACACCCAGCCACCCATCCATCCATCCATCCAACCAACACACAGCCACCCATCCATCCATCCATCCAACCAACACACAGCCACCCATCCATCCATCCATCCAACCAACACCCAGCCATCCATCCATCCATCCAACCAACACCCACCCACCCATCCATCCATCCAACCAACACCCACCCACCCATCCATCCATCCAACCAACATCCACCCACCCATCCAT
>JAQQZR010000038.1:4087027-4098645 GCA_030068235.1 Notoglanidium macrostoma
TGCACCCCTCATAACCACACCCCTCACACTAACTGCACCCCTCATAACCACACCCCTCACACTAACTGCACCCCTCACACTAACTGCACCCCTCATAACCACACCCCTCACACTAACTGCACCCCTCATGCTAACCCCATCACATTAACCACACCCCTCACATTGACCACACCCCTCACAATAACCACACCCCTCGCATTATTCTCATCCCTCACGTTAACCACACCCCTCATGCTAACCACACCCTTCATGTTAACCCCGCCCCTCACACTAAACATAAAAAATCTGACGTGTTTAATACAGATCTGAATTACTTTCCCATGTAAATGGATTCAGTACAGGTGTTGTGTACAGATGTGTTGTGAACAGATGTGATGTGTAACTCTATGACCTCTATGAAGAGAGGACAATTCTGATTTATTTTTTAAATCTGATATTATTTATTTATTTAAATCAGTCTGAGCATTCACGTGAAACGCCACAGATGACCAAATCCTGTTTGTGTGTGCGTGGACTGTAATCACGCTCTTTGCCACGCTGGCTGCTGTGGCGTCTTTGTCATGAATCACTGACGCCGAGAATGACTTTAATTTCAGTGTGTTTGCTCAGACTGAAATCTGAGACTAATCTTTGGGGGACAGTATTTGTTTATTTATTTATTTATTTATTTATTTCCTATATACTATTTTGTTTACATTTATTTACTCGATGCACGTTGACATGTAAGTCAGCGTTTGGTTATTTGTTTTGTTTTGCGTATATGAGTCAGTATAGGAGTATGACTCGCTCAGACTGGTGTTTTTTTTTCTTTTTCTTTTTTTTTTTATATTGGAAAACATACATTTAATTTCATTATTGTTATTATTTATTTTTTGTGCATGTGGATCAGTTCAGCTTCAGTCAGGTTCGAGGTACTGGTGTATCTCAATCCAAACTTTTGACCATGAGAATCACTTTCAGTGAATCACTCAAGCTTGCTATTCATATAGGAGCATTTTAAATTTTTTATTCACTCTTTTTTTTTTCTCACATGTGGATCGGTTTTATTTAAATCCGGTTTGAGGTGCGAATATATCTAGTTTCTAATACAATTAAAATCCAAATGTTTCAACATCAAATCCGTCAAATCAGATTTTGTCTTGTTAGTGTGTGTGTGTGTGTGTGTGTGTGTGTGTGTGTGTGTGTGTGCGCCGCGTCATACATTTTTGACAAAAAGTGACGACACCGTGGAGGAATATAAGCATGAAAGGGGTTAAGGGTTCGTTCAGGAGCGCGCGCGAGAGAGAGAGAGAGAGAGAGACACTGAGGTTGGAGTAATGAAGAGTCATTATATCGTTGCTGTTGAGATGCTGATGAGATTAGATGTTAACCTTATGTAAAACATCATCTCTACTTCTGTAGCATTGTTACTATAGCAACCAATGTAAAAATCTAATTTGGTCACTAAAAAATAGGATTTAGGGAATAAATCAGATTTGCTGTGGAGTGTGAACGTCCCTGTGCTTCGTCGCCTCGGTTCCTTTCATGTTCCTCTGTTGCCTTCGGCTGTCTCGTTAGAACCCAGGGTTCTGTAAATCAGCTCCGTGACGATGACTGTTCACTCTGTAATCTCATCCCAGCAGTTACATCTGGGACTGAAAATACTATCTTATATCTGTGTGTGTGTGTGTGTGTGTGTGTGTGTGTGTGTGTGTTTTGCGCCTTGTTGTGCCTGATTGTGATCCAGGAATTTGCAGAAGGGTGGGGTGAGAGGATTGAAGGAGGTTCTCCTCTTTCTCCCCCCCTCCCCTTTCTCTCGCTCTGTCTCGCTGCTTCACGCCAGTGTCCAAATTCCTGCAGGTCACTAGAGCACGAAGCTCAAGTCACTAAAGAACGACAGAGCAAGGCGAGAACAGGAAAGAGAATGCTAGAACAAGTAGAATAAAAAGAGAAGTGAAGGGAAACGTAAAAAGTGGAAAAAGATATGAGATGGAGTGAGAAAAAAAGAGTGAGACGAGATAGGACACGGAGAGATGAAAGACGAGAAAAAGTGGAACAGTGAAGGAAAAAAGGATAGAAATTTGCACAGTGGGATCAATTGTGCAGAGATGATTACGGAAGGATGAAATGATGGCGAGAATAGGAGAGAAATGTAAAGAAGGAAAGGATAGAGGAGAAAACGTATGGTAGAGGAAAGGGGGGAGAGAGTAGAGAAAAGAGAAGAGCAGGATGTAGGGAAAGAAAGGATATAAGGAACAAGAATTAAATAGACAAAGACCGGGAAGGAGGAAAGAAAAGAGGAAGAACACGGAGAGGGAAACGGAATGAAGGAAGGAGAGAAAAAGGAAAGGATAATAAGAGAAGATGGAGGAGTGTAATTAGAAAATAGATGGAGGGAAAGAACGAGAGGTGAGGTGAAACCTCTCATCTTTCTCTCACCCCTCTCTTGTCTCACTCCTCCTCTCTCGCTCTCTCTTTCTCTCTCTCTATTTTCTGAGATTAAACTCTGGCTTTGTGTGTGTTATATTTGGGGATTTTCAGTAATTGTTGTTTGCTTGTTTGTTAGGTTGGATGGCTGGTTGTCTTTTTTTCTTCTCGTCCTCCCACTCATTATGTCTCTCTCTCTCTCTCTCTCTCTCGCTCTCTCTCTGTCTCCGTCTCTGTCTCTCTGTCTCTGCTGTTTTTTTTTCAACCCATAGAAATGTCAGTGTTCATTTAAATCAGCTTTTTTTCACTAGAGAGAAAGTGCTGACTGGAGCACCTTCAGTGCAGATATGAAAATAAATAATTAAATAAACATGCCCTTGCAACATGCGGATTGTTACCATAGCAACACAAGTGATGGGTCCTAGCTACTGCAGGCTAACTAGCAGGTATAATTAGTATTGTCAGTCATAATATTATAGAGTTTTGGAAGATTGAAGATTCGGAAGAGATGGAAGATTAAAGTAGATGTGGGACTGGACACTATTTAAAGTACAGACAAACCCCTAGAGGGCGCCTTCCGTGTTTCACGTTTCTACGAGCAGCAGCGTGAAGCCAGAAGAAAGACGAGACCAGAAGAAAGACGAGACCAGAAGAAAGACGAGGCCAGAAGAAAGACGTTTGCTGGTGAACATGTTTGAGAAGCCAAACTTTGTAAATATGGAGGATCATACAGCACAAGAAACAGTAAGAGAGCAGGAATCCTCGTCAAAGAAGTGAAAGCGTGAAACAAAACGAGGGGAAAAACGGGACGAAGTGAAGGGAGAAACACGGATGAACAAAACACCGTGTGGCTTTTCCCAGATGGGAATCACTGGTGAGGGACAAATGTTTTGTATCACGCAGACCCATATAGTAAAATAATTTTATAAATACCAACCTCTGTTACTTATCGCTTGTATTGAAGGGTTTCCACTTTTTCCTTTTCAGCAGCAGCAGCTCGGTTAGCTCCACTTTCGCACCTGTCCATGAGTAATCCTCTCTCTCTCTCTCTCTCTCTCTCTCTCTCTCTTCCTGTCTCTTTAACCTTGGCATTCAGTTGGCTGCAAATCTTCAACCTCACCCCTAGAAAGCAGAAATCCTACACATGGTAGCTTTACACTCCTCATATTCACTCAAAAACAAGAATAATGTGTTTTATTTGCTTGGCTCCTGCGCTGTGAACCGATTGGACAGGATTTTAATAAAAACCGCTTAGCACGAAAGCGGGATGTTGGGACTTACCGAAAAAAAGAAAGAAAGCGTAAATAAGTAAAAATTACAAGCCAAACATGACGTACAGATGCATTATACTGTATCTTCTGAGATTTATAATCACAGTAATTCTCTAACATTTTGCAATACTTTTTTCATAAACGTGTGATAAAAAGCAGAAGTAATTTAAATATCTAAATGTCCACAATAAGCACATTGCAAATGATAGAGTGACTGTTGTGATGTAATTGAGTCACAAAGAAGCAAAAGTATTCAGAAAAGTACATAAAATGCTATATTTCAGACGTGAGTTACTTTATGACATGAGGAAATTTAGAGGACAGTGCTGCAGGAAGCATGATCAGTTATTATTAGCTTACTGTGTTGTTCATGACAAGTCGGGTTTTACGTCAGATGGCATCCATAGATTTTCTTATTTGGGGAAAATTGGCTCTTATTGACGTCTGGGTAACCAATTACAGTCAAGCTTTTACACTGTCAACATGTGTCATCATCACACAAGATCAAATCTGGTCTGAAGAGTTTAATTTACTCGTCTTGTTTTCTGTCTCGGGTTTTGTTCTGGATCTCGTGTAATTACAGCACCGTCATGCAAACTACACAAAAGGTCCAGAACAAAGTGTCTGAATTTATTACAAAAAAAGAAGAGAAAAGATATTGTTATTCTACAGATCTGTGCCTCTGGCTATTCAGAGTTATATCCCTTTACACACACACACACACACACACACACACACACACACACACACACACAGTTTTTTGACCAGCATTTGAATTCTGCGGTGCTCCCACTGGGCCCAACTCAGAAACAGGACACAGAATAAGAGAACTTAAACATTTCTCTCTCGACTGAAAAACTAGCGTCTGTCCAGCATACACAACATCGAGAGGGAGAGAGGGAGGGAGAAGGGGGGGAGAGGGGGAGAGAAAGAGGGAGGGGGGGGAGAGAAAGAGGGAAGGAGAGAGAGGGAGAGAAAGAGGGCGAAAGAGAGAGGGAGAGAGAAGGGGGGGAAAGAGGGTGAAAGAGAGAGGGAGAGAAAGAGGGAGAGAGAAGGGGGGAGCGGGAGGGAGAGAGTAAGGGCATACTCACACTAAGCGATCCGAGCCGCTCCCAGGAGTGTTTGACCCCTAGAGACTGGGTGGATTGAGCAGTGTGGTCGCGGCGTACTGCCCCCTGGGGTGGTTCGCTCGGGGTGCTTGGAAGAGGTTCCCCCCGGGAGCGGCTCGGTCGGGCTCGTGCACGGTGTGATCGTAACCGTGTCCAGGCTGGGAACTCGAATGCGATGACGTGCACGTTTCAGCTCCTTGGAGGAGATTAGGGTTAATGACAGTCTGACTCTCACCTCACTGATGAACTCGGATTCTAAAGCTGCAAATTCTGCCTGCAATATCAGCGGCTTCCGTAAAAACCTCGTGCCTGTCCGTGTAGCGTATTGCTTTGGCAGGAAAAGCGGTGGCTCCGTCCGAGCCCGCCATAAAAAAAACGCTGCACGTTGGTTTGGTTTCTATGACAACAACAGTTTGAAAATATAACTAACCACCACTAACCGGCGTGTGATTGGTTGCCGGTAACAGTGACGACACCAGCACCTTTCTGAAACCTTCACAGGTTTTTAACTCGGAGCGCTCGCACTAAAAGGGCGCTGACTCTGATGGCCTTTCTATAGGCACGTGCACGTGTGCGCATACGCTCGGTCCTCCCTGGTAACAAATGGAAAAAGACACTTCAGAAAAAAAAACCAGAGACAGAGAGCGAGAGCGTTAAACTTTTCAGACTAGCCTTACACTGAAATTAAGCCTTACGGTTTCTTTCACACTCACTTTCTGTCTCACGTTACCTGCCTTTTTTAGGCCTTAGCAGAAATGACAGGGTCGTACTGACTAGCTTTAGCTAAATGTGGGTGTTTATTTCATACTAGCCCTAGCTAATGCCTTATGTGGGGAAAAAAAGGCTTCTGCTTATATTAATTAGTAAAAACTGCTGAAACGCTAACAGAGACTGAAATCCGCAGTGATGTCACTGTTTCAGGTTGGAAATGAAATGTCATCCGAGTGTACGTTTGTGCCTGGGAGAGAAAGTGGAAAGTGGCTATTAACTCGCCGCGAGTATTTTTTGACAAAATGATGTCACAGGACGTGCAGGGCTCGGCGACTAAAAAAAGAACCAAAATCTGGTGAACTGCTAATACGTTCTGTGCAGGATCACGATAATTGAGTGCGACTTCATAAACTGAGGAAGTTGAGGATGTGGTAATTATAACCTGTGGGAGCTGTTTGGTTCCGAGCGCAAACGTTTGAGTTAACACGTCACCCACGTGAATAAAAAAGAAAATGGCCGCTCGTTAATGAGGAATAAGTGCAGTGTGCAAATGGCTAAAGCGGAAAGACGTGTAGCTTGTTTTGTAGGGAGCAGGGTGGAGCGCCTAGCGAGGCTTAAACCTCACACCCACGCTTTACCACACACACACACACACACACACACACACACAGAGAAAGGAAAAAATGGAGGGAAAGAAAAAGCTAGAAAAGCAAAAACACACACACGCACGGTCGCTCAGCAGCATCTGCATGTCAGGCAATAAATACATTTCCATTAGGCTGAGGTAAATAAAGCTTGTGTGTGTGTGTGTGTGTGTGTGTGTGTGTGTGTGTGTGTGTGTGAATGAGAATGAATAAGAAATTGTGAGTGAAAATGGATTTGCGCCACACACGGCGTAAATATTACATTGTGTAATTACATTTTTGGCTCTGTATGTGTGTACAAAAAGAGGAAAGGCTAAAGCCTCTGTGTTTGCCGTGTATGTGTGTGTGTGTGTGTGTGTGTGTGTGTGTGTGTGTGTGTGTGTGATCACCGCCCCTCCCCCTCTCTTCTCCTCTCAGTTCTCACCTCATTTCAAACTAAACGCCTCTAAATCAGGCAGGCATGTAACACGGTTTCATTTACACGCCACTCTCACCCTCTCAAGGTTATTCGCCTGCAACACGCTTCCCCCTATAGTCAGCACATTAGCACACAAACACGCGCACGCACACGCATCCATTACCATAATAACACGCAAATCCGTCTCGCACGGCCGACACAAAGCACGTATCCCGCCTCAGCCGAGGCTGCCATTAATTACACCACGTCTGAATGTAGAACGGGGTCCTTTAGATCCGCCGTAATAGCAAAATAACGGCCAATAAAGCGGTGTGAGAGTGTGTGTACAGACACGGAGTAATAACACACTGCTACTATAAGCGAGCTCTAATATTCATGATACACAATGGACTCGAGGGTTATTTACTCCTCTCACACTACTGCGGGAACTTCATGGTCAGTAAACAGACACCCTAGTTATATTAAAACCTGAGACTAGCAGAATAGTTTCTGTTGCGTTAGCTTAATGACTGCAGTCATTACACTAACATTAGACCTTTCTTCTACATCAGCCAAACCAAATATTTCTCTCCGACCATAATTACGTTCAAGGTAAATAATAGCAAATATGTTCTTAAAACTAGCATTCTATTTCTTTAGCATTATTTCAAAACTAAGTATGCTAAAGCGGGATGTTTTGCTCTGACTAGCGTCACGCTTCAAGTAACTGATTATTGCTTTCAGGCGTACTTATTAAGAAATCTTCAATAAATAGCCGCTCGGAATGTCGGTATTGGATTAGCTGTATTGCTGAATTGAAATGTTACACAGAACGCCCCATTGGGCTAGCTTTATGCTAAGGCGAAAGGTTTAGGACAAACCAGCTTCTAGGATTGTTCCAATTGGGTAACGCTAAAGCTAAATGTTTTGAAGAATGTCCTTATGAGGGAAACGTTATGCTACGATTCAAATTGTTAAACTCGTTTCTCAGAGTGTCCCGAATGTTAACTGTAAACGTTTCAGTCAAACTAGCCTCGTCCTAAAGCAGAGTACTTCTCCAACTTGCCTTCTCCCAAGTCTGAAAGCTAACTTCTTTCTGGCTTTTGTATTTCTGAATAAAGCTGGTCCTCACATCCCTTTGAAGCAACACAGTCTCATCTCGCCTCTTTCCGAATCCCTCGTTTTTCCGCTAGAAAGAAGAAAGTAGCACACTGTAATGATGCTGACAGCAGCGCCAGTGCCAAGTCCAAATCGCACTCTGGCAGTCAGCACTGTGATCGGGCCCATGGGACCAGCGAGCGGGATGGAGGCATGACGGGATGACAAATGTTTGTGTGTGGAAGATAGAAGAAAGGAGAGAGAGAGAGAGGGAGAGAGAGAGAGGGAGAGAGAGAGGGAGGGAGTCTCTCTTATGGTGCATTTGAAGTATGTAGGATCCCCTATAGAACTCTCTCAGTGTATCGCGGCTTTTAGCTTCTCCGGAGGTGATGAAACATTTTGGGCTCGAGACTTGAGGGTGGAAATGTGTGTGTGTGTGTGTGTGTGTGTGTGTGTGAGAGAGAGAGAGCAGTTTGACGACAGAGGACAGTGGGAAAGAAAATCCAACTAAATGGGAGCAAGACAGAAAAAACAACAAAAGACAAAATCAAGAAGGACAGCACAAAAAGAACGAGTGAAAAAGAGAATAAAAAGAAGAGAGAATGGACAGTGAATTGCAGGATCGGGTTATTTTTAATCCTACAATTAGCGTAACAGATATCTGAAGCTCAGTTCCTATCTCAGATTAGCCTCAGTGTCTCATCTCATCCACACAAAGACCTACAGTATGGAGAGAGAGAGAGAGAGAGAGAGAGAGAGAGAGAGAGAGAGAGCGCTAACACTCATCGTCATAAAGGTTTTACAGACCTGTTAAAGTCCATTTACGTTTTTTACACAGCTAAATTTAGCCAGCTGGTCTTGTACTTACACCTCAGGTAGGGATGTATATTAAATACACAAATAATTGACAGTTACGATTAAATTAAGAACGTCTGGGACTAGCATTATGCTAAAGACTATATTACCAAGATAAATTTATGCTAAAACCTAAAAAAAAAAAAAGTAGCTTTATCCTTTCTGTAAAAGTGGACATTTCTGTCAGATTAGCCTGACGCTAAACGGTAAGTGTTTTGTCAGACTAGCTAAACTAGCTGTATTTTAAAGCCAGATATTTCTTTCAGACAAGCCTCATGCTGAAACTGGACATTTCTCTCAGTACAGCCATATGATAAAACTAAACATTTGTTTAACTAGCCTTATGCTAAAACTAGACATTTCCGTCATATTAGCCTAATGATAAATCAGATGTTCCTGTCCTATCCTTGAGGTAGTGGTAAATGTTTCCCTCAGGCTTGCTATATGCTAAAACTATGCAATTTTTCCTGCTAGCAGTATAAGCATATTCCTCAGACAAACCTTACGCCACAACTAAACATTTCTGTGGTATGCCAAAGGCAGATCTTTCCCTCAGAATAGCCTTATGCTAACGCTAGCACAAGTTTTATCAGACTTGCATCACTCTAGAGACACATACTTTTCTCTGACTAGCCTCAGGGTAAATCTGAACATCTCTGTGAAACTAACCTCATGCTAAAGGTGCTATAAACATATGTTTCTCTCTGAGTAGCCATTGGATATAAGCAAATCTTTCTCTAAGAATAGCTTTATGCTAAAATGACCTCATTTCATCAGACTAGCATCACTCTAAAGATTAACTGTTTTTTCCTCTTTCTGTCTCATGCTAAAACATAGTTTTTTCCTAGACTAGCCTTACACTAGAGATAAATATTTTTCTCAGACTAGATATCTAAAGCAAGACTGTCAAGCACGATATTTCTCTCAGATAAGTTTGTCTAAATGTCTGAGCTGTGTATGTTTCAGACTAGCCTCATGCTAAAAGCATGTTTCTATGAGATTAGCTGTAAGTAGAGAATATAAGGATGAGTCCTGTGAAGTTAAATGAGGCCTTTTTCCTTCAATGTAGTTTGTTGTAAAGTGTTGACCTTGTCTGGGACATGCTACAGGTGTGTGTGTGTGTGTGTGTGTGATAAAAGCTAGCCGATTGCCCAGCGCTGCCCTCGGCCTGATCCTTTTGTTCGATCTTTTTTTGTGAAATCCGGCAAGAGAAAGCAGTTCATTTGTGGTGTGTGGACGAGCTATTGTCTGAAGCGTGTTTCAGCCTGATTGAACTGTGATGGTAAAAGCTTTTCTCTCTCTCTGTTTTTTTCCTCTCTCCGTCCTATTACGAGTTCTTTGTCACGAGCCATGTGAGGGACAAAAACCTCACCAGAGCTCTTCCTGGTTTTGTTTTGTTTTTTTTTCCTTTTTAAGTTTTTGTATCGTCTTGTTTTGTTTTCAGTTTGAAGAAAACCATATTAGCGCGAGCTGGTGTGTTGCTCAGCTGTCCTCCAGCCTTCACCTCCACCTCCTCGCGCCTCCATAAATCGAGTTTTCAGCTTGAAAATTTAAGCTTTTAATTGCCGGAACGTAAACACACACCGCTCGGCCTCTCCTCTCATCTCGGCCCGCTGACATTTGAACAGGCTTTCAAGCTGTTAACCTCCAGCTCCTTTTTTTTATTTTGTGAGAGCATAAACATTTCGGCATCAAAGCTAAAGGACCAAACACTCATGACAAGCGCTCTTCTAGAAGCTTCTATCAAGAGTCTCTCTGTGTGTGTGTGTGTGTGTGTGTGTGTGTGTGTGTAGGGATTTCAGCATTAATTAGAGTCTGTTTATGTTCTCGGAGTGCCAGGTCAATCCGTGCAATTCTGAATGGCCTTTTAATCAAAAACACGAAAGTTTAGAGAGAAGAATAACATTCCTGCGTTAAAGAGAGAGAGAGAGAGAACGTCCTTATCTTCTCATTAACATGCAAATACATTTAAACAACTCGACTGGTACGAACCAATGCCACCTGGATTTATTGTTGTTTAGTTTAATCCCACACACGAACAGCAATAACACACACACACACACACACACACACACACACACACACACACACACCCACGCGCACACACTTTACAAACAAATTGCAATAATGCTCATTATACCATTATATATGTGAATTAAATATTACATATATCTCAAATATCATTTAATAACATAATATTTACAAATTTGGTTAGTCGTATTTTTTTCTATGTTAATTTTAAACGTTTATAGATTATCCACTAAGGCAAAAAATAAAAAGAAAGGTCAGTTGATTTATATATTTCTCATTTAGCTGTGCTTTAGGACTTCATTTGTTTGGTTGGTTAATCTGAGATTATTAGTAGATTATTAGTAGATTAGTACCATATTATTGTTCGATTTTTCTGAGATTATTATGAAATTAAAATAATGAATAATAATAATATAAGTTTATCAAACTCTTATTAATTCATCAGATTCTGCAAGATCATTATCAGTTATATGTTATAATGGCTTCATTGTAATGCATTCTTATTATGAGTTTATTAGATTATAATTAGCAGATTATTAACAATTATTATTATTAATAATCAACAGATTATTAGTTATCCGAATATTACAGGAACATCGTACAATTCCTCTGAGGTGGTTTTCAGTCTGTTATCAGTTTATTATTGAGATTACTGACATTATTGTAAAATATTCTATTATAAGATTATTATAAATGTATATTACAATTCTTGTATGTTAAAATAAGATTAGCGTCAGATTATGATCAGCGTACTGTTGTGAGATTGTTATGAAATCATAATTAGTTTATGGTCAGATGACTAGGAATCAGATATGATATATTGATATTATTATTATGACATTATTATCCGATTATAATGATTTTATTGTAAGATTATCCGATTATTATTCAAAGTTAATGGCATTATCATCAGATTATCAACAGATTATTATTATTATGACATTATAAGATTACCGTATTATGAGATGAACAGATAACGAGGTTATCAAATTATTATCAGATTATTATCAGTGAGGTTTACACACACACACACACACACACACACACACACACACACACACACACACACACACACACACACACACACAGACAGAGA
>JAQQZR010000038.1:4153288-4170220 GCA_030068235.1 Notoglanidium macrostoma
AAGGGGGCTGTGAGCGGCTGTAAGGGGGCTGTAAGGGGGCTGTGAGGGGGGTGTAAAGGGATGTAAGGGGGTGGAAGGGGCTGTGAGGGGGGTGTAAGGGGGGTGGAAGGGGGTGGAAGGGTGTGTAAAGGGCAATAATCACGGTCCTGGTGGTGACAGTAACTTCACTTTATCACTCATGAAAAAAGGGAAAGTGAGTATTTTTCTTCCTGACAGTAATTACAAACTCATTCATGATTCATAATTACAGCAGGGTTTTTGTTTGTTTGTTTGTTTTTTAGAGGATTAGCCCTGACTTCCGTATTTAATGTCACTAATTTGTCGGCTGAATTATTCTGACATACATTTATTTATTTCAATCTCTTTATTTTTTTATTATTATTTTTCCTCATGCGTAATTATAAACATAATGAAACATTGTTTTCGTGTGCTGGAAAGCCGGATCCTCGGATTAGAGCCGGAATTTAACCGTCTGTCGTTTCTCTGTCACTCGTTCACACACTCTGGGTCACTATGTAGAGAGTTTGTGTAGCGACTGTGTAGACGAGCGGACGAGGCACAGATGTGCTAAGCAGGTGAAGCTAAAATGTCTCTGACGCCCCCTAGTGGCTGGCTGCAGTCTCTAGTGCAGTTTTTATCCCCGCCCATCACCGTGTTAATGAATGGGAAAGGAGCTAAACTTCCATTTTTATGTTGCAGCCTCCCCCAGTCTGTTTCTTTAAGAGTTGACCGATGATAAATAAAAAGGGCGTGGTCGATGCGGTGATTGACACTTTTGGACATGACAGTTGCGTCTCATTTCGAGAGGCGGAGCCACTGTCCGTCCGGCTACATATACTGCGCATGCAATTCTGGCTTCAACTTTCACAAGATGGCGACTCCCATTTCCACGAAAAGAGGCTACACATGCACACACACACACACACACACACAAAGCACTCCTGAATGTTTGGTCTGCGTTCGTTCAGCTTCGTCTCTCAGGTACAGGATCTGTCGAGGTGTGAAAAGTCTTTACGCTGAACGTCTCCCTTTAAAACTTCAACAATGGTGTTTAATTTTCGGCGTCTAGAACATTTTCACGCGCTCTTATTAAACCCTGCGATAAAATCAGATGCTTTCAGGGCCTTCTGAAGTGTGCAGGTACAGCGAGTCTATAAACGGCATCAGAGAGCGAATGAGTGAGTGGAATTTAATTCTCGTTAATCATCGTCGTTTCTGTGAGCTCATGTAAAGTAGGCTCTTAAAAGCGCAGCGTAATTATCGAAGGATCAATTAGAGTTTGATTTCTCTGTTAGGGCTCAGGAGGTTTTTTTGTTGGGAGGGGGTGTGGTCTGAATACTAATATAAATCTGACGAGTAAGGCTGGGTTCAACATGTTAAACTGGGATTTAATATGTGTTGGTGATTATCAGAATTTAGTTTCATGTTGCTACCCTTTTTTTATTTATTGTTGTTATTATTTATTGTCTGAAAAGCAAGTTAACATGAATCAAAGAGACCAAATACAAGACACAGGATTTGTCATTTTATCACGAATGTATGGATAATAAAGAAAAGATAAGCAGCTGGAGAATTAGCGTCGGACTTCCTATAACAGCACGTCCTCGAGGGTTTTTATAGGGTTCAGGCAAGCATTCCTTTTCTTATTCATACGAGAGCAACACATTGTAATGTTTGGTTACGCTTAATGTCCGTGAAACACGTTAGTTCCTTTTCTCGCTTACGTTATAGCAGCTACAAACAGTCTGTCCCTCACCAGCCTCTCTTGAAGTTAACAAGACAAACAAAACCCCGCAGCTGCTGTTATAGGGAATTAATCAGCATCTTCGAACCCGACCAATCAGAATCCAGAATTCAACAATACAGTGTTGTGTATACAGAACAGTAGGACACTGAATGAATGAATATTTTTAAAAATCTGAAAAAAAACAAAAAAAACAAGCATAATTGTTTTTTGAGAGTACAGGATACTGTGTGTCATTGTGGTTAGAAAAATGCTAAAAATATATTCTGCCACACCAGCCGGAATTATAAACGTTGTGTTTGTGTGGCCGTGTATTTTGTCTTTCATTTTTCTTTTTTTCTTTTTTTTTTTTAAATAGAAACCAAATATAGTTTCCTGTTTTAGGTAATTTTTCTCCTCTTTTGGCTACTAAGGAAGTCCAGGAGTGTGTGATCCCGTACTGGAGTGTGTGTGTGTGTGTGTGTGTGTGTGTGTGTGTGTGTGTGTAGTCCTTCCCTCTCCCTGCCTGCCTGAGTGCTATCTGAAATCTCTCCCTCGCGAGTCTCAGTGGCTCATGATGAGAGCGAGCGTGACTATCTCACATCTTCTCCTAATTGTTTGTCTCTCGTATCTCCATCTCCCTCATGTAGAAAATTAACAAAGCAAGCAGTTCTCCAAAACGGCCATGAGAGCCTGATAGAGATGGATGCGTTGAATCCCGTGAGCCACGAGGGCAGCTATGGAGACGGGTACGTGACCGCTGATAAACTGAGACCAAACAGATTTTTAAAACATTCCCCAAAATCTGCCCCATCCAGGTCTTTGTGTCTTTGGTCTTTTCTTTTAAACAGTAACACTTCCCAGCATCACCCTGCATGCTTACAGAACATTACACATCACTTTGACCCACGATGGCTAACTGAAGCTAGCAGTGTGATGCTAATAAAACAATATTAAAAATATGGCACAATTTACTGTATCTAATGAGCATGAAAGAAATCTTTTTTTTTTTTTTTAGCCACAATACTTATCCACGAATGCTAACACAATATAGCAGCGTGCTTGTTTTCATTCTTTATTAGCCATGTTAGCATGACTAGCATGACTCGGCTGAATTAGTAATAGCTCTGCTCACTAAGCGCATGTTCTGCCTAGGTTATGTATATAGATTTTTTTTACTAGAAATGATTAAGATGACTAAAATGATAAAAAAATTATTGCAGTGGAAAGTGTTAATTAACATAAGATGCTAATGAGCTCCTAGCTTTACCTCACGATTAACCATAAGGGTTACTTTAAGAAGATGAGTATAAAAACCGAGATATCTGAACCAATATGTTAAAAATTATATTTTTATTCACTTAATCACCATGTGACCTTGAAGCTAGCATCTAGTATTACATCAATATTAGCATTGTTAGCGTGATTAGCTTAATTGAACCAGTGATAACTTTAATGTGTTTCGTTAAAATAACACTTTAAAATATCTGATTCGTTTTAAAGAGCTGCTATTTATTCTTTCAGTGTCAGTAAGCTTTCTTAGCTTGATGAAAAACACTAATTAGCGTTTAAATTATGACGGAGGATAAATGCTGACGCCCAGCTCACTTCCTTCTTATAAACGGTGGTGTGTTTGGAAATTCTGGGAAACGTGTCCAGTCATATTACATTACGAAATCAGTTAAAATCATATTACATGATGATGTTTTGTCAATATTCAGGATTTTAAAGTAAATATTACAATTGTACTGCTATAAAATGTAAAACAATGGAATAGGAGAATAAAACCTACTCCTTATAAATGATTGCAGGTGTCATGAATTTGGCCCGTGTGTGTAAATGGATTCGTCACACGTCTGAATCAATTAACCAGTTTTTAATTACGTAATTGGACTCTGACGCGAACTAAACAAAAACAACGAATCAGAACCGAAAGACAATAATGATTCCAAATTGTGTTAAAAGAGTGAGTCCAAACTGAAAAAGAGTGATGACTCAGAACTGGATGAAATTTAGGAATAAATATCACAACTGTAATGCTGTAAAACGTTAAAAAGGAAAAACCACGTGGCCTGCGACAGTGATCCGGACTCTCAGACTCTCACTGAGCTGGAATGCTGTTTAGAAATTATTACAGGTGTCATGAAATTCAGCTTGAGTGTAAATTGATTTGTCGCACTTCTGAATTAATTAACCAGTATTTAATTTCTTAATTGGACTCTCGGTTTAATTGAAATTCAGAGCAAACCTCGATTCAATTTTCACCTTATTATTACTGCGGCGTGGCGACGGTAGAAGTCGTCGCTCTGATTGGGGAGATTGATCGGTTTTGTGCTGCACAGAGACAGCGACAACTGTTCTCTCAACACTCACACACACACACACACACACACACACACACACACACACACACACGCACTGTCTTTTCATTAAAACGCTTGGAGCTTACAGAAACACGGCTCTCTAATTGGATTTAATGCTCAGTGTTAGTTGATATTGGAGCTAGTATCATCCGTTTGTCTTGTTGTTGCAGAGACACACACACACACACACACACACACAGACACACACAAACTGTGTGTGTATAACATTAATGTTGTTTAGTTTATTTATCGATGTGATGAGTCCACAGTGTGATAATCATCTAATCCAATATGGCGGTTTTCAGTAAAGTGCAAAGACAGCTAGAATCCTGTTTAATGCTTTATTAATTATAAGATATTTTTAACAGAATATAGTTTTTTAACAGAAGTGTTGTTTCATCGTGGTAACTGTATATTTAGATATCTGTGTATTTTATATGCCAACAGCAATCATCAACCATCATCTCCTAATCTTCTGTTTATTATTACGTTCATAGTTCTTGGTAACGTGATATTATTTTTACCTCACAAGTGTGTTATTGACAGTCATTTTAAATCTTACATACGAAATAATTTCCTGTTAAAAATACAGCAAACACTTTTATTCTTTTTAAGTTAAATGACTGATTCACTGATTCGTTCAGTTGCACAGTTTACCCAAATGTGCACTCTGGTCATGTTGCTGTCTAAAGCAGACGGTAAAAAACAATAGTTGTGTAAAATAACTAATTTTTGTTGCTACTTGTGTACTTTATGAGAAGCTTGTAAGTTCATAATTAGAAGAATTGTGTTTTGCATGCAAGGAAACACTATAAATGCTCCAGCTATGAATTAATAAACCTAAAAGCTACTCGTTAAACTCACCGACTCGATCAACTGACCGAGAGTGGTGCAAATCTCAGTCATGACCGGAATGATTCACTGACTCAAAAATGATTCCCTGTTCAAGATAAGAGTGACTCTTAATCATGACTGAAATGATTCACTGATTCAAAAAAATGATTCCCTGTTCAAGATAAGAGTGACTCTTAATCATGACTGAAATGATTCACTGATTCAAAAAATGATTCCCTGTTCAAGATAAGAGTGACTCTTAATCATGACTGAAATGATTCACTGATTCAAAAAATGATTCCCTGTTCAAGATAAGAGTGACTCTTGGTCTTATTTGAAATGATTCACTGAATCGAAACTGATTCTATGTGCAAGATAAAAGTGAATTCCTGTCTTGACCAAAATAATTCACTGACTCAAAATCTGATTCCCTGTACAAGATATAAGAGCAAATCTTGGTCTAGCCTGGAATGATTCACTGACTCAAACATCAATCCGTTGAGCGAGACAGGAGCAAATCATAGTCATACCCAAAATGATTCACTGATTCAAGCACTGCCTTCATGCCAGAAAATATACAGTGACTCAAACACTGATTCACTGAATGAAAGAAGAGTCAAACTTGGCCATGACTAAAAGGATTCGCTGAGTCAGGTTCGGCATACTCCAAGCTGTAAACATGACATACACGATTCAAGGATTTTTTTTTTAAAAAAACATCAGATAAACATAACGTAAAACCTCTGGCTAATAAGGTACTTTTAACGATTTTAAACTGAATGAAAAGAAATGAATCAACACTGAATCGTTCACATGTGAATCGTTAGACAGCAGGGTTTTATAATAGAGGAAGCTTTATTTCTGAGTGTGTGTGTGTGTGTGTGTGTGTGTGTGTGTGTGTGTGTGTGTGTGTGTGGGGCACTAAACCTCACACCAGGGCGCCTGGGCTAACAGGAAAATGCAATGTAATGAATTGGACTGGTTGACCTGCTTAATTCCCACATGCGGAAGCCTCTAGTTTATTTAAAAATCACATTTACAGTGTAAAAGCAGCTGATCAGGTGCTGCGCAAGGAAGACTCACATTTACTCTGGAAAAATGTGACGAAATAAAGTCATATAAATGCATGACAACACGCTGATATACATACACACGTGTGTCACCGCGTGTAGAACTTGAATAATGAATTTATCCTTCATAAAATGCAAAAATGGAACTTCTAATCATATTTCTTTAAAGTCTGAATACAAACGTGTCTTCTTGTCGTATTTATTAGTCAAGCGCTAATGCTAACAGTGTTGCTATCAGTGAATGAAAACAGATTGCTGCTAGTTAGCTTTAAACAGTAATGCTTATTTCTGGCTCTTAGCCATGCTAGCATGTGTAATCCGATTATTGCTTTCTGCTTTAAAAGTATCTTTAATGTTACTAAATTCATAGCGTATTAGTAGAAATGTTTCTTTTCCTAGTATAACATTATATTTAGTTTTAATTAAAATATTGTAAAGATGTAAAATAGAAATTCTAGTCTTGCTCATGCTAACAGTGTTATGCTGCAACAACACATTGCTAGCCATATTAGCATGCTTGTTTAAAGCTATCGTGTCAACGCTAGTAGCGTCTTTAAAGCTGATCATTTTTACACTTGACTTTTTAACACTGTTGGAACCTTGTTGATGTTAGCTGAACTACAGTTGGAGTGTGATTTATGAAATGTAATACCGTTCCGTTTCTTTCTTTCCCCTCTGTCTCCGTCTCAGGCACTTCCTCTTTAAGACAGGCACAGGAACGACCCCTCTGTTCAGCACGGCCACTCCGGGCTACACCATGGCTACGGGGGCGGTGTATTCGCCCCCCACACGGCCCCTGCCCCGCAACACGCTCTCCCGCAGCGCCTTCAAGTTCAAGAAGTCATCCAAGTACTGCTCGTGGAGGTGCACGGCCCTCAGCGCCGTCGCCGTGTCCGTCCTGCTGTCCATCATCCTCTGCTACTGCGTCTGTGAGTCCTACCGCACAAACACCAGCCGTTCATCTGAAATCTACAGCAACTTTATCGTAACATTTGAGGGAACTGGCAGTGAATAAACGATTATCTAATGGTTACCTTTGAATCGTCCAACTTCTTCAAATACATCTTATACTGACTTCTTATAAGTCCAAGCGATGAAATGAAAATCTCTCATTAGTCAGTGACAACAGGGGCAGGAAGTATAGTCATATAGTGCGGCATTGTAGGAGCAGGACCTGTGTTTTTATTGGTCAGAGCTGGTTGAAGATATTGGACAGGAACTGTTTGGACAGTCCGATTGATTTTGGTTTTGGACAGTCTGATAGATTTTGGACAGTCCTATTGGTTTTGGACAGTCGGATAGATTTTGGACAGTCGGATAGATTTTGGACAGACGGATAGATTTTGGACAGTCCGATTGGTTTTGGACAGTCCGATTGGTTTTGGTTTTGGACAGTCCGATTGGTTTTGGACAGTCCGATTGATTTTGATTTTGGATAATTCGTTTGGTTTTGGTTTTGGACAATCCGATTGGTTTTGATTTTGGACAGTCCGATAGATTTTGGTTTTGGACAGTCCTATTGGTTTTGGACAGTTGGATAGATTTTGGACAGTCCGATAGATTTTGGACAGTCCGATTGGTTTGGTTTTGGACAGTCCGATTGGTTTTGGACAGTCCGATTGGTTTGATTTTGGACAGTCCGATAGATTTTGGACAGTACGATTGGTTTTGGACAGTCTGATTGGTTTTGGTTTTGGACAGTACGATTGGTTTTGGACAGTCCGATTGGTTTTGGTTTTGGACAGTCCGATTGGTTTTGGACAGTCCGATTGGTTTTGATTTTGGATAATTCGTTTGGTTTTGGTTTTGGACAATCCGATTGGTTTTGATTTTGGATAATTCGTTTGGTTTTGGTTTTGGACAATCCGATTGGTTTTGGATAGTCTGATAGATTTTGGACAGTCCGATTGGTTTTGGACAGTCCGATTGGTTTTGGTTTTGGACAGTCTGATAGATTTTGGACAGTCCGATAGAGTTTGGACAGTCCGATTGGTTTTGGACAGTCCAATCTCAATCTCAAAAGGAAAAATTTAAGCACCAATTGATCGGAATGGGTGAAAACCGTTGTCCAACTGGTTATTAGGCATTTTAGGGGCATGAGTGTGTAGGATCCGCGATGCTGTTGGTCACAGTGGCATTTTGGTTGGGACCTGCAGGCTGAACGCCAGTCTGAGGCGTGATTGGTTATAGAGGCATTGTAGGGGCAGGGCCTGGTCTGTGATTGGTCTGTGAGTGAGGGATCAGCAGTTTGAGGTGGGATCTGGAATCCATTTGGTCATAGTGGACTCAGTGGTGAGATCAGTGGTGTGGTGAAGGTACCATACAGTCCACAGAGATGTTACAGATAACACATTTTCCCTGCAGTGCTAGCTAGCTAACTCTGAGTTGAGTAAAATAGATCGAAAATATGTCATATAACCTTACTGTCATCACTTCACATTTCAACACAAAACACTGGCAATAAAGCTGCTAGTCAGACTCAGCTAATTAGTCAGACTGCACCATATTTAGATGGGCATGTGATGCAGAACACAGCTAATTGGCTAATCTGAAGACTTGCCGCCATTATATTTTGTCTCCAAAGGCTCCAAAGACAATTCATTGTGAGATCAAACCCCACCCACTTTCTTGGGAATTCGAGTACTCTAGTTGTTGAAATGAGCAAAATAATCTAATGAGGTCCGAGTTCTAATCACACCTTCTGTAGCTGGTGCGCACACTGCATTAGCACAATCAATAGGGTCCAGAAGTCCACTTATTTGACAAAACAATTAGTTTTGGATATCACCTCAGTGGTGGATTCAGACTTTCGGACCCTACAGTACACACAGTAATGTCGTTAGTATGTAATGCTCTCAATCAGAGACGCTGCCAGACTTTCTGCCTCCGTTCCTTTCCAGCACAAAGCCACACGCTCTCTCGTCCAGCCGAGCTCTTAAAACCAGTCAGTGATGGGAATTAAAACCCTGAAAACGCGTTAGAGGAAGATTCTTGCGCCGAAAACGCCCGTCCACTGTCTCCAGAAGTTACTGTTAACCACAAAACGTCTTGGACTCAGACCTTGGGACTGTGCTGTACACACAGTAGTGCTGCTGTAGGTGATTTTTCTGCCAGACTTTCTGCCTCCGCTCGTTCCAGTGCAAAGCCGCACGCGTACATCAGCGGCTCTTACAGGCTGCGAGTGATGGGTCTCCAAACCCAGAGCACCGTGTCAGCTGAAGCTTTAACACAAACTCCACTGTCTCCGAAAAGATACTGTTCACCACATAACGGCTTACACTTCACTCCCCACTACATCTACACCTCCCTCGTAGATCTACTGAAGTGGTCTGTTTGGTCGCCATAGTAACTGTTACATTCATTGAAATCAGCCATATGTTTACTTTCATTAATAACATGAACGTAGCACAGCATCACATTGCTGTTATCATCATCTCAGGTATAAAACTTTGACTAACTCTTTGCTAAGGCTAGCTAGCTATTAAATAAATCACCTAGCATTAATTAATCAGAATCAGAATCACTTTATTTCACCAAGTATGTTACACGTATGAGGAATTTGTGTTGGTCCTTGCACACATGAGGCAGTATGTTAGCTAAACAGCTACCTGGCTCTCTGCTATGTGAAATGGAGATTAAATTTAGCGAGCTGGCTAGCTAGCTTGTCCATTTTATAGGAAAAAAGTACTAACTAAAATGCTGAAGATGATGATGTTAGCCTTAGTTATGTATCAGCACTTCATTCATTCATTCTCTCTTTCTTTCTTTTTCTCTATCAAAAATGAATCTAGTCCATTCTTTCTTTTCTTCTTTCTATTTTTTGGAGTGTGTGAAACATTTACATTACATCTGCATACACACTTCAGGAAAAGAAAAATCTGTATAAATATTTGAATACTGAATTTATTCAGACATCACGAGGTTAACACAAGTTACCTTTGGCCCCTACTATTACGAGAGGTGGCCGTTAGCTTCCAGACATTTCTGTAGTGTTCCTGACGTGTGTGTGCAGTTTTTTTTTGGCTGACTCTGCATGTTTCCTGTTATCCATGCAAATAAAATGAACAGAACACATATATATATATTTTTTACATGTATTTATTTTTTTTACATATTAACATGCTTAGATGAAAAAAAAAACTGTGCACAGACACATGCACACACACACACACACACACACACACACACACACACACACACACACTTGTTTATAACTGTCTCCCTTCGATTCGCGCCTCCTCTCGAATTCCAGTCCGAGTTGTAGGGTTGTCACGGTAACCAAGCCTCCCATCACCCTGGCAACCGCATCCATGCTCTGATTTTGGTGCCCCTGCTTTGTGTTCGTTCTGCACAGTCGAGGTTGTGTTACGAGGTTGTGTATCCCAACAGCACTCCGGTCTTTATATCTTCACACCCAGTGAGCGAAGCTGCTCCTGCTTTATTCATCATCATTTTATAAATTCTGACCTCATTGTGATCAAGACAAAAAAAAAATGTATAGGCAAAGTCAAAGAGAGAAGAGAAGAAAGAGCGAGAGAGCGAGAGAGAGAAATGCACAGGGGAGGAATGAGAGAGTAGTTTTCTTTCCTTAAAGTTCTTTCTTTCATGATGGTTTTCTGATAATGACTTTCACTCCATCTCTCTCTCTCTCTCTCTCATTTCTTGCTCCTTTCTCACTTTCGCTGAGTGCGTGATTGGTTGTTTATTAGTCGTATGTACCCAGCTTGATGGCGGTGATGAATATTTGAAGCTCGAGAGTCAGTGGGGTTTCTCCGGCCAAACCCCTCATCATTACTAACATAAAGACGAGTTTAGAGTCACACGGCAGGGGTCCACGAGAGCGAGAGCCAAATTATGGAAATATATGGACGGCTAATCATCTCGCCGCACGGTGGGGAATAAACAGCATCGTCTCCGACAAAACATGCGCGCAAGATGGCTTTCTTTAGAAGCGTCTCATTAAAGTGCGCTCAACGAAGTGCACCACATTTAGCCTAAAAAAAAAACTAAATCCAGATTAACAGAAACTTTCCTATCCGAAGTGGGCGGGGCTAACGTTAGATAGCAGACAGAAACGACACAGCTGCTGTGACTACATGGCTGGCGAGATGGGAAGGAGACCTCGAAGGTCGATCACTAAAGTCAACAGAAAGCTGACAGATTCCTAAACAGGAGCAGACTCATGATATCTACAGTATGTGCGAGTTGACATGAATGTGAAATTTAGGAATTTAAAAGAGGAAACTTGGAAGAAGACGAGGAGGAAAAGAGGAAGCAGGACAAGATAATGAATACATTTAGCATGACTGCACTGTAAACACCGTAAAAACAAACAAAAAATAAAATTAGCTCGACATTATGTTTGACAAGCAAGCTGCTAGAGATATGCTACAGCGCAGCCTGTAAGATGGTAAACATCAGCTTACACATTGCTGTTAATGGGTATTATTTTTTCCTTATAGGATGTAAAGATCAACGGGAAACAAGTTAGCCTGTTTCTGATTGAGTTCTTATTTCTTCCCATCTCGCTCTCATTATGTTCCCAAATATAAAACACTAATTATAAGCTTCATCAACTTAAATGCGGCTTAAAGACGCTCGTGATTGTCGGAAACTTCCGCCTGAGCGGAAAGCAGAGAAGTGGAATAAATTTACTTTTTTTTTTATGGTAGTTTAGTCATCGGGTTAAAGTTAAAACCACTTCAGTTTGATTGTCGAAAGATTTAATTCTTCGTTCTGTAATAATCAATGCTGCATAAATAAATGCTTTTGTAATATACCGTCTACGCCGTCTGCTTTACGCTGACTTTATTCAGTTTATAAATTCAGCTTAGTTGTAGCCTAACGTGAACTTCATGTAGATCATGAAATTCATAATTGAGTATTTTTGGTAATCTACTTGTTCGTAGGTTAAGGGAATAGAAGAACAATGTAAATATTTGGCTAATATGATTTCACAACTGTACACCTCTCTAGTTCTTTATTCAGTGTTACTCTTAACTGATCTCAGACCAGCTGTAGCGTGTATTTTAAGTTTGGTGTTAACTGATCTCGGGTCAGTCCCTGTCACTTACCAATATGATTGGAAATGAAAGAGCTGATTTCAGATCAGCTGTATAATATAAAGAAATATAGGCCTATCGTATCATATTTTAAGATGACATGGCAGGCGCGTGTCTCAAACCAGACACTGCAGCCAGAAATGTTCATAAACACTCACTGGCCTTTTACATCTCTAAAGCATCTGAACGAGAGCGAGAGCAAGTGAGCAACTCTTCTTTAAGTGGGCTTTTTATCATTATTATAGCATACACCTCACTCGGGAGAAGTAAACACACACATCCAGTCTGTCCACTTAGTTTTATTTCCCGAGTCAAGCTTTTATACGAGCCGTTTGTTCCCTGTGTAAATTTTGAAGCTTTGCTGCTACAGCGAAATGATGCGAGTTTGTTCAGAGCGGAACATTTGCAGTTATTTAGCAGACTGTTCCTCCAGTGAAAGGAATCAAATCGTCTGGATTCGGCACGAAACATTTGGCTTGGCTCAAGGAGGACAGGCTGGAACAGAAATCACATCTTTAAAATTACGTAGCATTTCGCGTCCAGTGGCCTGCTGCGAGTGAAATCACGTTATCAAAACGACAGACGTGTTGTTGGGTGACAGATTCTGAATAAATTGTCGTGTCTTTTAAGACATCAGGCTTTTTTATAAGGTTGTCGTTGCGTGATAGCTCTCCTGTAGGATTTTGTCATTTATAAACCATACGAGCAAATTGATTAATAGTGTGTCAAGCTAAGTGAAGCTAAGAAATGAGCATGCTTACAGGAAAATACTAACATAATGCTAATTTGCTATGTTGCTTGCCACATTAGTGGTTCTATAAGCATGCCTGAGAGTACAGAGAGTTTGTGTATCCCAGCATTCCCTGCTTTCCCTCCATTCAAAATGGTGCCCTACTTTCTGCTCAAAGTGTAGGTTATATATTAGCAAGGTTATACCATTAACTTCTAGCAGTGCATTGTGGGATCAATTCTAGAATATTCTCACGTACATAAAAAGGGTGCACTGTGTAGGGAATAGGGTGTGGTTTTGGACACACTTCATCTTTGCTAACACTGCTGGTTAATTAGCCGCCAGATGCACTGATTCTTAGTCATATTAAGATGATGTCATTAAGAAACCAACAATCCTGAGTGGTTTACATGGCATGTTACTCACTCCCGACACACACAAGATCATATTTTTAGCGCTGTGACACATGGTTTATTTATCCTCCACTCTGCCCTGTGTCCTTCCTGTCCGCTCTTTCTATCTTCTTTTCTTTTATTTCTGTCAATCTTTTTGTTTGTTTTTTCCCCTGTCTGCTTTTCCACTCACCCGTCTTTAAGCTTGAGCTTGCCGTCATCTCAATGTGTCTATCTTCTTGTCCAATTTCTCTCCTTTCTCTGACTGCAATCTGTAGTTAGCTTGGTGCTAACAGCAAACCGCCAACAGTGAGAGGAAAGCTTGTGTCTCCATCTGTCACTTTCTCAGAACAGGTTTCGTATTTACATCATCGTTCGTGATAACTATCAGCTCGGGGGGGAAAAAAAAGCGCCACGTCGCATGCTAACTATGCCAGAAACGTTAGAGGGGATTATTATGCAACATAATAATAAATGCACAAAAAAGTTTTATTGTAAAGTGTTATAGGGGAAGGTGAACACATAGTACACAATATCTGATAGAATGAAAGCTCTGTTGCTAGGCAACTGGAAAATATAGACAGCAAGAATTAGCTTGCTAGCAGTTGAGCTAGCTAGCATGAAGGATGAGACAAAAATATCAGGAATATCAACATCAAGTGTGTTGGTAAATTACACGGAAAAGGCGCTCAATGTTCAGAATTATGATGATTCTAATTAACACATAATTACACACGATGTGTAACGGTACAGCGATGTTGAAAACAAGCTAAATTCATTGAGTATATCAACATTTTCCTCAGATGTGTTGGTAAATTACTAATTAAAGACTTTCGCAACAGAATCCTGGCTTAGCTAGCTAGAACAGAGCCTTTAGGTCGTTTAAATGGACAATGTGAGGGCACACTGACTATGGAAATAACAGCAAATTGTCAGGAATATTAACATTTTCTTCAGACGTGCTGATAAATTACCAAGAAAAGACTCAATGTGGCAAATATTATGATCATTCTAATTAGCATGTAGCTGATAAGTCTTTTCACAGGCCATGTGAAGGTACGATGATTTGGAAAACAAGCTAAATCCATTGAGAATATCAACATTTTCTTCAGACGTGTTGGTAAATTACAAATAAAATGCTGTATAAAATTACAATTACAAGTTCACTAATTAGCACTTAGCTGTTGAATCAGTAAAAGCATAGGGGCTTTCAAAATGAGACAACGATCAGAAGTGTAAACATTTTCTTCTTCAGATTTTCCCTTTACTAAAAGAAAAAGCTAAAATGATGACTTGGCTATAAAACTTAGCACATATTTATCAAGTCTTCTCTACAGAAAGGTACAGTGACATCAAAAATAAAACAAACTCTACAAAATATGGACATTGTTCTCAACTGTGTTGACAAACGATTATGTAAATACAAGTTACAAGTAAAGTTAGGGTTTAAATAGCTAGCATGTAGCTGTTAAGTGTTATACAGACAGCGTAAAGGCCCAGTGAAGGTGGAAGTTAGACAAATCTGATGTTAATAATAACATTTACCTCAGAAATCCTGGTGAATACTAAGGAAAGTCTGAAATTATGATTATTCTAATTAGTGCTGTGAACCTTTTTCAGTGATGTCAAAAATGAGACAAATTTATTCAGAATATTAACATTTTCCTCAGATCTGTTGGAAAATGCAAATAAGAAAACTTCCTATGGCTAAAAAAAATGTATTTATATAGCTCAGGTAAAACATTTACCTCAGATATGTTTTTGTAAGTGTTATTACACTTAGCATTGATCGCTAACCGAACATCCATTACATTAAGAAAGCTCAAAATGGCGGTAAGACGTTTTGTCAAGCGGACTTTATTGAGCAGGATATGATACATAATGTTCTTTCAGTGTTCATCCGTTTGCTTTGTGTGCTTAGCGAATGTTTTTCCCCCCAAACCTGATAATAACGTGCAAAAGTGTACAACCTCCGTAATATCTTGCAAGTCTATGATTTTGTTTTTAGAGCATGTGTGAAAATGCTTTAGACAAGTGTTTTTCAGACAAGTGTGTCTCAAAACGTGAAATTAAACCAAATAGTGTCTCATCGGCATCCCCGCAACGGCTCCTCTTAGCGCTATGTATGCTAATCACTTCTGTCAGCAATATGCCGAGCCGGCCCACGGGATAGTCAAGCCTGAGGCTCTTAAAAAATTAACCCCACCAGCATAATTTTACCCCGTTCCAGCAAAATGTACCTTGACACAACACCATCCATACCTTCAGTGCAAACGTGAGTAGTTTCTTTCTTCTAGTTGCGATAAAGCGTTTGTCTAGAACAGCATATTGAGTGCAGATTTAGTGCTGAAAGAATAAATAAAAATGCACCTTTAGTGCAAACTGAGAAGAAGGATAAGCTAGCGCATACATACTGCATTCTAATTTCCCATAAAGTTATTTTCCCATAAACTTTAATAAATAAAACATATAGCATTAATATATGCATTAGCGCTGTGATGTATAGTAAGCATGAATGCATTATATATATATATATATGCATTATTTCAGACTCCATTTCAGTGGCCTTTAAGGTGATAAATAAAAAACCTAGAGAAACCAGCAAGGTGAACTAGCTAACTACGTAAATACTGAGCTAGCAAATCCACTGCATGTTAACTAAGCGCTAGTCTGATATCTGATCTTGAAATCGCCGTAATATTGCCTTTTTCTTTTGCTAAGTCTATGCTTGTTTATAGACAATAATAAGCACAATATATAATCTTATTTATATATATATATATAAACACCTTTGTCCACATGCTAGCTATTGGATAATTGTCACTGTTAGCAGCATCTATTCTACATCATTTGCTCAGCTATTTTTAGCTTTAGAGATATGTATAATACATCTGATAATATGTAATATATAAGATAACTCTATGCTAGTCATACACATGATGTATATTTAATGTCTTGCCAACTGGCGCCGTTAGAATTATTTATATCAGTCTGACAGGACCTTCCACCACAGTGTAACTCTGGGCTAATCGCTATCATTAGCAAGATGTATAATATATTACATATGTTTAATATATAAGCTGAAACACACCTTTGCCATGTGCTACTTCTAACCTCTATGCTAATCACTACTGTGTTATGTATAAGTGTTATATATATATATATCATAGCATTGTTGTATGCTAAATAAATCAATGCTAATTGCGCCTGCTAGCATTATATGTACTGTATGGTAGCATGTATAATGTAAAAACTCAGGCAAGTCTTTGACAGATGCTAACTCAATGCTAATCGCTCCTGTTAGCATTATGTGTAATATATAACTTAAACTCAAACAGGTCTTTGACGTATGCTAAGAGGAGGCTCATCACTTGCGTTAGCATATGGCGGAAGGCACGTTGGAGCAGGAGATGTATTATCTATGGTGCTAACGAGCGCAATTAGCATAGCTTCAAGTGTTTCTTTGATCTGGCGGCTTCCTCCTGCGCTTTGTCACAAGTTTGTCAGTCATGTTTGTGTTTCGTTCTTTTTCTGTCTGTGTGTCAGAACTCGGAGATATTTGTGTGGCTAATTGAGCATAGTGGGAAGAGTCAATACCGCACTTCATTAGCGAAGGACGGAGGAACGGAGGAAAGAAACTTCTCCTGTTTTCTTTTTGATTGTGGGATAACGTGTGTGTGTATGTGTGTTTGTGTGTGTGTGTGTGTGTGTGTGTGTGTGTGTGTGTGTGTGTGTGGCTCGATCTGCTCAGCCGGGGG
>JAQQZR010000038.1:4228708-4251203 GCA_030068235.1 Notoglanidium macrostoma
CACACACTACACACACCTCACCCACTCTACACACATCTCACACACTGCACACACCTCACACACACTACACACACCTCACCCACTCTACACACATCTCACACGCTACACACACCTCACACACACTACACACACCTCACACACACTACACACACCTCACACGCTACACACACCTCACCCACTCTACACACCTCACACACACTACACACACCTCACCCACTCTACACACATCTCACACACTACACACACCTCACACACTCTACACACACATTAATTCTAGAACCGAGTTCATACTTACTGTAAGACTCAGGACAGAGCAGACTGGTGTACTGTTACTCATCACAGCTTTACTATCAGATTATTGTGGAGTAGTTTGGTGTAGTGTAGTTTCATGTTGTTCGGTGCATTTTGGTGTAGTTTATTGTAGTTTGGCATAAACTGATGGTGTGGGTTAGTGTGGTCTAGTGTGGTTTAATGTGGTCTAGTGTGGGTTAGTGTGGTTTAGTGTGGTTTAGTGTGGTGTAATGGGTTCCAGTTTGTTACAGTTTGGTGCAGTTTACTGTAGTTTCGCGTAGTTTGGTGTAGTTTGATGTAGTTTACCATGGTTGCACCTAGTCTGGCCTAGTGTGGTGTAGTTTGGTGTAATTTGGTAAAGTTCCGTGTGCTTTGCTATACGTCGGTAAAGTGTGGTGTGTATTGTATTTAAGTGTAGTTTGGTTCAGTTTAGTATAATATGGTGTAGTTCAGTATTATGTAGCTTGATTTGTTGCTCAGTGTAGTTTGCTATGTTTTGAATTAGTTTAGTGTAGTTTAGTTTGTGTGTATTAGTGTAGTTTAGTGTAAATTTAGTGTGTGTGTGTGTGTGTGTGTGTGTGTGTGTGCGTGTGTGTGTCCTTCCTCCTAATTGTGTGAGAGGAATGTGTGATTTCCAAACTAAAGCCTGAGGAAAGCCACAAGATGCAGAGATATTTCAGTCTTCAGTCTGCACCTGAATGCTGCGTTCACACACACACACGCATACACACACACACACACACACACACACACACACACCATGTGTTTCACAAAACCACATTTGCAAATCTGCATCGGGGGAAAACTGGAGGTTAAATTCCATATTTTCAAAATGAAAAGATGTCAAAATGCCAAAAACCTGGCAAAGCCTCCCTGTCTGTCTCTCTTGCTCGCTCTCTCTCTCTATCCCTCTCTCTCTCTCTCTCTCTCTCAGTCTCTCTGTCTTTCTGTCTCTCTCTCTGTCTCTCCCTCTCTCTCTCTTCCCAAGTCTCCATTTCCCCCTGACTCTCTCTATACCATCTTCTCCCCATTTCTTTCTTTCTTTCTGATTCCTCAGTTTTTGCCTCTTTATAGCCGAATGAAAAAGGATACATTCTTGGCACCCCTCTCACCCCACACTCTCTCATGCCCCCAGATGTTACCCTGATGTTATTGTTATTGCCCTCGGTGTGATATATCGTCCCGTAACTCCAGTGTGTGATGCCAGCTCCGTCTGAACCAGAACACAGAAATCATTTCCTTATTGTGCTTAGCCTCTCTCTCTCTCTCTCTCTCTCTCTCTCTCTCTCTCTCTCTCTCTCTCTCTCTCCTCTCTCTCCTCGTTCCCTTCCTGGAGGGAGTGGCCTTGGCCCTGTTCCCTACCCTGGTCCTGATTTGAGTTACGTCCTGCTTTTCTTTTTCCTCCCGCTGTAACTCTGAGCTCAGTTAATCAGGGTGAATGAAGTTAGCGTCTCTTACAGCTACGACGCTAAACGGCCCCGAGAGCCAGCTCGGCTTTTCCACATTCCACACATCACGCTTAAATGACAAACAGACTTTCCTCTGCTGGGTAACTCTTAGACCATCTCTCCAACTGAGTTTTCTCCTATCATGAAACACACACACACACACACACACACACACAAAAGCACATGAAAAAGCAAGTGGGGGAAAAACCTCAGCTGAAAAATCCATGAAGATTGAAAGATATGCACGCTTCATAAAGGAAAAGAAGCAAAGAAATACAAAGAAACAGAAATCAGCGTGGGAGAAATAAACAAGCAACAAGAAAGAAAAGAGACACGGAATTGAAATGGAAAATAAAAGCAACAGAAAATGCAAACAATAAATAAAAAAAGAAGGAAAAATAAAAATGTAAAGAAAAACTGAGAAAGGCTGATAAAAAGTAAATAAGCATCCAAAAAAAATGAATGGATACATGTAAAGACAAGAGGAAAGAAAAAGAAAGAAAGCAAAAATAAAGAAAAGGAAAGTTTATCATAATACAAAAGAGATGAACGAAAGAAAGAAGGAAGTTTAATGTAATATCAAAGAGCGTAAAAGCAAAAGAATGGAGCTAAAAATGAAAAAGTAAAGAAATGAGGAAAGAAACAAAAAAAACAAGAAGCAAAAGAAAGAAGAAATTAAAAAGGAAGAATACAAAGAAAGAAATGAAGAAAGAAAGCAATGCAAAATTTGCAAAACTTTTTTTTAGAAAACAAAACACACACACACACGCTCACACACACACACACACACACACACTCTCTGAAATGGAGCGTTATAAAGGTCTACACACTTTCCCATGATGCTCGGCGCCTGGGAAAACCACAAGGCATTTTATTTTTTTAATGAAAGCGCAGTGATGTTATTGGTTAGGACACGCTAGCTGCTAGCTCCAGTTTCATAACCATTAGCAGATTTCTTGGCGCAACTCAATCAGAAGACTGAAATGGCCGCCTTCTGCGTGTGTGTAATGGAGCGGAGCAAATGATCTCCTTTCATCTCACATCACTGTTTTCTTATTTTGGTTAAAGAGTTTTGGTGGCCTAGACATATGTTCATATGTACATGTGTGTGTAAGTGTGTATCCCTCGCTGCCTCCACACACACACACACACACACACACACACACCCTGCAGTTATGAATAACAAGGCAGCTCGTGTGGAACACGGCAGCGCATGCGGTGTGTTTTTATTAAGAGCTCGGGGTGTGTAATGAAAGATCACAGAAGGGTGGGTAAGGGCAGTGTGAGCATGCTCCAACCTTACACATCCACCCTTAAGCAAATATACAAGCCGGGGGCACGCACACGCACACACACACACACACACACACACACACACACACATACACACGCACACACACACACACGTGCTCTTGATCATTATATCTTTTGCGGTTACTGTTCCTGCAACACAGTTGTGTGTGTGTGTGTGTGTGTGTGTGTGTGTGTGATGGTTAATCCAGTGAGATCTCGGCCCCTGCTCCATTTCTTCTTCTTTCCTCTTTTTTAAATCCAGTTATTGTTTTTCCATTTTATCGATTCACTTGTGTTGTCTGAGCTCAAAGCTCAAAGTTTCACATAAACACAATATCCTGATCTCACCGATTAATATGAGGAACAGCAGGAGAGAGAGAGAGAGAGAGAGAGAGAGAGAGTAAGAGAGAGAGAGAGAGAGAGAACAGATCCCTCAGGCACTTGTTTGGCTCAAAACTGTAGAAACCCAGAACGCAGTTCAGCTCAGTGTCATTTACTTTATACAGAACAGCAAGAAAAGAGGTGACTGGAGAGCGAGAGCGCGAGAGAGAGAGAGAGAGAGAAGGAAAGAAAAAAAACTTAAATGTAAAAAGAAAGGAATAAAAAAAATACAAACAATAAATGAATAAAGAAATGAGACTGTGAGAAGTGAGGCTGAGAAATAAAGCAAATAAACGAACAAACAAATAAATAAACCAAGATTAAAAATAAAATGCAACGGGAAACAAGAAACAGGAAGAGAAGAAAGTTCAGAGGAACAGAAAGAAACAACCAAACAATCGAGAGACAAAAATAAATAAAAATAACAAAGGAATCAAAAGGAATGGAATAGAATTTTTTTTTTTTTTTTAATGTAGTGACAGAGAAAAATAGATAACCCATCAAATTAATAAAGAGATCAGAAAAGAAAGAAAGAAAGAAAAAGCAAAAAATAAGTAAAGAAAGAAAGAAAAGAGAGAGAGCGCGAGAGCGAGCGTATGTTAGATGATATGTCGAGCAGGACTTTCCCGCAGTGAGATGTTAGCGCTTCCCTCAGAACAGGAAGTGGGAATGTGGTGAGCGTTTTCCCGAGTCGGTGCTGGGTCTCGGCGTTCCTGTAAACAGCTCCTGTAACGTGAGCCGGTGTTTCTGAGGGGAGCGGAGGCACGCTGACTCGGCGCTGACTCTAAAACACCACGGGCCCATCCAGGAGACGGCTGGACTCGTGCTTTAAGCGCTCGAGTGAACGGAAGAGCGAACTGTCGGCAGAAATCACCTGGAGAGCGAGGGCGAGCGAGGGAGAGCGAGGGAGAGCGAGCATCGCACAGACGAGTTTGGTTTTTAAAGTGCCTGATGAAAATGCGACTCGTCCCGCGGGATCAGTTAGAGACGGGGTTTTTGCCAAAAGCGGCCGCTTACGTAACGCAGTGCTGTAATCTATTACAACAGTAATGGAGCAGAGAAGAAATACACAGCGGGGTCCAAACGTCTGAGCTCACCACCGAGACCTGCTTTTATTTCATTCTCCTCGGTTATTAGCGAGCAGCTCATTATTCAAATCAGAGGCGGGGCCGTGCTTCAGCTGCGCGAGAAACGTGAACCGCAAGAAGCTCGAATCTATCACAACATCGCACGTTCTTCACTTTCTCACCCGTTATAACATAAAGCACACTTCACTCGCTGCAGAACGCTGGCTTCTGATCGGACAGCAGCTCCAATACGTTCTCCTTTCTGTAGTGACTCATTACGTTTAAGAGAGAGAAGAAGAGAGGCTGGCGAGGGAACGACCGTTTATAGCTGCTAGAATGGAAGTGAGAACAGGAACTAAACGTTTCTCAGATGTTCCACAACATTACATGTAAACATAAATTGATAAAAGCGGTGCAGGGTTTGGAGGGTTGCGTTAAAAACCTCTCCTGATACAGTTACCTATCACCTGCTACAAGTGGAGTCAGTAACTTCATCTAATTACCACAAAATGACAGAAATGTCATCAAATTAATAATGATCGCGGATGGCGTTCCGTTACTTTTGGATTCCCTCAGTACCAAATATGAGGATGATGACGGCATTTTCTCAGCTGGAAGCAGAACCTGCTCCGTTGTTCTTTTCTGATTTAAACACTAAATAATGGTGAAATTTCCCCCCCAGTGAACACAGTTTTGCACCATGATAATTTACATTTACATTTATGTCATTCGGCAGACGCCCTTATCCAGAGCGGCTTACACACATCTTATTTTGTACAAGTGAGCAGTGAAGATTAAGGGCCTTGCTCGAGGGCCCAGCAGTGGCAGCTTGGCAGTGCTGGGATTTGAACTCATGATCTTCCGATCACTAGTCCAATGTCTCCGAGATTCGCATTTGACTCTCAGCTTTCAGTGAATCGACTCTTTTTGGTATCGACTTGTGAACTGAAAGCAGGATGGAGACACACAAACCTCACATACAGTCTGTTGCGTACGCTAAGGATATACAATGGCTTATCAGTGTTACGGAGTCAGAAAAATCAGCTAGTTTAACTTTTTACTCTTTTTAGCTAATTGAATCAAAAATCTTTGCTAGTCGCTCACAAAGCCTAACAAAGCTGTTGTGGACAATTCCAGCAGGAACACCACGCTTCTGCTCACATTCCCACAGACCTATGATAATATTCCTCACATTAAAGCTCAGGGTATGCCATGAGGCCAGCAGGGTAGTGTACTGTAAAGAGTTTCATACCGTAGAGAAAGTTCTGCTGATGTTTCTGCTCCTCCGTTTCAGTCACGCATGTGTTTATGAAGTGACGCAGCACGTGCGCAGTGTGTTTCATTACGCAGGTCAACTAATAACGAAATTATTAGCAATTATGTTTGTTACTGATTTTTATTGATTTTGTTGATTAGTTATTGCAGCTCTTACACATTTTAAAGCTGTAATCCTGTAAATAATCTCAATTTTTACTAAATGTAACGGTAATGTATTGCAGATTTTGCAACTGTGGGTCTAATAAAGACTGTTTTATCTTATCTTAACCTGATTACAGCTCTTTTTTTTTTCAACTATAACGGAACACAGTTACCTTTTTTGTATCCTAATTACGTAACGCCGTTCCATGTACTGTATTCCGTTACTCCTCAAGCCTGGATATGTGATGCGTTGTTTATTAATACTTCACTTTGCTTCACCTACTTGGGGGAAAAAAAGACAATAAATGATGATAAGAAACTATAAAAAGAAGAGAGAGAAAAAGGCAAACAGAGCAAAAAGAAAAGATGATTTGAAATGAAATGAAGAAAGACAAAATGTGTAAAAAGCAAAAAGAAGTATTAAAATCTGTTACATTCCAAATAAATAAATGCAGAAGTAAAAATGAACAAAAGAAACACAAAAAAAGAAATGAAGCTGAGTGAAATAAAGAATAAGCCAGAAAAGAAGAAGAAAGAAAACAAAAAAGGGCAAAAATGAAGGAATGAAAGAAACCAAACAAAAAAAACAAAACTATAAGATAAAAGGACAAAAAAGAAGAAAGATTAAAAAAAAAAACAAAGGGAAATAATGTAAAACAAAAAAACTAAAGAATAAATAAAAGAAAGACAAAAATGAATAGAGGATCAGTAAAATTGAGAATGAACAACAGCAAAACAAAAGAGAAGGAAAGAGGACGTGTTCGGTCTGGTGGGATCTACAAGGCTGAGATTCTCCATGGAACGCTTACTGTAAGGGAAACAGTCTGCAGGGTTCTCTACAGAACCTTTGTGTTCCTCAGAGGGACAGGAGAAGAACCTTTAGAGGTAGCGGGTTTCTATGGTGACCTGTGTGTTGTGTGACGTGCAGGTTCTCCAGGAGGACACGGCGATCCCCGGCAGCGACCTGAACCTGGTGTACCTGAGTTCCCGAGCGGCCGGGTACCGCCCCGTCCTGAAGGTCACCATGACGCAGTCCACCATCCCCTTTAACCTGATGAAGGTGCACCTGATGGTGGCTGTGGTGGGACGCCTCTTCCAGAAGTGGTTCCCCGCAGAACCCAACCTGTCCTACACCTTCATCTGGGACAAGACCGACGCCTACAACCAGCGAGTGTACGGCCTGAGCGAGGCGGTCGGTGAGTCCGGGGCTCGTCTGTTTGTTTATCGTCTCTGAACCCTGCAGCTCCATGCGTCGCGTGTGAGACTGTGTTTATATACATTACAGAACCGCACAGGTACGGAAATATAGATCTGATTTAAGAACATCGGTGATTTAGCCACATTTTGTGTTGATTTCTCTTTTGGTTACATTTTAAACAAAAGTTTGTTTGTTTGAAAATTTCAGATTTTAGTGACATTTTGACCTTTATCAATCTCTCCATTTTTCATGAAGAAACACACAAATAAGTGAATTAATAATTTTTTGGAAGATTAAAACAACCGTTTGAAGATTATTTACAAACACATGTTTGTTTGTTTTGTGTATTTAGTGGATGCTTAGGAAATTGTTGAGTTGTGCTCTTCTTTCTTACGACTTTTGTTTTCTTTGCTCTTTTTTTGAAAGCCCCTGACGTACGAAAGTATTTATAGAAATAAATCCATAATTATTAAAAGACGTTTTAGATAAATAGACAGACAAACTGAAACATTCCCTTTTGCGGATGTCTTTTTGCTTCTCATTTATTTATTCTTTATTAATATTCAAGGGGTCCTTCAAGCTTTTTTACAAATATTTAGTTTCATCAATTTAATGTAATTGTAATTTTTCAGAAACTCGTTTATTGGAATTTTTGTACATTTATATTTGTAAAGCACAACAACAACAAATAATATAAAAAAAAAATAGGTTAAAATAGCAGTATAAATATTTTAAAAAATCTATAATGCATGCTGTTTCCCCAGATAATGCAGATGAATTGCACTGAATTAATACATCACGTGTGTGTGTGTGTGTGTGTGTGTGTGTGTGTGTGTGTGTGTGTGTGTGTGTGAACAGTATTTCCAGTTGGAGCTGAGCTCCTTGTTCACTTTTGCACACACAGACCATGACTAAGTGTGAATAATAAATAAATAAGGTGCTGCTTGTGTGATGAGGAGGGACTTTGTGTAGATGAGTGATTGCGTTTGAGACGCAGGTGAAGTGAGAGCACATCCTTCACTTCCTCCCAGCATCTCTCAGCCTTTATAATCTGATCAGCGTTGTCACGGTGATAAACAGCCGCTCAGTGCTTCCCGCTCGGCGCCGTCCTCCACCCTGGTGGATAATGAAATAAGCGTGAGGTGAGGAGACCTCACAGAGGCGAAGCGCTTCCTCCCGAATCCGGCATGCAAATCAGCGCTCCTCTCTGGTATCTCAGTGCGCCTTCTTGCTGACGGAGGTTTATAGCGTGCGTGTGATTAGCAGCGCCAGAACCGTACACATCCATCTCTCCGGGTCGGAAAGGTCTGGTGTGTTTGTGGCTCCGTGGCTGAGATGGTAGCGCGTCGGGGTGGAGTTACGGCGGCGCGGCCGCTGGGCCGGACGTGTACTCCTGTCCTGAGTGCTGTGAGATCGCTCACAGACGCCTTCCTCAGTGCTCGCTCCCTCACAGCACTCAGGACGGGAGCACGTACAAACGCTCTGTAAGACACGTGAACCGAGGCTAAAATTACAGCGAAAAATAAATAAAATACCGTTAAAAAGAATTTTAAAAAAAAGGAAATTAATGTAATTTTTGTGTAAGCTCTTACAGCTCTGTAAGAAATATCGGGTAGGAATTCTCCATATAATGGAAAGTCCAACAATAACAAAAAAAGAATTATAAAATGTAAATCGGATAATGTATGGCTATATTACTGTTACTCAGTCAGTCAAACAAACATTAGGCTGTTGTGATGCAAGTGTTTTGTGTTTATATATTTTTATATATATATATGATTTTCTATTTATTGCATTTTTATTTATTTACTTAGTTATGTATGTGTTTATTTATTTGTTTATTCATTTATTGAAATTAATGATTTCAAAATAAATCAAAATGTGGCTATAGCAACTGTTGTCATAATAATAATAATAAGAAGAAGAAGAAGAAGAAGAAGGAGAAACAGGGGAGATCAGACAGATTTGCTTTTAGGCTCGTTATTATTATTATAATCATTTTTTAAAAACGACATATTTTTTGTTAAAAACTGACTATTGAAAATGATATAGAAATATTTATTTATAGGTCTTATTGCATGTTTTGTAACTTGATTGCGATGTTTGTTTTTCTTTTTATATAGAGAAGTGTTTATCTGATTAATGAAATCCCAGAACCACACTGTGTGTGTGTGTGTGTGTGTGTGTGCATGTGTGTGTGTGCGTGTGTGTGTTCAGTCTCAGTGGGGTTCGAGTACGAGTCGTGTTTGGATCTGATCCTGTGGGAGAAGAGGACCGCCGTGCTTCAGGGTTACGAACTCGACGCCTCCAACATGGGCGGCTGGACGCTGGACAAGCACCACGTGCTGGACGTGCAGAACGGTGAGGACGCGAGCGCTCTGTGTTCTGTGCTGCTCTGTGATCTGATTGGTCAGAAGCTGGTGATTAATTCTCTGTAACAGCAGCTCCGACAGTAGCGCAGGTCAGTATTAACGTGCGCCTTACGATTCGAATGCGTTGTGGTTTCCATGGTAACAGCTCACTCAGGGACGTGTGCAGCGGACGCTCCCGTAAAGAGATTTAGGAAATCGTTTTCTTAAAGTAAGGAGATGTTTAAGAAGGAGTCGCCGGTGTCGGTGCTTTGTAACACTCAACACATCGACACCAACAATTCAACGGATATAAAAATATGGACTGCTCGTTAGTAAATACACGTCTGTAAACATTTTCTCTTGTATTGAAAGTTAAAACTTTTAAACACTAATGAGTCAATTTTATGGTGAAAAATGAAGACTTTTGGATGTTCTCTCATGATTTATCTTCTTATACAGACGTGTGCGTGCGTGCGCACGCGCGTGTGTGTGTAAAAGGCCAGCAGGTTTTATTGCGTTTTCCTCGCTCCTTTAGCCGTTTCAGGTCCCAAGCTGTTTTTTTTCCCTCCTTTTTTCGATCTCAGAGGAATTCAGCGCCGCTTTAATCTCACGAACCAGTGACACCTTTTGTGACCTCTGACCTTTGGCCACTTTTTCTAAACCTTTCTCTATTCCCCAGCACTGACCTAAATATAGGCTCTCAGGAGAGCCAGGCTCAGGTGTGCGTTTACAACCGAGCACAGAATTCTTCTGCTTCTCCTTTATAGGTTTTTTTGTCAGCATATAAATAAAAGTTCCTTCCTGTCAGTGAAATCAGTGAAGATAATAATAAAAGATCTAATGACCTGATGTTAAATCAAACATTTCGACATGTAATAAGGACATTTTTTTCCAAAGACTCTGGCAACTTCACATGCCCGAGTAACAAACTATAACTAAATATTAAACTCTTATTAAAACTATAACTCAATATTCGACCTTATTCTCAGCGCTGTTGGATTTTCACACTATCACTCTCAGTTTACTCCGAGTTGTGATTGTGGGAAAAACAGACATCAACTCACTGAATTATTTCACCTCAAAACCTGGATTTGTTTGTGAATCGGGTGCAGATTTAATTTTCCAAGCTTGTTTTTTTTCTTATGTGCTTATTTAGCTTTGGGTCCAGAAGGTTCCTGTTCTCGGTAGACTTTAACATCTGGCTGAAGCAGGAGTGTGTATGTGAACGCGCTCTCTCTCTCTCTCTCTCTCTCTCTCTCTCTCTCTCTCTAACGTAGCAGAAATGCAACCACAATGTTGAGCGTTGAAGTTTTTCCTCTTGTGTGAGGTGTAAAAGTTGGCGTTTGATATCAGGATAATTACTACCTCAGGATGAGTGAAGGCTTTTCCTGTTATTTATTTTTTTAACGTCCACGAGGGACTCACACAGCAGTTTTCACAGTTTAAATTGTTTCATCGCTCCATATTGCTGAGCTCCCGTTATCTCTAAAAACAATAATCTCATTTCATCGTAAAACCCAGAGCGAGAATGACCGCACATCAGCCAGAATCTGATGACTGGCTTTTTTCACTTGAAAGTTTGGGAGTTATTTAAACAGACGTCGCGCCGCTTATAGACGTCTTTCCCAGGCGTTAGCGGGACATCGGGATTTCAGCCAAACCTTTTTTTTTCTGGATGAGGAAAACCAAAAGTTGTAAACACGGAGCTAAAAAAAGTCAGGAGTGGCAGACAGACGGACTCTGAATCAAAACCCAGCGCCAGAGTAAACAGGCGCGGAGCCTCGATTCTCAAAATGATAGACCTGCGAACGGGCGTGGAGTCGGACACGAGAGACGGATAATCGATAAACAAGCAGAGGTCAAACTGACTTAACTGACCTGTCAGCTCTGGCAGGAAGCGCAGGACTGAGATTCCTGGATTTGTAAAGGATGTTTGTGGAATGTGGATCGGCTTCTAGGAAATCGATCTAGAAGGCAGCGAGCGTAAAGCGATTATTACTGAACAAAGGTGTGGAAACATGATCCGTACTTTTAAACTGAGGTGTAAATAATGTTAACAGGCCAGCAAGCGGATTTCCCCGTAACTCCGATGCATCTTACACGGTCCCTCTTTTAGTCCTCGTCATTCGGCAGTGACGTGTAAACCTTTTTTTTCTCCAAGAGATAGGAACGAGACATGCTAGCAAGGGGAACGACTGTTCATAGCTTCTTCAACGCAAACTTGTTTCCCAACGTTAAATGTACCCATAAATGGATAAAAAGCGTAACGTGAAAAGACACCTCACCACACGCACAGTTCTTTTAATTTCGACCTTTCGTGCACTTTAAAGCCTGGTTTGCACACCAACACCTCGTCCTCCAAGACGGTCGCATTTTACTTTCCACTAGAGCTGCGACCGGATCGGTCGTCTAATACAAAAAACAATAAAAGCAGCTGCGTTCTGATTGGCCGGGAGCCGGTTAACTATAGGAGGAGGGCGGAGGAGTGATGGAGAGCAGACGCGCACAGACTCATCTCCACCGTTTATATCGCGCAAACACACTTACAGTGGCAGTGTGCACTCGTGAGCTAATTAATGTCGTTTCCACCCATCTGATTTTATGCAAATTATTATGCAAATTAGCGTATTAGAAGACAGAAGGAATTAAAAAGGACATGCTCTGTCTCTCCTCCTCCGTTTTAGAGAGAGCTGAAACCGCACTCACACTGACCTCATACAGATCTCTCACATTACACACACACACTTTTATTTATCTCTGTCACACAGTAAAAATGTGTGTGTGTGTGTGTGTATGAGGTCATGCGTCTTCTCAGATCTCATTGAGGCAGGGTGGAGTGTGTAACGCTTTCTGATATGAAGCATCGCTGCCTTTAGGGCTCACCTGCACCCTAACCCTTAATCCTCTCTCTCTCTCACTCTCTCTCTCTCTCACTCTCTCTCTCCCTCCTGTTTCCTTTCATCTGCCCTTATCAGCTCCGGTCAGAGCACAACCACTTCACATTCACTGCCCAGAGAGAGACAGAGAGAGAGAGGAAATGTGTGAGAAAGCAAAGGATGCCGAGAGAATCTGTAAAATGTCCATGCTTTTCATTTCAGGGGAAGCGAAAGAGAGAGAGAGAGAGAGAGAATAAGGAAAAGAGAGTGAGAAAGAAAGCAATAAAGAAAGAAAGAAAGATGATGCCAGTTTGCAGCAGTTTTCTTTAATTCATTACATATTTATACAGACTGCTGCCCCCTTCTGGTGAGGTGAATTATTTCCTTCGCTTAAAAAAAAGTTCTACGCAAGACTGCGAGTGGTGATTATTCCACGTCGGTTGTCACTCGTTCTTCAATGTCGAAGCTGAGAGGGGAAGACAAAAAGAGAGAGAGAAGGAGAGATATGAGATGAGAGAGAGAGGGAGAGAGACAGAGCGAGAGAGAGAGAGAGAGAGTAATCGTCCGCATGAAATATTTATCATATAAAACTCAGCAGAGACAGTGGGAGATTAAATTACATTGATTTTGGTATAATATTCAATGACCGCTACACACACACACACACACACACACACAGCTTGTATAAGATTTATGACAGCGTTTCAGTGAAATCCACACACTCACCTAAGGAGCTCTTTATAATTCGCCCCAATAATCTGATGTAACTGATTTCAGGCGTGAAAGAAGCCATACATCATCCACAACTTATATACAGCTATAAACTACACGCGCCACTCGTCAGAAACATACAGCCTGAAATCATAATTCATAATCAGATCACGCAGACACACACACATACACGTCGTGTGGAAAACTGCTGAAGGACACATTTAAGTTTCAGCTCTGTGTTTCCATCCTAAACACTGACAGCAGTAAGACGAACACCAGCAGTTTTCCCCCGACACCAAGCAATACACTGAGCTGATCAAAAAGGGGCGGGGCTTGAACCGACAAGCTGTAAGAAATGTACATTTATCTGCTGTTGCTTTACAATCCACATCTGGATTTGACTGGTTACAAGATGTGAATCATTTTTGTAAAGTTTTTATTAATGCGCTCGTTCTAACGGTTTCTATAGCAACAGCTCATTCCCCGGGGACGTGTACGGCGTGTACGGGTGTCGACACGGTGAAGTTTTCTTGATGTACGGAGATTTAAGGAAGGAGTCTCCAGTGTCAGAGGTAACGCCGTAACCGTTCGCTTTCAGGTCAGACGAGTTCACGGCTTTGCAGTTTCTCGCTAACTTCCTGATTTCAGCGCTAACCAGCGCCGACGCCGCAGGCTCCTTCCATTAACGTGAAGTAAACGTAAACCTTTACTTTACGCCACCGTATCAGCGACGTTTATTTCTCTGTTCATTATCAGTACACGTCCCTGCGAACGAGCCGTTACTATAGAAACCATGACGTATGACAGCGAGCGCATTAATATAAAGCCGCACTACTGTCAGAGCCGCTGTTATAGGGAATTAATCACCAGCTCCTCATTGGGGAATTCATGGCGCTGTGGTGCAAAAATCCGATTTTACTTCGTATTTAAAAATGTATTAAGATCCCTTCAGGGGAAAAATGTCCATATATTGACGCTTTTTAGTAGAGGTGAGTATGTTAGTGCTTCTGAGCAACGTTTGTGTGTGTGTGTGTGTGTGTGTGTGCGTGCGCACTCCTTAAAGAGCGTTGGATTGAAGTGAAGGTCATGTTTTTTCTGTCATTGCTCATATTGCTATCTCAGCAAGCTTCCTGCTGCGAATCCGTCTTTGTTAGTGCAGACTAAGACAAGTTCAAAATCCTCTCTCTCTCTCTCTCGCTCGCATTCTCACTCTCACTCTGTCCATCCCTCCATCCCTCACTCATCCGGCTGATCTGTCGTTCGATGTGCTAATCGATGGCGAGCGCTGGGACTTGTTATTGAGATTTATGGCGACGTAACGGCCCCCGTGCTCGGAGATGGCCGCATTGATCTCGGCCCGTAATTAACTCGCCCGGATTCCACCATGTTGCGCGACGTGAATAATTTAGCGCTCACAGCGTGAGGTCGCGCTTTGAAGTTTCGCTTTGAAGAAACGCCCGTCTATCTATCCTACACTCCCTCCCTGCTTTCAAAGTAACTCCCCTCCCAGTGCTCAAAAAAAATGGCACCCATCTTCGAGAGAGTTTCCCACCACAAAGTGAAGACTTCAAAGTTTCCAATGATGATGTGTGTGTGTGTGTGTGTGTGTGTGTGTGTGTGTGAGATAGAAGCTTTCTTATTATGAGTCACTAATAAGTCAATGAAAAAAATGTATATGATATCAAATCATAGGAAACAAAAAAGAGGCCTAGCTGTGATTTCGTCCGTCACGTTTCAATTTAATTATTAATATTTTTTACATTTCTATTCGCATGTGTTGTTTCTTTTACAAAAAAGAACTTCATCTCATGAAAATTCCATCCTTAAAGGCAGAGGCACATTAAAAGGTGTGCAAGGAATTTAATAAACGCGGGAGAACGTAAGGGAAAGTACAAAGGCTAGCTCCGCCCCAGACCCCGCCCCTTACCTAAGTCACGTTTATACCCTGTAATATATCGAATTCGTTTCCAAAATTTGAAAGAAAAAATCGTCATGCTATAAAATTAGTCTTCATCTCCCGGTGCAATCAAGGGTTTTATTATATAGTTTGTAATTGCTCAGACATGCAGATGCTAAACGAATAAATTATATCTGTACAAAGGATTTTTCGCTCGGTTTTATCTCCGTGGGAAAACTGACACGTTTGCTAAATCATTTATTGCACGGCGTGTGAATGTTTCTGACATGCAGAAAGACAGGTGTTCAATAAACAGCGATGCGTTCATCACAGGCCTGCTCGAAAAGCCTTAAACATAAATGTGTTATTTTTATTCCTTCGATTTTTCCCTCCTTCCTGTTTTCTCATGACACTTGATGAAGAACCGGCGATCGTTCCCGCTGTCCTTCCTCTCTCTCGCTCGCGCCCGTTCTCTCCTGTTAAAGAAAGATCAAACCTTGGGGTTTTTTCCCCCCGAGTTCCACACCTTGCTTGCGTTTCCGGGCGGTGATGAAAGCCCCGCTGCCGTCTCTCGGCCTGTCAGAGCCACGTCACTCACGCTCCGCTTTCTGACGGAGGAGTTGCTGCCAGGCGTCTTTCTTCTGAGTCCAGAACGGATGCATTACATCGTGATTATCCGTTTTAGTCTTAATTACTGTTTTGCCGGCGCGTGGGCTGTTCGTTTCTGACAGATTTTTTTGTACGTGTGTGTGCGGAGGAAGCGGCGCTTTTGGTGTGTTTTGTTGTGAAAGCGGCTCGGCAGTCAGCAGCCTCTCCTCTCGTCTCCTCTCAGCCTTACTGCCGCGGATATTTCAATATGTCACACGTTTCCGAGAACAGATTTCCTTTACAGAATCAGCACATGAGCGTATTTTCACAGTTTCACAGACCATACGTCTCGTTCTCAGCGTATAGAGGAGCCATTGTGGTTTCTCTTGCTGCTGTTATTTGTTTGTTTGTTTGTTTGTTTGTTTGTTTTAGACACTCAGATGTCCCAAATGTATAAATAATGTAAAAGAAGTTTTGAGGTTTGAGGAGGTCCAGGCTGGGGAACACATGAAGCAAGAGAAGACTACAGTAACCTTACTATAGGTTCACACACACACACACACACACACACACACACACACACACACACACACACACACACACACTCTCTCTCTCTCTCTCTCCAATTTTCACTTCATATCACTGTTTGCAGTGCTGAGGTTGCTAAAATTAAATTCAAAATGAAAGAATTAAAATAGAAACCTTTCTCTTCTCATCTTGCGATATTAAAATTCAGCATCTGGAAGGAACTGCGCGCGGAACCACCTTCATCTTCTGTTCATCTTAATCTCAGCATTCTTTCCGAACGTCTCATTAACTTTCGACTATCAAATCTTCCAGTTATTTTTTTAAATCCAATCAGACATTGCGTCTTACACGGCTTTTATTCTTTAATCTCGTCCAACATCTGGACAATCACACTACCGAGGTTCGCTAACCTTCTTATTTATAGCTCACTCTGCCGTTTTTAAAGGAAATACACAGCGTTCGCAGGAAGGAGAACAGACGAAGGGATTCAGTAAAGAAAGAAAGGAGGAAGGGTAATGAAAAAGACGGAGAGAGAGAGAGAGAGAGAGAGAACGAAGGTTGCGGGGAAGGCAGAAAGAGAAGAGCAGGAAAGAAAGACTGAGACTGACAGGAAGGGAAAAAGAGAAATGCAGCAGGAGTGAGAGAAAAAAGATGGAAAGGACACAGAAAAGAAATGAGTAGTGTGATATGAGGAAATAAGGAGATTAAAAATAAATAGAGAGAAAATAAAAGAGGAGAAAGTAGAGAGAATTGTAGTGAGGAGAAATTGAGAAATGCCGTAGGAGTGAGAGAAAAAAGATGGAAAGGACAGAAGTAAATAAGAAGAGATCCAGAATAAACAGATAAAGAGATTAAATAGAAAGAGAGAATTAAAAGAGAAAGAAAGAGGAGAAAGTAATGAAGACCAGTGTGTGTGTGTGTGTGTGTGTGTTTGGGAAGCAGCTATTCGGTAGTGATGTCTGAATTCACAGCGCATGGATTATATTCCCTGGACAGTGCGCTGTATTATTACCCATAATGCACTGTGGATCCTGTACATTACTTCCATTCCTTGTTAGCGGTGAATTTCACTCAGAACATTCAGAAAGCCACGTTAACGTGACGGCGGGTCATGATGACGCGAGCTTTTCAGAATCACTAAAACGTGTTGTCTGAACTGAGTCTCTCTCTGCTGTTCTCTACGTACTGCGTTTCACAAACACAGCCCTCAGAAATGAAAGAGACGGCGCGTATCGCGCGTCGGATCGCCCCGACTCCTGCCCCTCTTGAAGCGCGAATGCCGCTCGGTACACCTCGTCAGGCTCGCTGCGCCGTCGCCGAAGGCTTGCTGAAGCATTTCAAGGGGTTCCGTTGCCGATTTCCCGAGTTTGACACAGAATTTGATGTTTGCTGTCTGAATAATTGCAAAGGCGCACACACACATTGTCACCGAAACGTGTAACACGGGTCCTGATGTTGACAGCACGACGTCCCGTGGCAGACTTACTCGCAAGAGTTACTGCTCCCTCCTGCTGCCTGCACGTGAGCGTGCCACGCTCCGTTCATTCACAACAGGAACAGTCTCAGAACTTTCTGATTGCGCCTCGTGTATATATATAAATGTATATTATATAAATTATTCATTCCTGCTGAAAAGATCTGTACCTGGGTCATGGATACCTCAGAGTTTAGAATTTATAGACTACATTGGAGTGCACACACACACACACACACACACACACACACTTTGCTCCAGGCAGCGTGAGATTAAACTTGGTACAGTTTGAAGATTCACTTTTTTGTCAGAGAGAGAGAGAGAGAGAGAGAGAGAGGGAAAGAAAGAAAGAAGGAATTTTTAATCAGTAAGAAACAGAATAAAGTCTCAGTCATGCTGGAAATTCGCTAGAGTTTGTGTCTGTTTGTGAAATTTGGTGTGACGAAAGTGGAACTGGAAGTCTGGTGAGGAGAAAAAACGTCCTCGGTTTTTGTGCCGTGACTCAGCATTGTAGCTGCGACTGGATTCTTCAGCTTCGTACAGCGAGCTAGCTAACTCTGCTACTGTGTAAACAGGGAAAGGAGAACGTATAATACGTGTAGTATCTCACATACTGTCAGTTACATTTACTCTAATATAGTAGCTTGACTTTAGTCTTTATAGTGTTCATTTTCTAACAGTAAATCTGACTAATTCCAGTTGTAACATAAATCACAGACTACATTAGCGCACGCCGTCTATGTTATTGATATGTATTATAAACTGACTCATTTTTTTTTTTTTATGTGTTGTTTAACAAAGATCGTATAATAATAGAGAATGTTTGTGTAACATTTCCGGAAGGAGTCTCCAGTGTCAGGACTTTGTAAATGACGTACATCTGTAACGTAAGAAGGCCAGACTTTTCGGTTCATTAGTAACACGTCATTCTGCGTTTTATTATCTTGAGAATGGCCGGTGCGGGAACAATTATTTATGGCTTCTGTAACATAAACAATACCAGGAACTAAGCCGTTTGCTGGCCGTTCCATAACATTTAATGTAATTACAAATGGATAAAAAATCGTGTCGTTTATTAATCAAAAATTGTAATCAGCAAACCGCTGTGGTATAAGCAGAAGAACGCACTTTGGGCTGTGCTGTCGCAGGAAAATAATCCACGCCCTACATCGCAGTACAAAGGAAGGACCACGCCTTTACTGATCGACCTAGCTGGAGCTATTTTGGTATTGGTTAAAGATGTAAATTCCCATAGCGTGGTTCTCATCAGTTAAAGTGGAACTAATTGTTACCTCATGAAATTTACTCACACAACAAGTCTGGGCTGTGAAACAACAGCCTGAGAGATGGATAAAGAAAGAGAAAAAGAAATATGAGAAAAAGAAAGAGAGCGAGAGAGAGAGAGGAAAACATATTCGCGAGTAAACGTTGTGTATTTCATCTTGTGTTTTATGACTAAAGTGCAGTCCATGTGGCAGCACAAACCTGATTTCACCACATTATTTAAACTTTATCTGATTTACTTCATAACCTTTTTTTTTTGCTACAGTCACGGCTTTTTGTCTTTTACTGACGGTTCTAAAATATGAGGCAAAGAAGTGATAATGAATATCCTCAGGTTTATACAGCACCAGCTGTTCACATGACCACGGTAATTTAATTGTGTTAACGTGGTCCTGCTGAATGGTTCCTCCTCATTAGCATCACCAGATTCTCTCCTCTTTCCTTCTCATTGCTTTCCCTCTGTTCAGGTCGGATTCAGCTCCTTAAATCCGTGACCGAGCTCACTGTGATTTCATTTGCACCGGGCGTTACTGAGTCCTGCAGAGAGAAACAGGAAACGTGACCCACTTTTACTGCTGTTACAGGAACTGTATAAACGTGTGTGTGTGTGTGTGTGTGTGTGTGTGTCAGTTCTCACTGCAAAGTTAATTAACATCTCCAAAAAATACCCAGTACTGTTCATTATAGAAGGTCAGAAATACCATATAACTCAGAAATATCATTTAGATAAATAATTCAAATCGGATGGATGGTTTGTAAGTCAATCATGTAAGGACAGAGGGACAGAGGTTAGCTGGCACGGTGGAGAGAAAAGGAGGAAGGGTAGAGGGTAGGATAGTTAGAAAGGCAGAGGATGGATGGAGTCATGCATGAAATGAATGAGCATAGAAAAGAGGCAGAGCTAGAGGAAGGGATGGGTGGAGGAATATAGCGATGGATAGATGGAGGGATGCGTGGGTGGACTGATGGAGAGAGGGATAAAGGGAGGCGGGGTTGGATTGGATTGTTTGAGGGAGGGACAGTGACAGGAATAGATGGAGTGATGAAGAGAGGGGTAGGGGAAGGAATGGATGGAGGGGAGACGGATGGATTGGCATTCTGTTTTGAATTGAATTAAAGTTGACTCTCTCTCTCTCTCTCTCTCTCTCTCAGGTATCCTGTATAAGGGCAGTGGAGAGAATGTGTTTATTTCCCAGCAGCCCCCGGTGATCAGCAGCATTATGGGTAACGGGCGGAGGCGCAGTATCTCCTGCCCCAGCTGTAACGGTCAGGCAGATGGTAACAAGCTGCTGGCTCCTGTGGCTCTGGCCTGCGGCTCGGACGGCAGCATCTACGTGGGAGATTTCAACTACATCAGACGCATCTTCCCTTCTGGAAACGTCACCAGTGTCCTGGAGCTCAGGTAGGGCACAGGGACGAGGGACGGGGGCCGGAGGGACGGAGGGGAGGGCGAGGGAGGAGGAATGGACATTGTGCCAACAATACTTGGCCAATAAACCAAATTCTGATTCTGGATAAATGGAAGTGCTTTCAGATGGATGGATTGACAGATGGATGGATAGAGAGAAGGATGTGCCAAATTACTCGTAAATCAGAATTAACTGGCCAGTAAAACTGATTCTGCAACTGTTTGTATGGGTTTGGAACAAACGAATAGATTGAGCGAGGGATGGGGGGCGGACGGATATTGGGGTAAGTGAATGGTTCGATTTTTGGCTCGGTGGATTAGATTTTGGAATGGGTGGATTTACGGATTATGGGTTGGGTGAATGGATAAATTGGATGTTAAAGATGGATGGATGGATGGAGTTTAGGATGGTTGCATGGATGGATGGATTGATAGGTGGAGAATGAGACAGACAAACAGAGAGACAGACAACAGATTCAACAGCTAGATCGATAGATAATGTAATGGATGGATTTTGGACAGACAGACAGACAGATCTTGGAATGGATGGATGGACTTCATGATGGATGGGTGAACATTGTGACAAACATGTAAAGGAATATTACATGGCCAGGAAAACAAGCTCGGTTCTGATTGGGGCAGATGAATAAATGAGTTTTTTGGATTTACAGATGAGGTGATGGCTGGATGGAGAATTCGACAGACAGACAGATTGATTTTGGACTGGATGGATCGATGGTTGGAGGAATAGACGGACGGATAGGTAGAGAATTCAGGAGATATATTTTGAACAGACAGATGGATAGGGTGGGTGGATGTCATGATGGATGGATGAACATTGTGACAAACTAAAGGACGTGTAAATGAATATTACACGGCCAGAAAACAACTCGCTTCTAATTTCGGGCGGATGAATGATGAATATTTTGGATGTATGGGTGGCTGGATGGATGGATTGAGAGATGAAGTGTTAAATCATGTGATCATTAGGACTTTGCTAACCTGTGTGTGTGTGCGTGTGTGTGTGTGTGTGTGTGTGAGAGATTTGTGGTGTGTTGTACAGAAGCAGCAGCAGTGTGTGTATGATGTTCTATATTTCACAACGTCTCCTCACACTCACTAATAATTCATGCCCCTGTAGCTGCTGCAGTCTATAGCCGCTCAACTCCATGTTTTTATTTATTTATATTTATTATTTTTATTTATTTCTTGTCTAACTCTGTGCTAGACAGTGAAGCCTGTCTGCCTGCGAGGTGTTTTTGTTTGTTTGTTTGTTTGTTTGTTTGTTTTAACCAAATCTAAAATGTGTGTAAGAGCTGGCGGTGTATCGGCTGAACGCTAACAGAAGCTCATGTTTTTGTGAGACTTTCGGCTTTCCTTCTTTATTATCCACATTCAGAAAATAATTTCAATTTCTTTTGCTAATTCTGAGCTAATTCAGTGCTAAGCCATTAACACATCTGTAATTAGCCAAGGTGCTTTACGTTGCTTACCTTGGCTAGCAATAATACAGCAATAACTATTATGTCCTTTTTTTATTAGTTTCTGGTTATTTTGTTTTTACGGATTGTATATTTCGATGCACGAGTTTCTTTCTTCCTTTATTAATATTTAAAATATTAACAGAGCTCCAAATTTGGAATTATGTCTAGAAAGTGACGCATGAAATTCCATCACGGTTTGTGAAACACGTGGATGTGAAATGCTAAAGAGCTAAAAACAAATAAACAAACAAACAAATAAATAAATAAGAGTAAATACATTAAGTAAGCGTAAATTGGGTAAAAACAATCACAGATAAAAAAGTAAAAAAAACATGAATAAATTAAATAACTAATCAATAATGTTAAAGTGAAAAATAAAACTGAAAATAAAAGATAACACAGCCATAAATTAATTTCTTATGAATTTATTTTTTATAAATAAATTAATTAATAAATGTTAATAAATTAATTAATAAATGATAAATAAGTGAACACACACGAGGGCACACATGAAAACTAACACCTTTCAGAAAAACACTTACTAAGTTCAACTTTTCTTGCAGTGGCCGTCATCATTACCTTGTTGTGTATCTTTCACCTTGTTAATATTCTACCTAAAACATGTCGTGTTAGTGCACACTCCACCCCGGGGGTGAATACACGGGGGTGATACACACTAAAGACTGACGGGAGATTAGTGATACAATCCCCATTACAGTCCCCAACCACACACACACACACACACACACACACACACACACACACACACACACACACACACACACACACACACACAC
>JAQQZR010000038.1:4267402-4292300 GCA_030068235.1 Notoglanidium macrostoma
AATAAACGTGATAAAGTGGTGCTTGATAGATAAGAGTCAAAGAGCGAGAGATAGACGGCGAGAGACAGAGAGAGAGAGTGAGAGAGAGAGACAGAGAGAGCGAGACAGAGAGAGAGAGTGAGAGAGAGAGACCGAGTGAGAGAGAGAGACAGAGAGAGCGAGACAGAGAGAGAGACAGAGAGAGACAGAGAGAGAGACAGAGAGAGAGAGACAGAGAGAGCGAGAGAGAGAGACAGAGAGAGAGACAGAGAGAGAGACAGAGAGTGAGAGAGACAGAGAGAGACAGAGAGAGCGAGAGACAGAGAGAGCGAGAGAGACAGAGAGAGCGAGAGAGAGAGACAGAGAGCGAGAGAGTGAGAGAGACAGAGAGAGAGAGTGAGAGAGACAGAGAGAGAGAGAGAGAGAGAGACAGAGAGAGAGGCAAAGGCAAAAATCAGGCATAAATGGAATATGTGAATTAGAGAAAACCGTTAGGTGGGAGAGACTGGCGTCACGTTCGCTCTCTCTCGCTTTGGGCTGTTTACAGTTTCCGTAAAACTACATCTTCATAGTTTATTTACTGAATAAGAAAGACAAGCACGGAATGTAGAAAGTCAGAAAAATTAGCAAGAGGCCAAAGAGCTCTCCAGCCACTCTCGCACACGAGCAGACAGGCAGGCAGACAGGCAGACAGACAGACAGACAGACAGACAGAGAGAGAGAGAGAGAATGCGAAGATAGGCACAGAATGAGAGAAAAACAACATAGTGGGAGTAGAGATCATAAAGTTAGAGAGGTAACAAGAGATGACAAAGAGGAGAGAGGGAACAATTGGTAAGAGGGCAAAAGAACAAAGATAAAGAGCTGGAGATAGAGAGAGGGCAAAGTGGAGTGCGAGAGCACAAAGACAAGAGAAAGAGAGAGAGAGAGAGAGAGAGAACAATACAAGCACAGAAGAAGAATAAATAGAATGAAATAGAGATCGAAGATCAGAGAGCGAGTAGTTAACAAAGACGAGAGAGAGAGAGAGAGAGAGAGAGAGAGATGAGTGTCATTATAAAACCCTCTGGTGTTAATTGTAAGTGAGAGGACTTTCAGCTTGATTCTCATCACGTGTGTAGTTTGGGCTAATTGGGATTTAACCACACAGCTGTTCCTCCATCTTAAACACTGACTCACAGCGTCTACGTTATATTTCGTTTGTTTTCACAAAATTACTAACAAGCGTTTTTTTTTTTTCTTAACAGTTTACCTCTTCGCACATTCAAACCGATTAAACACTGCGGGTTCGAAAGCACACCAACGCTCGTTTCCCGTACACGGCGTGTTAAACTTCCTCAAGCCTCCTGATTGGCTGCTGAACCGTTTCTCGGGGCAGTAAGAACGTTCTCTCCAAATCATCTATAATACAATGATCATGTTCCACTGGAGCGACAGGTCTACGGTACAGCACCTGAGTGGTGGGCGGAGCCATAAAACTGGCCAATCAGGGTCAATGATGACGTTAGTAAACGCAGACTGCTATCCAGAGAAGAAGATGACCAGCTTGCTGGTGTTACTGCTGTAATGGGGTCTGATTCAGTTCAGACCACAAACAGAACTGGCCTTATTTCAGGTCCCGGTCCACTTCCAAGTGAACTCGAGTGAGAAATTGATTCGAGTCTGAAACGGCTCCACTGCAGGAAGTGAATCAAACATGCAGTGTGGTCTTTGTAGATATGAGCTGAAGGACAGAGCTCGATGCAGCTCTACTGAAATGCCACGCTTTCTGGAGAACTGGATGAACAAAAAGAACAAAATAATTGCTGGAGGTGACTAAAATGTTTTAAACTAGCTGTTTATATAATTATCTAGTCATTTATTTAGCACCAACTCTGGGTTCTCCCTGCTCGGATGATTTTTGTGGTTTCCACACTCACTTAATTGGTTGAAGGAGATTTACGGGCTGTTTTCAGCCCTACACGCCCCTTTTTTCTTGTTTTTTGATTCGTTTAATTATGTGCATTATGAAAGCGACCAGCAAACGAATCAAAAAAAAACTTTCACTTTGATTCAGTTTCAGCAAACAGACTATTAGTGGCGAACGCACCATAAAATCCTCGTTAAAAAGGTTCCGCATCGATACCCAACGCTCAAGATTTTGCTTCTGCTTCTTGTTGTTGTTGTTGTTGTTGATCCCCTCTGGCACAAAATAAATGACCCAGTGACAGCAGAATGAAATAAAGCACCGTCCCGCATTGTATTAGAGCTCCAAAGTAAAGGATTCTTCTTCATCAGTGTCACAGTGACGCTTCAGCCTGGAGAAAGAGACGGAGACGCAGGGACGAGAGGAATTAAAACCTGTGCTCACTGTAGGCCTTTTTTCCTCCCAAATGCTGAGCAAATGGAGAGACTTAAACACACACTCGCTCTGACATCATTTAATATACTCTGTTCTCATCCTTTATATCTTTCACACTGTCAGCTTCTCCTGTGGGAGACCTCAACATCTAAATTACAAACCTATGGAATGAAAAACAAAAAGAAAATGTGTTCTGGAGTCAGATTCGCTCGTAGTGACATCATTAATGCAGCTACAACGCTGAAACCCACGTGACTAGCGAACGGTCGGCCATTTTGCTACGTTTGTGCTATGAAACGTTCTTTATGTAATCAAAGCTGCTTTAACATGTTAGCTGGGCTGAAGTTGTACCATTTGATCTTTTCAGCTGTACATCTCCAGTCTTTCTTAATAACTCTACTAGTGACACACCAAAACAAAAGTTAGAAACTGTGTGTGTGTGTGTGTGTGTGTGTGTGTGTGTTGTATTCGTATTGCGCATCTCTAACATCTGTGCTGCTCCTCATTTCCCCGCAGGTGCGTTTGGAGTGGCCAACAGACTTGGCCATCAACCCCATGGATAATTCGATTTATGTGCTGGACAACAACGTTGTTCTTCAGATCACGGAGAACCGGCAGGTGCGTATCGTAGCGGGACGCCCCATGCACTGTCAGGTTCCAGGCATCGAGTACGCTCTGGGGAAACGTGCCATCCAGACCACCCTGGAGGGCGCCACGGCCATCGCCGTGTCCTTCAGCGGTGTGCTGTACATCGCCGAGAGCGACGAGAAGAAGATCAACCGAGTACGGCAGGTGAGCACAGACGGCGAGATCACACACCTGGCGGGGGCGCCATCCGAGTGCGACTGCAAGAACGACGCCAACTGTGACTGCTACCTCACGGGAGACGGCTACGCTAAAGACGCTAGGTTAAATGCTCCATCTTCACTCGTCGTTTCTCCGGATGGAACTCTTTATGTTGCCGATTTGGGCAACATCCGTATCCGAGCCATTTCACGGAACCGTCCTCCTTTGGCCTTGTCTGGATTTTATGAAGTGGCCTCTCCGGCAGCGCAGGAGCTCTATGTTTTCGATGTTAACGGTACGCACCAGCATTCCATGAGCCTCGTGACCGGGGACTACATGTACAACTTCAGCTACAGCAACGACGGCGACGTCACCGCCGTCGCCGACGGCAACGGCAACACGCTGCGCGTCCGTCGAGACCCCAACCGCATGCCCGTGCGCCTCGTCGCCCCCGACAACCAGGTGATCTGGATCACCATCAGCACCAACGGAGGCCTGAAGACGCTGACGGCGCAGGGACAGGAGCTCACGCTCTTCACCTACCACGGCAACAGCGGCCTGCTCGCCACCAAGAGCACCCAGATCGGCTGGACCACCTTCTACGAGTGAGTCGTGCTGCTGCTCCACACACGCCAGCTAGAACATGCAGGAAGTAGCTTGAGCAGGTTAGCACTCAGGCAGAACCAAAATAAGCATCAACATAATCTAGAATGAAAATATTTATGAACAAAGGGAAAACGTTTGAATTTTTAAATTAGTTAAATATGAACAAAAACTCAAATATATCCTGGTATCCTTTATTTACTGTGATATGACAAATGTAAATCGTTGTCTACAGACCGTCCTTAAAGCCTGGATCCACGGGCAGTTACTTATTTAAATACAGAAAGTACAGCAGATGATCAGATCGATGGCCTTGGACTTCAACACCGACTTCCATCCGCTGTTGTTATTTTCAAAGCCATCTGAAATAAAAAGAAAAATACTACATTTTAAATAATACCTGTAGCCTGGAGAACATTACAAAAAAATGCAATACGCTGAAATGACCGTTGAACTAACTCAACTATAAACCTTTAAAATGTTACATTAATGAATGAAACACTGTAAGCTGCTGTGGTATAAGAGGAATAACACACGGTACCGTTATACGAAAATAATGCACTAATCTAGTAGAAGTAGAAAATATCAGGCAAAACTTCGAAAAACTACAACAACAAAAAAACAAAAAACTAAATCAAAACATTACGCATGGAATATTAAAAGATATTAAAGGCATTCCAAGTCAAACCTCATAAAAAGTAGAACATCTGACATTAAAGATGAATAAAAAACCTAAAGTTTAGAACATCGTTATACAGAAATAAGTTCTGTCTAACGATGTTCTAAACTTTAGTTCCACATGAAACATTAAACGAAATGAGAGCATTCTAGGTGAAATTCTGAAAAATACATATTTTTTCACCTTAAATATTAATAGAAACTAGAGTTTCAAACATTAAAAAGATATTTTTAAAAAGAACAGTTCGGGTGTAACTTAAAAATGGAACATGAAAAGAAATGAAAGCCTTCCAAAAGTTAGAATAGTGTTAAATATTAATAACAACTAGTGTTTCAAAGATTAAAAAAAGATATACAAAGAAAGTATTTTAGAAATTAAACATTACGTGTAGAACATTGCAAGAGATGTGAACTGTTAAAAAAAAAAATAAATGATTTGATGTTAAATATTAATAAATGCTAGAGTTTAGAAGATGTTTTGTATAAAATAAGAAGTTTGCGCGCTTGTCGAGTTCTTCTCTGGAGCGGAGGAGTGCTGTGGTTCCTGACACTCGGCACGTGGCATCATCCATCTCGGCTTATGGTTTTATAGCACACACACACACACACACACACACACACACACACACACACGGAAGGTGCTGGGTTTGATTTTTCAGAGAAAGCGCCGCGGTGATCGTTTAGTGCTCCAGCTGAAGCTCAGGTAATGGAAATGTGTGGAGAAATTAGAGCTGACTTTGGCTGTGTTCACTTTACCAGGCTGAAGTGGAATAGATTTGATTTTGTCAGGACTGTGTGGATGCAAAAATCCAATCAGGTCCTTGATCGAATGTATATGTGACGTGAATGAGGATGCTGGGATCGGAATGTGGCTTTTCCCCAAAGCAATTTCATTTGCATCTCACGTTCACCGTCGTCCCACCTCGGCAGCTCCGTGTGCAAAACAACTGGCCGAGAAATGACAAAAGCCAACAGCAGCACTCTCCCGAGTGTAACGCCGATCCCAACCCGTACGCCGAGATCCAGGTTGTGTACAATTTCAGATGTACAACACACACTAACACTTAAGGCAACACTGTCGTGATTATAAATCGATGTCTTTCATCGTTATCAGCTAATCAGAAACACAATCCAAAATAAACAGGAAGTATTACTGAGCGCTGTCTATATGCAGGGAAGCAGATCACGACTGACTGATTTCGTTGTATTTTGTTTCCTCAGGGTGCTATATTTACGCAAAGTCTCTTATATGAGAACGCTAAGTACATGAACAGAGACGGGATTGTAAAGTGGTGACTCGGGTTCCTGTATTGTACGCTTACTTGGTGTTCTGCTATTTCAGCTCTTTTCCCACAAATGTAACGCCAACTTAGGAACCATTAGCGATGAATAGTAACTAATGCCTGCAAAGATAACCAACACTGGAAGATATGGATATATATATATATATAAATTACAATTATAATACGCTTTGTAAATATTTTGTCGCGTATCAAGACGGACACGTTCGAACTGACCGGAAAGTCAGACCTGTGCGATGAAGCCTTTGGAAATAAACTCGGATGGCCATAAAGATGTGGGGATGGTTCAGAGCTGGAGTCTGTAAACTCGGCTGAATCTGGTCTGCTCTCTCCATCTGCATTAAGATGACATGGATTTATATCCTGCATGTGCTGTTCACATACAGAGAGAGAGCGAGAGAGCGTTCATATATTAGCCGGTGAGGCGAGTTTCTGGAAAGCGAGACTTCCCCAGAACATAAAAACATCTGTGCTCGAGTCCCGTATCAGCGCTGATCAGTCTCTGCCTCGGAGCTTAAGAGGTTTGCGTCTTGTTGGTCTCGACGGTCTTTAATGGACGATTCGGCATGATATTTTTCATCCTGGCGAAGCTCGGGAAAGTGTACGATCCCATCTGATGTGTATTCAGCAATGCTACCATCATGGGGTGCGCTGTCCAAATGACTCGGTGTACATTTCTGCACATTCAGCATCACATTGTAGCCACTTGACAGAAAAAAAAGAAGCTATAGTTCTCAAAAAAACCTGTCATTTGATCTCAACATGCACACCATCAGAGAGAAGGAAAAAAAAGACACGCTGGTGAACACGCCACATTGCCAGGAATATTTGAAGTGTGTTCTTCTGGTCTAATATGAACATGCTGTGTATGTGTATGTGTGTAGAATTAGATTAGACCTGTCACTGACAGACGGCGCTTTCTGGCTAGCTCTAGGTTATAAAACTAATCTCATTTTTAATGGTGCTTCATCTTTCAACAGCAGGATTTATTATTCACTGTACAGGACATGCAGGAATTTCACTCAGCACATCAGCCAAAGCACACGCAACACACGTGCAAGAACATATAAACTACAAAAAAACACACTTATGCATTAATCACACACACACACACACACCACTGTACAATTCAGTGCAGTCTAATAGGAACCAAATGGACGACTGGCGTAACAGACTTGAGTAAATAAAGTCAGGCGAAGAGGTTTTGTTAAGCTTAACATTTTTAAAATGTTCAGAGAAGAAAATGTGTTATGATTTATGTCGAAATCTGACACCTGACAGCTAGAGAGCGCATAAACTCCCTGTACAGACCAGTGTATTCTTTGCAAATTCTTTTCAGGGGAAAGTAGTTAATGCATGCAAGTTACTAATCGTCACCATGTAAGATCAGAGACTAATTTGAATATTAATTGAGGCATCATGTTCATTTGCATATGAAAAAGTGTTGCATGAAGAAGAAAGATTTTCTGAAGACACTCAGGAATTAAAATAATAAATTGTAATAAGGCTGTTCAGTAAATGATAATTGAGAACAATGATCGGTTGTTGTGATCAGTGGCGATCGGTTGTTGTGATCAGTGGCGATCGGTTGTTGTGATCAGTGGCGATCGGTTGTTGTGATCAGTGGTGATCGGTTTAGTGGTGAGTGTTTAGTTGTTGCTCAGATTCATGCTGGTGGTTTGCTAACATTTCATTGTTGTTCACTTGTGTGATTTTCAGCTATGACAGCGAGGGAAGGCTGACGAACGTCACCTTCCCTACAGGAGTTATCACTAGTCTGATCGAGGAGATGGACCGAGCACTCACAGTGGACATCGAGACTTCTGGAAGAGACGATGATGTCAGTATTACGACTAACCTCTCCTCCATCGACTCATTCTACACACTCGTACAAGGTAATGAAACAGTTCCCATCCCGTGCTTTGTAAGCTCAGCTGACTGGAAACACCACAAATGTTCACAAATACCCAACTATCCCGAACACTGCTCTCAGTTTTTTCCCCTCTTATACCCCAGCAACATACCAACGATTACGACGTCTGTTTATTAGAGAACGTCACAGCCTACTTTTTATCCTTTTACACCGACATTTAATTTTATTTGTACAACAATTATTTCCTGCTCTGACTTATGTTCTAGCAGCTATAAACGGTGGTACCCTCAATGGGCTCTTTTTTCTCTCTCTTGAAGTTAATAGAAAAGCAGGTTATCATGTTACCGGAGAAACTGCGAAGCGTAAACTCCGCTGTCCTGAAAAACGTAAAGTTACACATGACTGTTACAACGTGCTGCCACTGGAGACTCCTCCCACACATGTTAAATAGAGGTTTCCTATGAATGAGCCGTTAATATAAACCTGTGATTTGCCTTGCTTTTGGAACTACTGCCTAGCTGTGCTGTTCAATAAAATGAAAGACATTCTGACCAGTCAGAGTCCAGAATCCCAGCGCTGTGGTATGAGGAAGCGATGGTACGGAATATAATGGTGGAGTGAGTTTGTTTTCCCTTCATAGCTACAATTATGTAAGAGGGATTTTAACACAAACTATTTCTTCTAATCTAACAGATCAGTTGAGGAACAGTTATCAGGTGGGTTATGACAGCTCTCTCAGGGTCATTTACGCCAACGGCATGGACTCACACTACCAGACCGAGCCTCACATCCTGGCGGGCGCCGCGAACCCCACGGTGGCCCGGAGGAACATGAGCCTGCCTGGGGAAAACGGCCAGAACCTGGTGGAGTGGAGATTCAGGAAAGAGCAGAGCAGAGGCAAGGTCATGGTGTACGGACGCAAACTGAGGGTGAGCGCAACTTCTCAACCGCATTCCTTTAAAATAGTGGCGCTAAAACTGTCAGGATGCTAACACACAGCATATCAAAAGTCATGCACTCAGACTCCGAATGAAAAAAATGGATTCAGTGCCTCCATAGTCATTACTACTACTACTTGACATAATGAAACCAGCAGGATATTCACATTCAAGGCTTTTTCACACAGCTGAAAAAAAACCCTGCCTCAGTTTTAAATAATGGATTCTTGAGTAATGAGATGGCGTTGTGATGCCAGGTGAAACAAAAACCATCTCTGTAAGTGTGCTTAGACTTTTCCTGTTTATGAGAAGTGAAAAGAGAATTATTTAGCTAGCTGAAGAAATTCAAAAGGCTTTTGAAGTTTATTAACTGGCGTGAAGGTTAGTTTGTGAGCGTGTGTGTGTGTGTGCGTGCGTGCGTGTGTGTGGAGGAGGGGGGTTGTTGCTATAATGTGTGCTAGAAAGTGGAAATTCGGTCTTTTGAAAGGAACCCTTCAGGCATTTCCACCTTTCTGACTTTTTTTCATTAAACTGGAAGGTCTAGAAACTACCTGTACTCTGTAAAGTAGATTGTGGAGTTGGTTCTTTTCTTTCCTTTCTTTTCCCAGTACAATGTTTTATCCAGTTGCCCCAAGCATCTCTTTCCATTTTCTAGCAATGCAACAGTGTAATTTTGTAAAAAATGCTCAGTATTCCAATATAAAGGAGACTAACAGAAATTACTCAATTATGCGGAAATTACTGTTTTAATCTCTTGTTAATTGGTATCTGGTGTTGTTTTATTGCATGTAAAAGGTGAACGGTAGGAACCTGCTTTCAGTAGATTATGACCGGACTCTGAGGACGGAGAAAATTTACGATGATCACCGGAAATTCCTGCTCAAGATCGTGTATGACACGGCGGGTCACCCTTCACTGTGGGTCCCCAGCAGTAAACTCATGTCCGTGAACCTCACATACTCGAGCAGCGGCCAAGTGACGAGCATCCAGCGAGGGGCGACGGTGGAGCGGGTGGAGTACGACAGCCAGGGACGCATCATCTCCAGAACCTTCGCTGATGGCAAGTCGTGGAGCTACACATACCTGGACAAGGTGAGGAGTCCATCATTTGAAAAATATTATGAGATCAATGGGTGAAGATATAAAAAAAAATTAGGAAAAAAATGCCATGCTCGTTAACCTCAGAGAGATTTACTATTATTTATTTCATTACTTATTAATAATGAGTTTATTTATAAGAGAAAAATGTAGGCACCTTAAACAAAAAGGGAAACAATTACTACGTTCAGCAGACTTATATTATAAACAATAAATGTTGAATAAAATTGTTAGTAAATAACAGTATGATCATGTAGGACAGTTCAAGGCTCAGGTTCAACTCTTACACTGCAGTAAATATGTTTCCGTGTGAAATTAATGTTGAACGCACTAGCTGGGAAAGTACTGAAACACATAGGACAAAGTGTGCTCAGTGACCTTCTAGTGCTGATAAAGTTTGTGTTCGAAGTCGCCGCTGGGTCGTGTAAGTTCAGGAACACACTCGTTTGTAGTCAGCAGAGTCCATCTGAGCTTTGACTGGAGCTCGGTGTGACCATGGTGCTCAGCTAGAGATTTATCAGGGGTGCTGACTTCTTAATTTCCCTCTAAGGATTCAAAGGACACACTAATACTCCTGTGCCAACATCCCAAAATAACAGCCAAAGGGAAAAAAAATGTGTTTATAGGACAAAGACCTGGACGCAGGTTTGTGAATTTTCCTTCGAATTACTGAGATTTTGTGGATCCTGTGTTTGCCATGGAGAGAGGGAAGACGAAGAAATAAAAGGCTGTTTGTGTGGGGAAGCTTTAGGAGTGCTGTAAAGAAAGACTTATAGGTAAAAAATGAGGCTCAAGGGGAAAGTCAGGGTTTAAAGGCCAAAGAAAGAAAGAACAGAGGGGGTTAGGTTTGTGAAAACTCAGTTAGAAAGTTCACAAGTTTAAACGGTACTTTATTGTGTGTGTAGGAATTTATTTTTGTAACTGTATTCTTGCAATTTTTATAAGGACTTGTTCATCTCGAGGGTCCATATAAATTTGATCAAAAATAAATAAATAAATAAATAATAATAATAATCTAAATGTCCCCAGAATCTCTCAGCCACTTGGCTTTACATTTATCATGATTTGTTAATAATATTTTTTTCTTATTTTAACCAGTTAATTATTTATTTCCTACCTTTAAAATGAAAATTATTTTTAAATTCTTTATTGAGATTCATTAGAGATTCTTTCTGGTTTTTCCCTGTGTTCTATGTTAAAAAAATGGAATCAAATAAATTGAATTAAGTTATTTTTTTTAATGCTCGTCACCACCGAGCTACACGTGTACAAACTACAAACCTACAAATTTGACTTTTGCATTTAGTTAGGCTGATCAATGAATCCAGAGGTTGATCGATAGCTTGTTAGGCTGTGCTCGTTACACACACCACTCAGGATTTATATTAGAGTGATGATGTTCAGGTGAAAAGTAAAAGAAAGAAATAATATAGGTGAAATAAAAGGGTTTGGGGTTTGTAAATCTGGAGAGTATAGTGTTGTTTCTTTCATCTTCTCTTTAGATCGATAGCGCTCCATCTGGCTTCTATCAGTACTGTTCATGCTGGCCACCACAGGTTCTGAGATTGTAAAAGAAAATGACAAAATTCTAATTTTTGTGTGAAAGAAACACAAATCCAGAAACACCCTCAATGCCTGAGGATGCTAAATAGCATCATCCAAATATGATTTGATATGATTATCAGAAGAATAGCCCCAGCAGCTTTCCGTTGCACTGTTTTTCACTTTCACAGCAAAGCATGAAGTGAGGAGATTTGGAAAAAAAAAAAAAAAAAACAAGGCAAGATAAATGATGTCGGGAGTTTTGTTGTTGGCTTTGTGTAGCAGGCCGTACAGCTAGACTCGCTTATTTATCATTGCTATTTATGCTGTCCATCAAAACCCCCACAAACAGGCTCGGAATAAACATGAGACCTCTTTCGATCACAGATCACAGCCGAGTTGCTGAGTAGGTGGTTTTAGCAACATCAGACGCTTATTAAAGATTCTGTTTGTGGTAGTGCAAAAAAAACAACAACAGAAAAAACGGCGACTTCTCAACCACAAGAGCACCAGGTTTATCCGCTACAATATGTTGAGAGGGTTATTACCTGCTGCCTCACTAAGTGATTATGACTTTCACCAAAGCTTACCTTATGAGATAAGTGCAGAGGCAGAGGCCAGTAATTTCAGAACACTTCAGAATTATGCATCCAAGCGTATTAATATGTGCTGCGTTTAGAAAATGAGGACTCAAAGAGACCTCAATTAAACGAGGAAATCGGCACTGGCACTGCATGTTAATATCCGTCTTTGCACACTCTTTGCATTTTAAACACTCGTTAGAGTAATTAATTGCTTATTTCCTTCATTTCCAGTCCATGGTGCTCCTGCTCCATAGCCAGCGACAGTACATCTTTGACTTCGACCTACAAGACAGGCTCTCTGCCATTACCATGCCCAGTGTGGCGCGTCACACCATGGAGACAATCCGATCTATCGGCTACTACCGGAACATCTATCATCCTCCTGAGAGCAACGCCTCGGTCACTGTGGATTACAGCGAGGATGGCCAGCTCCTTCGTGTGGCACACTTGGGCACTGGCCGCCGCATCCTCTATAAATACAGAAGGCAGAACAAGCTCTCCGAGATCCTGTATGACAGCACACGTGTGAGTTTCACATATGATGAGACAGCTGGCGTTTTGAAGACGGTGAATTTGCAGAGTGAAGGTTTTATCTGCTCCATCCGATATCGTCAGATTGGCCCTCTAGTGGACAGACAGATCTTCAGATTTAGTGAGGACGGCATGGTCAATGCCCGCTTCGACTACTCTTATGACAACAGCTTCCGGGTCACCAGCATGCAAGGGGTCATCAACGAGACGCCACTACCCATCGACCTCTACCAATTTGACGATATATCAGGCAAAGTGGAGCAGTTTGGCAAGTTTGGTGTGATCTATTATGACATTAATCAGATAATCTCCACAGCAGTCATGACATACACTAAGCACTTTGATGTCCATGGGCGCATCAAGGAGATTCAGTACGAGATCTTCCGGTCCCTCATGTACTGGATCACCATACAGTACGACAACATGGGCCGTGTCACCAAGCGCGAGATCAAGATTGGACCTTTCGCAAACACCACCAAATACAGCTATGAGTACGATGTGGATGGCCAACTGCAGACTGTCTACTTGAACGAGAAGATGATGTGGCGCTACAGCTATGATCTCAATGGCAACCTTCACTTGCTGAACCCGGGTAACAGTGCTCGGCTCACACCACTCCGTTATGACCTTCGGGATCGCATCACGCGCCTTGGTGACATACAGTACCGGATGGACGAAGACGGATTTCTGCGCCAGAGGGGCACCGAGATCTTTGAGTACAACTCCAAAGGCCTTCTGGTACGAGTCCACAGCAAAGCCAATGGTTGGACTATCCAGTACCGTTATGATGGATTGGGGAGGCGACTGGCATCCCGTAATAGCCTTGGTCAGCACCTCCAGTTCTTCTATGCCGATCTGAATTATCCCACACGCATCACCCATGTCTACAACCATTCCAGCTCGGAGATCACTTCACTGTACTATGACCTGCAAGGCCACCTTTTTGCTATGGAGATTAGCAGTGGAGAGGAGTTCTACATCGCTTGCGACAACACCGGCACTCCACTGGCAGTCTTTAGCAGTAATGGGCTACTACTTAAGCAGGTTCAGTACACTGCTTATGGAGAGATCTACTTTGACTCCAACCCTGACTTCCAGCTGGCAATTGGGTTCCATGGAGGACTGTACGATCCACTTACTAGGCTCCTTCATTTTGGAGAAAGAGACTATGACATTCCTGCTGGCCGATGGACAACCCCAGATATTAGCACCTGGACCAGAGTGGGAAAAGATCCTGCCCCCTTTAACCTGTACATGTTTCGCAACAATAACCCTATTAGCAAGGTGCACGATGTCAAAGAGTATGTTACAGGTAAGCATGAGTATGATTTTTTTTTTCTTGACCTCCATCTGTTATATCTAATCTGTCCGTCTTGCCCAGGCACACTAAATTAAAAGAAATATCTAAGGTGACAAGTGGATTAACGTAAATGTCAAATGTCTGTATCTAGATGTCAACATCTGGCTGGTAACATTTGGCTTCCACCTTCACAACGCCATCCCTGGATTCCCGATTCCTAAATTTGACCTCACACAACCCTCACTGGAGATGAGAAAGAGTCAGCTCTGGGATGACCTTCCGGTATTTATAGCCTGCCATAATCTCTCATCACTGTTTCTGTTGGTTCTTGGGAGTCAAATGAGTGACTCCCATTCTATACAGTGCTCTGAAACTTACTGCACTTACATTTACACTTACCCTCGCACTTTATATAACCCATCAGTTAATTAACAAGTCTTTCACAATTTTAGTTAGATGTGTAAACTCAATGTTGCTTTGGCCCTCCAGGATCTCAGCTTGACACATTTTATGCACTTTTGCACTCCACTTTTTCTTTAGCCTCCACAGTTAGAAAGTGTCACTTGGACTTGTTAGTTTTTCCACGATTCACAAGCAGAGACCTGGAGAGGTGAAAGGAAGGTAAATCACTATGGAATAATCACTATTATTCTAAAACAAGAATTTAATGTGCAGTAAGTGGAGTTAATTATGGTTCCATCATCCAGTCAAAAAAACACCATGGGCCATGATAAGCAGTCCAAATTGTATGTTGTTAATTCTCTTTGGGTTTTTGTTTTACACCTTTTGTTTTGGTTTGCTTTGATTAAGAAAATTCTCACGATCATACAAAACCTCTGTGACCTCGTTCTCTTGTGATCAAGATGATTTAGCCTGAGTCTTCACTTGTATTTTTAGATAATTCACTTCAGGCACCCATTATATAAAATGGCTTGTCACTTTTTGCCCTCTTCCCCTGTAAGTGTTTTATCTTCTTGTCCCTTACAGGCCATCTCAGGTGTCCAAGAGGAAGTGACACGTCAAGCCAAGGCATTCTTATCTTTCGAGAGGATGCCAGAAATCCAGTTTAGCCGGCGCCGCACTGCAGGGGATAAACCCTGGCTGTGGTTCGCCACTGTCAAGTCATTGATCGGTAAAGGCGTGATGCTTGCGATCACCAGCAAAGGCCAAGTGGCCACGAACGCATTGAACATTGCCAACGAAGACTGCATCAAGGTGGCAGCAGTGCTGAACAACGCCTTCTACTTGGAAGACCTGCACTTCACGATTGAGGGTCGTGATACGCATTACTTCATCAAGACGAGCCTTCCCGAAAGTGACCTGGGGGCTTTACGGCTGACAAGCGGGCGCCGCAGCTTGGAGAATGGCGTGAACGTGACCGTGTCTCAATCTACCACAGTGGTAAACGGCCGTACACGACGCTTTGCAGACGTCGAGCTCCAGTACGGCTCTCTGGCACTGCATGTACGCTACGGCATGACGCTCGACGAGGAAAAGGCACGAGTGCTCGAGCAGGCCCGCCAAAGAGCGCTAGCAAGCGCATGGCAAAGAGAACAGCAAAGGGTTCGAGAGGGTGAGGAGGGTGCCAGGCTCTGGACCGAAGGTGAGAAACGGCAACTACTGAGCTCAGGAAAGGTTCTGGGCTACGACGGCTACTATGTGCTTTCTGTGGAGCAGTACCCCGAACTAGCCGACAGCGCCAACAACATCCAGTTCCTGAGGCAGAGCGAGATCGGGAAGAGGTAACAACCGACTGCACAGCGATGCTTTAGCTGGGAAGTAGTAACAACAGACTGCACTGTGCCTAGCTGCCTCTCTCGTCGACCATGTAGAAAAGACCTGAGATGAGCTCTGTAACCAACACGTCTCTCCCTCTGCAGCATCGAAATGAACTCTTTCTGAAAGCACTCAATAAGAACATTTTAAAAAAAAAAACTGCTTTAGCTAGGTAGAGGTAACAAGACTGTTCCTTAGCTGACAGTTTCCTTAGACTGAAGAGAGAAATAAAGTGAAGAAATGATTCAAGCGCTCAGTACCGCCTCAGTTGCCTCTTACTCTCTTGCCCCAATACCCCCCTCTATACTGAATATACTCACTAATAGCCCCCCAACACAGGGTAGACAGAAGCTGCCCCTCTATGTGACCATGTACAAAAACCCTGAGACAAGCTCCTTAAACCACGTTTCTTCACAATGCAGCATTGGACGGAAAAGCGAATTCTCTCCGAGGGATTCTTGATAGACATTTTTAAAAACTCTTCAATCTGAATCTTTTTTGTGCTTTTTTTTGTATAAAATTCTTAAAGATGGTACGCTTAACGGAGTTTAAAAAAAAAAAAAAAAAGAGGAGGAAAAAGAAGGAATGTGTTTACAAAACCACTGCACTTGGCTAACGGACTAATGTGTACAGAGGCTCTGGGTCGCATCTCTCACTCTGAACGATCTTCTTGCTATCAGTGAAAAAAATGTTTTGTGGATGTTTCGGGTGCCGAGACGCACAGCCATGAGGACTGGTACGGCAGATGATTCTTTCCTGCTTCACTTTCTTTTAAGGACACTGTTACGATTCAAGTATTCAGTCAAGTCTGCGTGTTCAATGTCATTGCTGAACCAGCTGGCGGATGTAGAGTAGAGAGCAAATCAAAACTAAAAATTATATATCATAACTGGCCTGTCGTTTGACAAGAGATGTGAGAGTATCTTTATGGATTTTTTTTTTTTTTAAACTTAAAAAAGAAAAAAAAAAAAAAAAAAAATTCCACTTATCCGTACATCAATATTAGTCTCAGAGAAAAGTAATTTATGTACAGTGTTTATACGTACAGAAAAAAAAAACCCAAAAAAAAACAAAAAAAAACAAAAATAAAACCTTAAAAATATAGACTTTCTTTTTTTCCGTCTTGTCATGCATTACTGTTTACACTTCATGAAGTTTAATATTTGATCTTATCAGAATTTATGGTGATGCTAATCGAAATAAAATCAACTGTACTGTCTCATTAATCTCGGCATTTTCATCTCTTACTGTTTGTTTCGCACACTTCTTTTTGTTCTTTTTTTTTTTTTTTTTTTTAAGCTCTTGGCTGGTTTCATTGCTTGGCTGTGATGTGTGTAGACGATCTGCAGTTCAAAACGGGCTTTAGATATTAATTAGAAATAATCCAGACATGATTCTGTTAAAAGTTACACCTTAAAATTATGGATGTTTTCTTGTTAATATCGAATTTTTAATTGGCGCTGTGCTAATTACGTTTACACGCAGGTCTAATTTAAATAAAAATAAAAAAAATAGTACATTGTTGTATATCAGATGGATAATGACACAAACAGCCGACCTGAATCATGAATCCAAGCAGTGAACATGAGATGGAAAGCAGAACAAATGGAGCATCTCTCTTTTTCATAGTAATCCCAGTGAAAGAGTGCGGCTGAGAAACGAAGGATCCGTCTTCATTCATATACGTCGCCTCATGGCTGAAAACCTTTTAGTTTGGGTCAAGTTATAGAAATTGTATTATCGCTACAAATTCGACTTCTGAGGCCTTTTATGTAAAAAATAAATAAATAAATAAATAGAGAGAGAGAGAGAGAGAGAGAACATTCTGCTCTTTTTGGGTTGTTTTTGTACGGCGAAGCCTATTTTTCTATTAATATGTGAATGAAAAGGCATCTAAAAAGGAAGCGTGGTGTTTCCTGCGGTTTTGGAACTACTAATCCTTTCTTATCGCTGTGCTTTTTGTCCAAGCGCTATGCGTTTGGCTGCTCTGATCTGACAAACGCTAAACTCCTTTCCTGATTTGACAATCCACTTCTCTCCATAACGTTCCCGCGAGGCGACACGGCAGCTTGGCGACCCTCGTAGTTCAATGATAAAAACAGCTGCATTCTGAGCACGCATAACACTGCACGCCATTTCTTTGGCTCTTAATGTGAGATGCGCTTGCGACGGCCGTGGCGGTTAGCGAAGAAGACGGAAAGAACGGGAACGAGGTTTTAGCTCTGCCATTTGTTGCATGCGTATGATGTAAAACTGCCTATCTGAAACCACTTCAGCCACTGTAAAGGTCATTTTCGGAAGTCGGGTGTTTGAACGCACTGCTTTGATGGGTTATTTACTGTATCTGCTTCTACTCAAGCTCATTATGTAACAGTCATTTTTTCAAATTAAGACTGCGTCAGATGTGTGAAATGTACTGAATGTTTTCTTTCTCCATCTCGCTCCATTCTGTCCCGTAAGTCTGTACGGCCTCATGCAGGTGTGTCGAAGTTTAAAGAGGATGTAAAAAAAAAACAAACCTGTGCATTCAGCCTTGTTTATACGCATTTCTTTCTGTTCTATGGAAGAGGTTTCTTTTTTTTTTTGTTTGTTTTTTTTGTTTTTTACAGAAATGTTCTTTTTTTGTACTATAAAAAAAAAAAAATAAAGGCGCAGGAAAGGTAAAAGCCGACGTGAGTGAGAACTGTCTTACCGTCTCGTTGTGAAAGGACTACGAACGTGCTTCGCTCATGTTTCTGTTTGTTTTTATCACAACAGATCTTGGGGTTTTCTTGTTCGCTTGATAAGGTAAAAAATGTCTGGAGTGCAATTAAGAGCCTGGATACACGTTATTGGGGGGAAAAAACCTGAAAAATGCAAAAGCACTTGAGTTCGATGCACTGTTCGGGCAATCATTTGCGAGTCCAATCGAAATTTCAGCCTGATGACATATTTTACTGCCACTTCATTTCGAAAGGCAGCAGAAATCCTGGACTGGTTATCCGATTTATTAACTACTGAATGAAGCAATGTGTGTGTAACACGACAGTGGTAAGGTGTATCCAGGCCTTTAAGTGCAATTGTAAACTAATCTCAAGTAGGTCAATGCTGGACCCATTACATTTTTACTTTGCAACATGTTATTGCTCCACAGACGTCAATCATTTAAATAAAAACGTAATACTCAAAGTGTTTCTGCTCTATTCATTTATATAAGCACACGCCACCGTAACCACCTAGAAGGCGATCCCCAATTTACACGGCTAATATTTTCCTATCGAGCGCGTCTCGGCGGTCTCTTTCAGTCTGATTAAATTCTCCGCTGGAATGGGCTACTTCGTTCGTGAAGAAATTTCAGTCGAGCTTAAATCTGATTATTAATGGATTAAACACATGTAAACGTAGCTATTAAGCGCGCTTTAGGTAATAAGGAGATGTTTTTACTCACCATTAGCAGGTTTCAGGTATCACAAACCCCACTAGCGTGCTCGTAGCCGTCCTGCGAGTTTCTCATCCTCCTGTTGGATGACTTATAATCAGTTTTAATTAAAAACATTTACATAAATGTTAGCTGCGAGTCACTTATTACATGACTTTAAACCGAGTTCGGTACTCGGTCCTTCACCTTTTCTTTTTTTAATGCTCGACTGGTGAACGGAATTATGGGATTGCTTTCTTTGCAAAGCTCCTTCAAATCTGGCCACAGTAAGGAAGCTCAGAAGTCCTTATGCTAGCTTACGAATGGGACAGGCCTTATTTAATTCATTTTAGAAGACAAAGCTTCAAAACAGCTTTACAGAAATCCGGACGTGGATTTAGGCCTGGATCCGTTTCCCAGGAGCACCGAACCGCCCCAAAAGACGCTGCCGACTTAAGCACCATTTAACACTACATATTTTTCATTATTCACAGCACAGATCAGGTTTTAGCTCCATACAGTGTAACTAAGTGTTGGAGGCAGTACATCAGGAAAGCGGTTACTTGCACAGCTAAGCACATTTAAAGTGGGATTTCGATTAAACAACAGAAAAAGCAACAATTCAGTATATTATTAATATATAATACATATAACCCTTTTACAAATCACACATGTAATTCCCTCTTAGAAAACGTGTGATAACGTCTCAGACCTGACATTTCATTGTAGACCTTTTTGATCATTTTCCTGTCAGAACTTTTCCTCTTTTGGCCAGAAGGGTAACACCTACAACTTCCAGGTAAATCTGGTTAATTGATGTTTACTATATACTCGCCTAATGTTAGCCAAGTTCACATGAACGAACTTAACAAATTCTCGGTTTACCGTGACGGAGAACAAAGACGCCAAAATCTTCCGAGCAAGGAGAGCAGGTGGAGATAAACGCACCAGCCGGAGCTATGTTAATGGGAGGAAGACGGAAGGACCGAGCATTCAGAATGCAAAGCTGTTTCACGTCACGTTTGTGTGAACTTTAATGTAAATGTACGACCCTTAACACTGTGACCTAGAAAACAGACGGGCGAGCCATGCTCTCTTCTGTGAACGTGGCGATTACAAAGTAAAAGGTACAGAAATCAGTATAATAATTATAATATACATATAATAATTAGATTAGCTCTAGAGGAGAAAGTTAAATGTTAAGGGTTTTACATGTATTGTTGATTTTATTATTATTTTTGCCATTTATAAGGCACGTTTACACTTACTAATCATATATTAGTTGACTAAAATATTCATTTTCCAGCCCTAACTGATGCCAGAATGCCGGTCACACTTACAAATAACAACATTTCACCATGTCTAGAATGATCATGCTTGCGTATTGCGATCTATTGTACAGCTGATGATCAGCACATGTCTCTGTAGGTACTATATAATAGTTGGATTATTTTTACAGGCTCCTTAAAGACTCGGTCCTTCGATTAAGTTCTCCAAGACTGAGAAAAATCACTAGCGTAGGTGAAATATGAAATACACACAATCCCTCCTTGTCCAAACACTGAGCGTTCATTCATCATGATTGACTTAAGAATGATGTTACAGACCCAGCGAGAGAGAGCGAGTGTGTTTTTCTGCCTCCAATTGTTCCTTTGAGGTCCTAACACGGTCTGAGGGCTTAAGACAAACGACTATTCCCTCCATTCCTGCGTGACCCATCAAAAACACGCAACGAGCCAAACCTTCTCCTCCGTCACGGCCCGTTGCGCCTCTCTAATTCTCCTCACAGCCATCCATCAGCTCCGGCTTCAACACAAAACCCCAGAAGAAACAAGCTTTCATCATTAGGAGAGCGAACAAGCCGCCTCCATATATTACCCAGAAATCCCATGCAGCGGAGAGATACTCCTCCGCCTAATGTTTTCTCTGAAGCACACAGGCATCGTAAGCCGAGCTCAGGGTCTGGGCTTCTATCCAAGAAGCCACTGCTTGGGTTTCGAGATGCAGCCGGTGAGAACGGGTCAGAAGATGCTGAGAGGGTTGTTAAACGCAGAGCGAGTATAAATGACTTCTGCAGAAGATCTTAGCGCTAGTGTCAGGGAGAACATCCATCACACTCTGTGTTTACAAGGCGAGGAAAACAATAAATCCAGGACCTTATGGTGTGTTGAGTCAGGTGGAACCAGAGAGCGGCGGTCAATCCCTGACGTACATTCCACACCTGTTCACCACGTTCTCCCCGGCTCCGTCACACAACAGAAAAATCTTCACAGGTTGCCGTTTTTATCGTCGCACCATCGCTGACACTTGTGTGTATCGCAATTTAGTAATGAACAGATGGACTTTACCAGCTGTTCGTGTAGGCACGAGCTCGGGTTGTTACCGGAGGTATAGATGAAAACATGAAACCTACATCAAAGAGCTCATTTACCACGGCGACTTTCACCCCTTTTATTCAATTTCAGGTCATTTTTTTCCGCTCACCAAATGATGTGATCGGTTCAACTTGTCATGTGACTTCCGGACTCTTCTTTCTTGACTGAAGGAAAGGATTGTTCTGGTCAAAGGTGTGAGTGCTTGCACTGGGAACAAATCACGAGAAGTGCACGTCTCACTCCGGCATTAGTAGCAGATGCTAAGAGAGATTTTTATTTTTAGACAGAAATCTGTTAAACGGGTCTGTCCTGTGGTTGAGTTGCGGCTTCGTTCTTTCCCCCACCATGTTTGGATTTTGTTACATACTTTAGAATATTCTGTCCTGAAGAACATCTATCTATCTATCAATCAATGTAAAATTTAAAAGACAACCTAAGGCCATATTCAGGCGATGATTATTATTGCTCTATCAAAAAATGCCATAGACACCATAAATACCCGATCTAGACACCACGGGATTGTACTGCGCTAAACGACATCTCACTGCACTTGTACAGGGACAATAACGGCATCTTGTAGCTTGAATCCAATTTAGAAATTTTTGTGAGAAGTTTATTTTTTTTACAGATGTGCGAAATCACAGTAAGAAATAAGTTTCTCCTCCATTTTCTAACAATTAAATACACCACATTCCTAACGGCGGTCTCGAGACCGCGGCTTGTGAAAATCATTCACATCAAAGCAAAATTTAAAGCGACCGCGCCAACAAACAAATGTGCGTCATTCACATCCTGCGTCAATTCAAAATTCTCAAAAAACCAACTCGAAAAATCAACTCAATTCCATTCAACATTTTCTAATGATATCAAATCTATCCACCTCATACGTACCTATTCAGAAAGGCTAATGATCTTGGCTGTTGGCCAGGGCTGCCATCTTGATTTCACCTCATCGCTGAGTAATTCGGGGTTTCTGCACGCCCTTTTAGTTATTTTGGCCCGCGCCTGCGGATGAGGCTGTCTCATGTTGGACATAATCATCTCTCATTTAAACAGCCCTGACGTCGTGTCTCTCCTGAGAGCTGAAACAGAGCCAAAGTCAACGATCCTGCTGCTGCAAGACGCACCGTTTATGACAACCAAGATTAAGATGCTGTCATTTAGGACTCGAGCTGATTGGCCTGGCGTCCGACCAAAACACAATCACTTCTTCACCACACGATTTTCTAAACTCCTCATCTGCCCTGCTCTATAGACTGAAGTGGCGCCATGTTTCTGGAAATAAATTGTAAATGGAGGTTAGAGTTCATGGTCATGGTTACAGGTCAGAAACATGCCAGGACTGGCGCATTCTGTTTGCAGTTCACACATTGCATAATGGGAAAAGATAAGACAAAAGGAATAAAAATGCAAGCCATGAAATGATCAAAACTTAAGCAAGACTGCCATCTAGTGGTCAATGTCCAAAACGTCAGCAATTAAACTTTAAGGGATGACAGATTTTCCATTTCAAGAGGGAGCCAAATAAATCCTTCTCCAGTGTATCGTTGCAAAATCAACAAAAAGCAACAGAATTTATTTATTATTACTAATGAGTGCAGGTTTATTAAAAGTGCATGTATAGTAAAAGATAATCCAAAAAAGCAAAGCATGTGAGATTAATCAGATTCATGATTAAGAATATTATCCTTAGATTTCGAGTGTGATGAAATTGACCTCTTATAATATTTACCCATGGTGTATTTTTAAACATTATATTTTATGAAGGGAATGAAACATTATCATGCTGGTATTGTAAAAATAATGACTGATAAAGTGACGTGAACATGGAAATCTTGATTGTTTTCCTATAACAGCATGTCCCAAAGTGTTTCATTCCTCAGCGACCTGCCAACAATTGTTTTATTTATTGAAAAAAAAAAAAAAACCCACATCATACAGTTTATCCGTTTGCAGTTACAGTTTGACATCAGTTCCTGTTCTCACTAGCAGCTAGAAACAAAAACAAAGCAAAACCAAGAGACAGCTTTGCCTCTGACACTGGAGACTCCTTCCAGAAATATTAAATCAACATTATCTTTAGGACAATTTCACCAACGTCAACAAATACTGACTTATTTAAACCGGTTCATTATTGGGTTACGGTTATATAAGCGAGTAAGCGGTTACTATGGCAACGATAACTTATTAGCAGGAGTGCATTAATATAAACGGATCATTAATATAATGTACTAATTAACTATTAATTAACTATCGCTTAAGGTTAGCAGATATTAATTATACACAACTGGAGAGACATTAATTATTATTCCATCACATTCACATGAGTTTGTGGATTTAAAAGGAAATTGCGCTACATTATTCAACTGCTAGAGCTTTTTAAATAGTTTAATATTTATAAACTATTATCAACAATTAATTAACAAATTACAACAATTTAAGGATATTTTAAAAATCAGGACACGATTATTTGTTTTACAAAATGCAAATATAAACCCTTTTTTGTTTTTTTGTTTTTTAAACGAAGGCGACCTTTAGGCTAAGCAGCTTAGCACGCTAGCTAACCTGATGCTAGCTAACGCGGGTATTAGTTTTATGTAGCTACAAAAAGTTTAATAGTTTGAGCAATAAATGCACAAAAGTAAGAAAAATCCAACTAACATTCATTTCTTACCTGTATTTTCGAGCCACAGCTGCCTTTGTCTTTATTACGGCTCCTGAGGAATTTGAGAGTTTTTGTTAAAATGCAATCCGCGAATCATTTAAAATGAATCTTTTGAGTGTATCGACTCTTCATTGAATCGCCATCTAAAAGATTCATCTAGCTCTGTGGAAAATATATTGAGCAGTTGTGTTAAAATATACAACAATCAAACACAGTTTTACCACATGGTGCATATTTAAATTAAAATGCACTTAATTTCCAAAATGAAAAAATTGTAAATAAAAAACAATTATATTTAATTAATTTCTTTAATTAGTACAATTATGTATGAAAGTATAGACTTGTGTATATTTAGCACACATATGTATTGTTAAGGTTTTTTTTGTTTGTTTTTTTTTTTTACAAACATCTTTATTAACCTTTTTCAATTTCCACAGAAAAAAACATTCAAAAACAAAACATTACAAGGCACATCCATTATCATGTTAAAGCACAAAATATTGCAAATTGGCAGGGAAATAGTGAGTGACATGGTTTAGTTAGTTGCTTAAGCAGTTGCTTATCATGACAAAGGAAAATCATTCAAAAATGTATTGTTAAGTTAGATTTTATAACAGAACATACCTCAGTTTGTCAGAAAAGTCTCAGAGGTGTTTTACAAGCAGTACTTAAAAAAAAAAAAAAAAACCTTTTGAAATATTTTTGCATTTGCTGGCAGAGGTGTATAAACCTCAGGCTTCCAAATGGTGTAATACAACTTCGGTACTTGAGAAATGATACAACTGAATCTGTTACAATGCAATAAGTTTGGATTTAGTAGCTTTCGAGCAAGAAGTGACCAACTTTGTTCAGAATCTGAGGCAGGCATCAATTTGTGGTCAGCATCCATCAGTAAAATCTGTGTCTGTCAAGGAACCTCTAGGTGCCCAGGAAGTCCAGGTGGTAATCTGTCCCTGCTATTACATTGCCTATAGTAACAAACGACCCTGTATGTTAATATCCACCCATCCATCCATTATCTACACCGCTTTATCCGTCTGGGACGCGAGGAAGATGGAGCCAATCCCAGCATCTTGGGGCGAGAGGCGGGGTACACCCTGGGCAGGTCGCCAGTCCACCACAGGGCCGACA
>JAQQZR010000038.1:4298967-4309307 GCA_030068235.1 Notoglanidium macrostoma
GAACCCGTCAGTGCTTGCTGACTGCTGTTGGACACGGCAACGTGATGCACCAGACATCGAATACAAAAGAAAATCAGTAGAAAAACACTTTTAATTCTGTTGAATTTAACACCTTATGCAAAACATAAACATGACTAAATACGTTATTGTCAGTAAACATATAAATGTCTATTTCTCAGAGTTCATATGTGATGCAGTTAAATCAAAACTTTTCTAAAGAATTGTTGTGCAGTATAATTAACATGGCAAACCTGCTGATATAGAATGTGACCCAAACTTCCTATTGAATATGCAAAGATTTTTATTGTATAAACTGTCTTCATATTACTTTAGAGATACTGTGGCTTGCAAAAGTATTTAACTGCCTTGAAAGTCATCATAATTTCTTGTATGACCAAAAATTTGTACACATTTGTGCTGGGGTGAACCTTCCACATTCTGATGATGGATCCAACAGTGCTTAACAGAATATTCAAACTCTTAGATATTTTTTGTAGCCATTTCCTGCCTTTGCATTTCACTGATTTTGTTTCTCACATCACCAAAGTGCTCCTTTATCTTCATTTTTACAGTGATATTCCTACAAAGGCAATGGCCCTTACAAAGGGTGAGAAACCTTACTTCAGCACACACAAGTAGTACCTAATTATGTTTAATTATGGTCAAATAACTGTCACCTTTGAATCATTTTTGATTAATTTGTCATTTGTGAAAACATGAAGCTTCCAAAGCACAGCGGTTTGAATACTTACTGTAGTTACTGGTTTATTTTGACTTTGGGATTTGATTGTTACAGCATAAGAGTTCATGTTAAAAAATACTGAATGGAAAAATGTGTACAAATGTTTTGTTATGCAGAAACTCATGATGACTTTCAAGGGGGTTAAATACTTTTCTAAGCCACTGTAAATGCCAATGTTTACTTCTGCTTATTTTGAAGCTGAGAAAAAGTGGAAGATCAATCAGAACTACTGCATAAACACTGGGCATAACCAGAACAACAATTTGGAATGTCCTGAAAGAAAGAAACCACTGGTGTACTAACATCCAGACAGGAACAGTTCGGCCAAGGAAAACAACAGCAGTTGATGACAGAAACATTATGAGAGCTGTGAGGAAAAACCCAAAATCAACAACAGCATCCTCCACAGGGAATAGGTGAAGGTCTCACTATCTACCGTTCAAAGAAGACTTCAAGAGAAGAAATATAGGGGCGATAACACAAGATGCAAACCACTCATGAGCAGTAAGAATTGAAAAGCCAGAATGGAATGCACAAAGAAATACAGAGATGAGCCACAATAGTTAAGGAGTGTGTCTGAGGGAACTTCCGCCCCTTCACTGAAGAGACCTCAGGCACTGATGCTGGGTGAGGAGGCCTGGGTCAGTTCCAGCTCATCCCAAATGTGTTCACTGGGGTTGAGGCTCCATAATAAACTCATCAAACCATGTGTTTATAGACATTCCCAAGGGGGTTGTCATGCTGGAACGGGAAAGAGCTTTCCCCCAAACTGCCACCACATTGTTGAAAGCTCATAATTGTCTCAAATGTCTTTTTATGCTATAGCGTTAAGGTTAACATTACACTTGTGAGGTCTTGCAAAGCTGTGTGCTTGACGTTAGCAATGGGCGTGGCTCAAACACCTGAACTCAGTAATTAAAAGGGGTGTCCACATACTTTTGGTCATACTGTATGTTGATAATGTTCATGAAATGTGATTTACTGATGAAACTGAGAAGGTGGTGGTGCAGTGGTTAGCACTGTCGCCTCACAGCAAGAAGGTCCTGGGTTCCCTCCGGGTGCTCCGGTTTCCTCCCACAGTCCAAAGACATGCAGATTAGGTTAACTGGCTACTCTATATTGCCCATAGGTGTGAATGCGAGCGTGTTTGTCTGTGTTGGCCCTGTGGTGGACTGGCGACCTGCCCAGGGTGTACCCCGCCTCTCGCCCCAAGATGCTGGGATTGGCTCCTGCGACCTAGACGGATAAAGCGCTATAGATAATGGATGGATGGACTGATAAGTATGTGTAAAGCAAATAAAGTTTTAAACATGCAACTGTGGATGAAAATGTGTCTTAATTTATCAAACAAATTGCTCAGCAGGCTCTTAGTCAGACTTCTTTAGTATGTGAAATAAATCTTTTCATTTCATATGCAGAGTGAACAACTTTGAGGATTTCAGAAATGTATCATGCTGGAATTGAAATGGGTTGGATGTGGAAGAGTTTTAACAGGTTCTTGTTTGTTTTTCACACACAGTGCAATATTCATCACCGAACACCAGGGGGAAATATATAATTATACAGATTAAATAGAAATAATTAACACAGTATAATGCGAGCAATGGGAAACATGGCAAGTTTGTTGTTTTTAGCGTTCCTATTTTCTAGGGTGGACAGATCTTTAATAAACTGTTCTCTTTCAAAATGATAAAATACGTTTTATATGTAAGGTATTTTATCTTTGGTATAATCCACACTATTCAAAGGAAGTGAAACCAAACAAAGCCAATCCAAAAGGAGAGCTCAAAGTCGCTGTACAGTTCGTGACGTCATGCTTCTCCGGAAGTACGCCGTGTTCCAGAAAACGCAGTCGGTCTCAGTGACCCAATCAGAACGCTCGGTTTGTAAGCTCGCCGTGCGGCACTTCCGCATTTTCATTTCACGAAGACCACGTCTGTAATGACTGATCTGCCTTCACGTCCTCACGCCTGTTACCGTCAGGACTCGGGACTTGGATTTAAGGGACATGATGGCAGGAGGACGGATCCTGTGAGCAGGAAAACAAACAAAAAATAAATAAATAAATCCAAAAGTGAGATCAGGAGCCACTGGATACTCGGTTAGGTAACGCTTAACTACTTCAACTAAAATGCAAAACAAACCTTATATGAATGTGTTTTTACTGTTCACGCCATCATCAGCTGATTAATCAGTCACGCACTTTGTCACTGTAATAAACACTGGAGAGTGAAAGTTAGCAGGAAAAAGTGTGCAGTCTTTATAATAAACCCCTAAACACTGCCAAATTAGCCTGGTAGCTTAGTAGCTTATTATATATTTAATATTTTCTTTCCAAGCTAAAATGTCTTGGTTCATTTCTGAGTGCTTTGGTGTATTATTGTTTATTCAGAGATGGCACACGTGCGCGTCTTACCTGTCACAGGACATCTTTGACTGGCGTGTGCGCGCGCGCAGGTGTGTTTATTTAGTGTTTTAAAGTCCAGTGTTGTTCTGAGATCCGAAATCTGTTCAAATATATCCTTTTTTAAATAATCCAAAGTCTAGATCTAATAATAATAAAAAAAAAAAATTATAATAATAAGCAGCTTTAGTTCTTATTTCACCTCCGAAAATCTTAAAGTTCTGTAAATATAATCGATTAAAATTTGACTTCATGTAAAATCCCACTGTTCTCTGTTCTTATAATGGTTTTGCTCAAATGTATTTTAGCGTTTATTACTAGATAAGTAGTAAGTCATAATTCTGTGTCTGCATGTGTTGGAATGATTTAAATGTAAATATTTAATAGTTAATTCCTCCAATGTTTTGCTCTTTTTTTATGTAAAGGACTGATTTAGATTAAAAATGTATTCATTTGGCAGTTATCTTTCATATTATTATTATTATTATTATTATTATTATTATTATTATTATTACACAACAATAATAATACAAGTTACAAAAGTTAATGGAGAACTAAACTACAAAGTTTCTGTAAAAATGGTGTGATAGATTATTATGATTTTCTGAACAGCGGGGTGAAAATGCCGATCGACAGGCAGCGGATGCGTCCATGGCTCGAGGAGCAGATAAACAGCAGTAAAATCCAGGGCCTGATCTGGGTTAATAAGGTGAGGGTGAGAGAGAGCGAGAGAGAGAGAGAGAGAGAGAGAGAGGGAGGGGTTCCTCTTTCCTAAAGCACTAACATGACATCAAATCAAATGTACTTTATTTGTCCAAAAAATAAATAAATAAAAAGACTGAGATATCCCACACATGTTCAACAGGAGGAAAAGATTTTCCAGATCCCATGGATACACGCTGCCCGGCATGGCTGGGATTTGGATAAGGACGCTCCACTCTTTATGAACTGGGCTATTCACACAGGTATATTCTATAGAAAAAAAAAAGAACTTTTCCATCTTGAAATATTCGTGAAACATTGATTTATTTCAGATCAGACGTTAATTTGACATCTTAAACACTTGCATATGAGTTTTATTAAGGAGACTTATTTTAACATCATTTAATGTTTCTAAATGTTTTCTCGATTATGTGGAACGTTCAGCCAAACGACCATAATTAGTAAAGTTGATTGCCTTTATAAAAAAGTGAAGAGATTTTAAACAAGTACACGTTTAGTAAATGCTCTATAAATGTAACATATTGGTAAACCTATTTCTCATTGCTGAAACATAATAGTTTGTGACTTGTTTCTTTATCATGTACACATTCCTGTAGGAAAATACCATCCTGGAGTGGACAAACCTGACCCGAAGACATGGAAGGCGAACTTCCGCTGTGCCATGAACTCCTTGCCAGATATAGAGGAAGTAAAAGACAAGAGTATGAAAAGTGGGAGCAATGCATTCAGAATGTATCGCATTCTGTCTCCATCAGAAAGAGCAGCCAAGAAAGGTATTGCACATTCCCTTACAGTTTACTATGTGGCTAATGCTGTTACCCAATGCTTTTATCTTAGTGATGTAGAACTGAATCCAAACACAAAGCTATTACAGCAGAATCTAATCTAAAGCTTTTATTTGTGAGTTCAGAACATTAGCAGGAACTTTTATTAGCCAAATGGCGCAAAGGGGCGCGTCCTGTTAGCTAGTCAACACAAATTCCAGTAAGGATAAAATTAGTCTTTAAGGTTCTGACTCTTGATTGGTTCCAGTCTTTTAGACTTTGGGTCTTGGTTGGTTCCAGTTTTTAAGACTCTGACCCCTGATTGGTTCCAGGTTTTAAGACTTTGGCTCTTCATCGGTTCCAGTCTTTAAGGCATTATTATTGATTGGTTGCAGTTTTAAGGCTCTGACTGTTGATTGGTTCCAGATTTAAAGATTCTGTCTCTTAATTGGTTGCAGTCCTTAAGGCTCCGAATGTTGATTGGTTCCAGTCTTTACAGTTCTGGCTCTTGATTGGTTCCAGTCTTTACGGTTCTGGCTCTTGATTGGTTCAGGTCTTTACAGTTCTGGCTCTTGATTGGTTCTAGTCTTTAAGGCTCTGGCTCCTGATTGGTTCAGGTCTTTATGGTTCTGGCTCTTGATTGGTTCCAGTCTTTATGGTTCTGGCTCTTGATTGGTTCTAGTCTTTAAGGCTCTGACTCCTGATTGGTTCAGGTCTTTATGGTTCTGGCTCTTGATTGGTTCCAGTCTTTACGGTTCTGGCTCTTGATTGGTTCTAGTCTTTACGGTTCTGGCTCTTGATTGGTTCTAGTCTTTAAGGGTCTGATTCAGTCTTGTCTGGATTAGTCTGATCAACAGTGAACAGTTATTATTTTTAATGATTATTTCTATCATTAATTATCATTTTCTCACATTTAACCACATTTTTATATAATCATTTTCATATTAATTCTGTAACAATGCAATTTCCTCCTAATGTTTTTAGAACTGTGGGACATGTAAACTTATTAATTTTTAACTGATTCACTTATTTACTGATTATTACTCCGCTCTCTGTTTCTCACCTTAGTTTTGATTATTAAATCATAGATCACAAAAGAGAGTGTGTGGAATATTATGATTAAATAATTAGGCACATTTGCAGCAGTGTGCTGAAGGCTTACACCTTGTGAGGGCCTCTCTATTCATCTATATTTTCGAGACTGCACAGATACTGGAATGTGGCTGCTGCGAGTTGCTACTCAGGGTATCCTCCCTAGAATAGGTGACCTTGGGTCTTTGTTTGGGAGGGTTTGAAAGGAAGATAGAGAAATGTTACAGGGGAGTTGGATGAAGAGACTATAAAGAGATGACCATGTTTGGAGTGTGAGTAAAATCCAGCTCCAGTCTTGTTCCTACCTGCATCAGGAGAACTCGGAAAAGTCAGTTGGATACGACTTCTTTTTGTTAACAGATAAGTCAGAGGTAAGCCGTAACATGTCCGACAAATTAATCTGGATATCCGTAGCGTCTGATTACAGGACGTTGTAATGCTCAAAGTGCTGTGAGGCGTTTGGATGTAGTATGTAAATTCTGGTGTTGCGCTGCTCATGTTGGGAACAAATGCTGAAAAGTGTCTCATTGCTTTATCTGTGCAACTTCTGCCTGATGTTTTAAACCATCTAAAAAGCTGTGAATGAAGAAACAGAAGTAAGCTTTATGGTGAGAGAGACGTTTTGAATTTATGGTCGTGAGCAGAGAAGTTCATATGTAGGATGAACTTGGTGAAATGGATCTATAGCTGAATTATTGGAAAGTGATATAGAACTTGCTCAGAAATGTGAAGTATCGGGGGGGGAAACTATTTGTGGCTTGTAGAGCGCATTAGGATCAAAATCCTATGACAAAAACCAAGGACATAAAAGATGAGATATTGCCCAAGGGATGACAGATATTCAGAGACGGAAAGAGAAAAGGCTCTTCAAGCGGAAGCAGTTGTAAACCAAAAAAGTTGAAGAGGCTCCAAACCACAGCAAGTAGAAATGTCTGCATTAGCTCCACCACTACGCTGTAAAAAAAAATGCCCCCGGCAGAAAAATCCAAAGCTGAACAACAGTGCCCCCAGAGGCTGAACTGATAATCCTCAACGATTCAGGTGATATGAAAAATAGAACACAAATGGCAAATTTACATTTGTACAATTACATCTACAGATTCCAGCAATTCTGCTGATGAAATGCACGAAGACCTCTCCAAGGAGAAGTAGCTCGACATCAAATGCCTGCACCGGCTGATACTTAGAAATTGAGGAAGATGGGATGAAACGTTGACCTCATCTTGGCTCAAATTCATTTATAATCAACATTTATGCTGACCTTGAGGGCTGTCACGGCATGAAGCCCTGGACAAAGTCATTGGTGAAGATAAGCAAAAATCTAGCAGCAGCTTTGGATCCTGAGAAAAATAACAGGCTGCTCTCAAAACATAAATGAGCTAAAGAGCTGAACTTCTGATGAAGCCATCAGAAATGACAGCATGGATGACCGCAACCATGGAGCTAAGCTAACAGTGAAGCAAGCTTTTCTGAAAGGAGCCAAGATGAAGCATGGCAAATGATTACAAACTCACTAACCCTAACTGGGACACAGTGGGAACTTATGGTGAGCTCGCCAGTACAGGCCTAGGCCTAGAATGCGAAGTGGTGTCACCAAAGAGAAGAGTGAGAACAGTAGAAATGACCGAGGAAAAGTCAGTAGAACAAATATAGGAAGTGATTAACTGCCATTCCCAGATATTAAGGCTTTCATTCATGGTTAGTCATTACTGATATCTTTTGCTTAAACATACTCTTTAAAGCTCTGTTTAGAAGGCGTTTAAGGTTTTTGGGTTCTCTCTCTCCTATGCCTTTAGTATTGTAGGCTGTGATTCAGAGTTAGTGGCATCTGAAGTGCTATTGGATGCTGGTTTATAGGAATCTGCTGACTCTGAAGCTGAGTATTTCCACCAGAGGAAGTTAGGAAGGCTGTCCGTCTGAAAACATCTACCTTCCCCGCAAGGACTCTAGTCTTTCTGTCACACAATGATTCGGTAACTCTCAGTGTACAGATATCAAATTTGAAAAAGAGTTCTGAATCTTGGACACCAGACATGGTGTAGTGTTTCCTGTTGGTTATGAAGTCAAGCCAAATCTAGTCTTCAGTGTAGAGCTGTTAAAGCAGAGTGAGTTCCTTAATTAGAATGCACATGAAATAGAAAAAAAAATAAAATTCTTTCTCACACTTAAAAAAAAATAATAAAAGGCCACCTAGTTCCTTCAGGTTGGTACCAATGAACTCCTCATTTCCATTCCATAGAACATACAGTAGTTTTTAAAATTCATACCATATTAGTCTGTGAGGTTTGGTAAAAGTGGCAACCTGATAAAGGAAGCTGATACCTAAATAGAGAAGTCGAAATACCAGCATGTGGCTAGTCTATTTTTAAGTTTGCTGATACACGCTAGGAGGTTTTTCAAAGTGCATTCTTGTTTGTCTTTGCTAGTTTCTGTAGCACTCATTTGACCGGTTCCACAACTAGAGTCCAGTTACAATATCGAAGTACAAAAAAAACTCCAAATGGTTAAAATTATGAAAAGCTTCGATACCCAGAGCCAGAATTCAACATTACAACATAAAAATTTGATTTTGAAAAATAAGTAATACAATCGTTGAATATTTATTTAGTACAACTAATAGCACAAAAATACATACATACATATATAGAATTGTACATATATATATATATATATATAAAACCACATGATAATATACAGTATATAATCGTGGCTGCAGTCAGTCGAGTCAGCTAGCTAAGTAGGTGTGCCTTTTTATCCAGTTAATTCTAACAAGCTGATGTTGTTCCCAGAATGCAAATCTGTTATTTTGCATACAGAAATGTGTATGACCATTGTGCTAAAGCATTCACACTATTAACTTAACCTTAACATGCAGGATTGAAGCTTTTCGGAATCCTCCTTGGTTTAAAAAAACAGCACTGCTGTTGATTTAACTTTCTATAACAGTAGTGCAGGTTTATATTAATGAGCTTGTTCTAATTTGGTATCTATATGTTAACGTCATTCACAGGGACTTGTACAGCTGATGCTCCATATAAATACATATTTTAAAAGTGTGTGTGTAGCTTTCTGTAAGGAGATGTTTTTGGAAGGAATCTCCAGTGTCGGCAATTTGTAACCTCCTATCACATTAGCTAAGTTGATCTGCATAATGCAAGCAGTATAATTTCAAATATGCATGAGAAATGTTTCCCAACTTTCCAAACTCACGTCCATTAAATAGCCATTTCGCGGAAATTCTATGCGTAGTTGTGTAATAAGTTTCCATTAAAAAAATTCCGTATACTATCCGTATCACAATGCAGCTTTGAAGAAATACATCAGTTCTGTTTATGAACTTTACACACGTGAATCTATAAATTTACTCTGATGAGCAGCCTGTGGCGACGGTGACGAGGAAAAACTCCCTGAGACGACAAGATGAAGAAAACAAAACTTCTGGATGCGTTTGGGGTGTGTATTTTTAGGTTTCCATCACGGAGATATTTTTAAGAACAGGTGGCTGAAGGATTTATATGGAATCATCGTCATATCAACCAGCAGGTCACGGCAAGGTCAAATGTCTGAAGTAGTTTTGCTTCAGTAGCTTCCTTCCTCTTTGAAGTATATTTTAAGCGTAGTTCTGGTATAAAAATTAGTACCAAGAAGGAACAGACTTGGTGGTGGTATCAAGCTTGACTTGTTATTATTACGATCTGTTCACATCAGATAACTGATATGTCCAGTGTTCCTTATAGCTAGCTAGCGGAGTAGCTTTGATGATGCGATGTGTCCGTGATGATGCGATTCAAAGCTTGCACACAATCCAATCTGGCAAAATTGTCAGCAAGTCGGTTTTTTTTTTTAAACTAAAAATCATACAGACTGCAGCTTCAAGGCTTGTTTTTTTGTGTGTTTTTTTAGCAAAGAAGAAAAAGATGGAACGGGAGGCGAAAGCCAAAGTAAGTACACCCGAGTTCAGTTTAATAATGTGATTAATGTGTGGTTTAAAAGAAAACAAAAAGTCATAAAATGTGTATGCTGTACATTTTTAGGGCCCTGTACAGAAACGGAAAGCTAAGAACAGCGAGCCAGAGAAAGAGTCGCAGTCGAAGGAAGACACGCTGCCGGACAGCACCGTCGCGTTAACAGGTGAGGTTCACGACCTGTCGCGTTCGCACCGGGGTTTTTTTGTTTGTTTGTTTGTTTTGAATGAGATGAAGATCAAAGTGTGATTTTATCCAGCTGTGTTTCTACTCAACAGAACCTGATAAAAGCCCAAATCTCAGCTCGCCGAGTAAGCCGACGGTAAGCTATCTACCAGACGTCTGCGCTGTGGTGGAGGTCACCACTGAGAACGAGGAGTCCGCCGTCAGCTCCACGCAGATCCCCTACAACTTCCAGATCTCCCCCGTGTCGTGTTACGCCGGTACATTCCGTTCACACACGCCCTCTTTATCAGTTCCAGTTCCTTTACCCAGTGTTTCAGTTCTCTAACGGTTATAGTATTTATTTTTTGTTACATTTTCCTTTTAGACCAAAATGATTTATGTACAGTTGTGCTTGAAAGTTTGTGAACCCTTTAGAATTGTCTACATTTCTGCATAAATATGACCTAAAACATCATCAGATTTTC
>JAQQZR010000038.1:4329435-4341616 GCA_030068235.1 Notoglanidium macrostoma
ACCCGGAGGAAACCCACGCATGCACGGGGTGAACATGCAAACTCCACACAGAAAGGCACCCTGGGTGACCCGGGGATGGAACCCAGGACCTTCTCCAAGCAAGATCCCTTCATCATTATTAATATTATTATTATATTATCATTAATACCCCTAACAGCTCACACTGATTAAATTCCACCTCATTTGAAATAAAAGCATTTGACAAATGAAAGATTATAATAACAGTATAATAATTTTATAGAATTACACAGAAGTCACAGAAATCTCAGGGCTCCTGACTGACCCTCTGGCAGTCTTGAGATTAAGGGCCAAAACATATCCTGCATATACATGAACACATACTCTTTAAGCTACGTAAAGCCGTTTTCCCTGCTTTTTCCTCAAGCCTTCATCTATCCAGGAGCCTCAGATTCCTGTTCTTGGCAGACAGGAAAGGAACCTGATGTGATCTTCTGCTGTTGTTGCTTATCCACCTCCAGGTTTGATGTCTTGTACATTCTGAGATGCTTTTCTGCTCACCAGAGTATTAAAGAGTGCTTATTTGAATTACTATAGACTTCCTGTCAGCTTAAACCAGTCTGACACGTTTCCACCTGCAGAACTGCGGCTCACTGGATGGGTTTGTTGTTGTTGTTTTTCGCACCACTCTGTGCAAGCTCTAAAGACTGCTGTGTGTGAAAATCACGGGAGATCAGCAGTTTCTGAAATTCTCAAACCAGCCCATCTGGCACAAACAGCCATGCCGTGATTTTATGCATTACTCTGCTGCCACATGATTGGCACATTGGAGATTGGTGAGTAGATATATGATACGCCATTGGCTCTGGACTCCGATTAAACAGCAGCTGAAAATGTCTGGTGAGAACTTGTGTGTTTTCTTAGATCTAATAAAGAAACCGTTCAGAGAAAATGGAGTGTCTTCGGCTTTCCTCCTTTTCTAAAAATGCTTGGATGGATTTCTGATTTTATATTATCTATAACTAGGTAGGCTTTCACGAGCACACTACGTATCCTCATGACGCGCCCTGTTTATAGAGCACCCTCTTGGGTATTGAATTTTGAGTAGATATATAGCCTACGCTTCACAATTAAACTAACAACCTTCTGGTCACTTTAACTGCCTTGACATTGAACGTTCCTCAGGATGTGTATAAGATAAACAGATCATTGAAAGTTGCACTCTGTAGTCGCTTCATCGCAGCTCCATACTGTCACCTGGAACAGAAAAAACTTACAACACCGACAAAATGAGGAGAAATGTGAACATCATTTCAACGTGAAGAGGTCCAGGCGTGTGTAAAGAAATCAATACTCGTTGTCACTTTTTACCTTCAATATTGCATCAATTCCTTTAGGTTCACTCTCATACAGTTTTATAGAGAATCTGTTACAGCTCTTCTCCAAACTTTAGCTCTCGCTTTCTGCAGTAAATTCAGAACAAGTGCCGATGTTTCATCTGAAAATGCTCCATTACTTAATATGATACTACAAACCCTGGACATTTAGCATGTGTGATATAGATGTGTGATATTGAGTCAGTAGTCGGGAACTGCTGGCTGGCGGTGGCAACTGCAAAACCCCAGCTGGTTTGTGTTTTTTAGGTGATTCTGCAGTAAACGATAAAAAAAACATAACATAAATTTCCAGTATAATCCTGATACAAAATAATTCTAGTGTCCACATGGCAGACATTTTCAGTGCAGTAAATTTGACACCTGATTTGACACATCATTGTACACCTATTTAATCTTTTTAAGATCAAAATTTGATCTTTTCAGCCTTTAAGCCAAAAGTGGCATATATATATTAATATGGATTTTTTTTTATTTTTCCCCGATATTCTCTCCAATTTAGCCATGTCCATTTCCCCCCCATGAGGCAGGTCTCCATGATCACATGACACCTCCAGGGACAGTGAGGCTATCACGTGCTTCCTTTTCCTTAATGAACTCAGAACATCTATTTGCCATGACAGACACTGAATTGCTGGGAAAGGGGGTGGGGCTTACAGTTAGTGTGAATTAATAGCAGAGAATTCAAAACCTACACAACTGTCAATCATTCTATAGTCAGACATCGATTGGCCCGTCTCTCGTTTTTTTTGAAGAGATAAAAAGGAGTGCTCGTTTGATGTATTTTTAAGTGATAACTCAGATTAGCGTACTCCGACGCTAAACTGTGAAACGCCACTGGATATCATGGCAGCATAATATCACGAAGGGACAATTTAATCATATAATATCACACAAGCCTACATAAAACGTTTCTTTTTTTGATAAATGAATTCTTGGACAAGTAGAAATTTTTTTACTGACACAAAAATACTTCTGCTTGGCAAGCAAGAATGAATTTGTAAAAAACCCAGGGTGCCTAGACTTTTGCACAGTACTTTTTGTTTTAGTTATTTGAACATGGTGTTGATGCACCATATTTTATTAAGATGAAATCAGTTTACACAGGCTGTCAGGGAAAATGTGCAAAAATAATAAAAAAAAAAAGTATAAAAAAGAAAAAAAGAAATGCAGTTTGTAGCTTTAATGATTATGGGCACGTCTTTTCTCTGAGATATCAGGAATTAAATATGAATGGGTTTTAAATATTATAGTCAGAATTGCCAAAAACACTTACTAATCTAGAATAAACAAATAAATATTATACTTATATTAATAGTAAATCAAATTATACTTAGCATATTTTGTGCTTTCAAATGCTTCTTTCAGAAGAAGAAGAAGAAGAAGAAGAAGAAGAAGAATTTGTTTTCTTAATGTTTCCATCTAATTGCATTTTAGTGATGCAAAGTTATGAACTGGATGTTAATGATAATAATAGAAGATTGCTGCAAGAACAAACAAACAAACAAACAAATAAATAATTAAATAGGATTAAAGTCCCAGCATGTTGTAGGATGGTATACAGGATGAGCAGGAGACACTTCTGTCAAAAATGGAATTAAATTCTTTAGAAACTTCAGCATTTATTACTGATAAACGTTGACGTCCTTCGCTGCAGTGGTACACTCGCAATCCGCCGCCGCTCTGTCCTGCCTTACACCCTTACACACGAGTGGAGGAGGTAGCTAGGTATGTATAGGTACATGGAGTTTTATAGTGTGTGTGTGGGGTGTGTGTGTGTGTGTGTGTGTGTGTGTGTGTGTGTGTGTGGTCATGGTTAAGGTCCTCAACGTCTCACCGTATATAAAGCATCAAACATGAAAACAGAAGCAACGTTTTTTCTTCCTGTGATTTGGACACGTGACTCGCACAGACAGTGAATTAAATCTTTAATCAGAGATTTAATAAATTCATAGAGGCTAGATATCAAATCAGCTTTAAGACTCCTATAATTTCTATAAATGCTGTTTTTCCACTGACATGAAGCTTTTATCACTTTTTAAACAAGTCACTGGTTTGAGAATCAACCATTATGTAATCAGATGTGGGCGTTACCTAACACAACAGATAAACACAACAACACAACAACAACAACAAGGACAGATCACATCCTGTTTTTTATTACTTGATATTCTTAATCCTAACATGCTTAATTTCTGCTCATGAGACATCTTAAGACACTAAGTGCTAACTGCCTTGTTCAGCTAACAAACGTTTGTGATTGGCAGACATCATTTTGATTGACAGGGGAAAGAATAAAGCCGTCCCGCCCACAATTACACGTGTGAATTATTATGGATGATTTTTAATTCATTACAAATAGGATAAAAGGATGAACTGAATTTGCCAGTAAAGCATGTGTTCCTGTCGTGGCGGTGAAGTTCTCTCTGAAGAGATGTTTCTGTAACATTTATGGAAGGAGTCTCCAGTCTCAGCTTGCATTTTTTTTGTCATATTAACTTCAAGAGAGAGAAAAGAAAAGAGGCTGGAAGTGATGGAACGACTGTTTATAGCTGCTATAACATGAAGGAGAACAGGAAATAACTTTTCAAGAACATTAAGCATAACTAAACAGATTAAAAATGTATATGTTGTTTATCACTAAATGAAAATGGTAATTGTTGGGAAGCTGCTGTTGTATGAGGAATAAAACACTCAGGATGTGATGTTGGTTTAGAAACGAGGAACCCTGTGACACTGTTAACCAGTGCACTACTGTCAATCGCAATAAATGGACTAGAAGCTACAATGCTAATGCTAACCCAGAAGCTACAATGCTAATGCTAACCCATCTTTATGCATCTAGATGAGATTCAATATAAATGAAGACGAGTGAATCGCATAGATAGCATCGAGAGTGTGGATGGAAAAATACTGTGTGTTCTCAAAGTTCAACGGAGGATGTGATCCGTCACGGCTGTTGTCATGGTTACGAAATACATTTGGGAAACGCCCACATCTGATCATCTAGCTCAGCTCCTACACTCCAAGAAATGCAGACTGTTTTTTTTTAAACAAAGTTAATAATTTCAACAAATATTAATGAATATCAATTCAAATAGTGTTGTATTTGGAGAGAAGAAATATTATTCATCATTTTAACACTATAGCTTTACGTTTCAGGCCTTTTTTTTTTTTTTTTTTTTTAGAAAAAAAGTGACCTCTAGTGCAAAACATGATAAAAACAGAGAGTGAAGGAGCTCTGTGGATTGCATTCAAGTAAAATAAAAAATGAAAATAAATAAAAATCATTTCACAGCAGTGACAGAGTGAAGTCTCGAGGAATAAAATCTTTTTAGGATGTAAAGCTGACTTTCCAGCCCTTTAACACTCTTTTTTCCCCTCACACACACACACACACACACACACACACACACACACACACACACACACACACACACACACACACACACACACAAAGAGCTTCAGACACACACAACGGATGTCATAAGCGCAGGAAACTGATTCACCATTTCATAACATGAAGCTGAAAATAAAAAGCACACGAGCTTACAAATAAAGGTGTAAATAAACGCGGAACGGTGAACCGGCTCCTGAGCACACATGACTCCAGATGTATTTTTCTCTCCCCTAAACAGAGTAACTCTTCATGACCTGAGATTAAATGTCAGATAGAAACTTTAATGAAACAGGTAAATTCGTTAAGTGATGTACAGTCACACACGTTACACACTTTGCCTCGTCTGGGATTTCAACTGAAAAAGAAAAAAAAAAAGTCAACAGTCCTCATGTTTTTTTTAAACCCTAAATGAATCCTTTAATTTCAGAATAAGTTTGTTTTCTTTTATAGTAAGTCAATCTAAGTACTATTTATTTATTTTTTTAAATAAGCAATATGAAAAGTATGACTCCAGTTCTTATTACTTTATCAACAGAGCTAACGCCGTCATGAAGAATGACTTTATTTCTCTGGTTTTTATCATACAACATTATGAATCGTGAAATTTAATGTTGAGCTCTGATACCGGCTTTCTTCCGTGTGACATTTAGATTTTTGATCTCTTTAAAACTGTCGGGATCCTCACGTCAGAGTGCAATCCATCAGCAGGATGAAAAAAAACAACAATTATTACTGGAAAAAAAACAACCAAACAAACAAAAAAAACAAACAAAAAAAAAACCCATGACCAGATACTTCGAGACTATCCCGGGTTATGAAAATAACTGGAGAATTTCCTGATTGAGATAAATCATGATTCATTTCCATTTTGACTATTTTTTCTCTGTCTTTTCTTTTTTTTCTTCTTTTTTGCAGTGATTTGTTGCGATGCTGTAGAACAGTCAGTGGAAGCCATACCTGTTGGGTTTAACAGTCCCCATGGAGGTTTGAGGTGCTTATCACGGCCCGAGTGTTTTTTTGTTTTTGTTTTGTGTTTATTCTCGCCCCGAGCGTTTGCGTGTTTTTTTGCGTGTTTCTCCTCGGGCCGCGGGTCAGACGCTGGTGATGGAGGCGAGGCAGTTGTTGGGCTTCTGCAGTTTCTCGGCCTGCGTGCTGGGAGCCTCGGCCACGGAGCGGAAGGAGAACGGAGCGCCAATCAGGGAGCTGCCCATGTGGCCCGGGCTCAGTGCCGGATTCTGACGCCGGTTACTCTCCACGATACTCGAGGTGTTGGACGCCAAACTTTCCCGTGTCCTAAGGGTGGAAGAGAGGAGAATCAGAAATATATGGACAATTGGACGGAAAGAAGCGGAGAGAAAAAAGGAGATGAGGTCAGAGGAGGAGGACAGAAATGATCAGAGGTTGATTGTAGAGGAGACGAGAGGGAAATAAATAACATGGTGGGGACAAAGAGGAGAAAAGAGGACAGCAAGATGACATCAAGGAGAAGGACAAGAGAGAAGAGCAGGACGGGTGAGTGAAAAAGAAGAGATTGTAGAGGAGAGAAGGTGAAAAAAGGAAAATAAATACAACATGGTGAGAGCACAAAATGATGAAAAAAGAGACCAAGGAAAAAGTAAAGAGGACAAGAGAAGGTAAAACTGGATCAGGAAATGGAGATGAGGTGAGAGGAAATGAGGTGGAGATCAGACAAAAAAGAAGGGAATAAAAGAAAATGAAAGAAGAAATGATAGAAAAAGATTAAAGAAAAAAAGAAAAATGCATTCAGACAAAGAGAAAAGAAGTCAAAGAGGAAAATCAGAAGAGGACAAACAGGATGATAAAATCAAAGTGGAGGAAAGGACATGAGAGGAGCAGAAAACAGAAGAGAAGAACAGAACTGTTAGAGGAATGGAAAATTGGGAGAAAGAGACTGTAGAGGAGGAGAGAAGTGAAAGCTCGTATGCTAGCTCGTATCTAAACACATGGACACGCTGTTGCATTGATGCGTGATGTACTCATGTAGACAGGTCCTGCCAGATAGCAGATATGTAGCCTTTGTTTTCAGTAAGAAAGCATTTGTGCATTTCGGAAAACAAGTAGGACCAAAACTCATTTTTTTCATGTGTGCCTGGTACTTGGTATTTTGGATTCACGTCTAATTTTGAACCGATTTTCGGTTCCCAAGCTTAAAACTTTTGTACAGTTTCATGTATTTTTTTGTATTGTGGATGAACAATATAATGTAAAACCATTATATCTGACTACATAATGAAAAATTGGAGCTGCTCTAAACACAGATTTCTAAAGGTACTGTAAAGTTAACTGAAAGAGAGAGAGAGAGAGTTTAATGTGATGCTTGCTCCATCATTTAATGACCTTAGTGCTGCAGTGCCTTCGGGAACTTCAGCCCTGAATACATAAATAAATAATACAGATGGTCATAAAGCACAATATTCTTTTCCACATCACGTTTAAGATGTGTGTCTCCACTACACAGGGATTTACAACACTATTAAAAACTTTCACTATTTGAAAGTAATCCCCCAAATAATCACCTTATATTTCCAAAGTATTCGTAATCTGATTACTGTCTATTTCTCTTTTTTTTGGAGCTGTAATGGATTACAATTACTTATTTTTATGACATAATCCTGTTATAAGCAGTTATGATTTGAGCCCTGCTGACACGGCACGCTGAGGTCAAATACAAACGGTCCTTAAAGGGTGACCTGAAAAAATCTCATCCTTTTCCCGTCATGAACGACCACTTTATTACTACGCTTACTAAGTAAAGAAAATATAGAAAGAAAAAGACATGAAAGAGATCTGATCCAGAAAAACAAAAAGCAGCAATGTTAGCGATTAGCAGATTTCCAAATAGCAGTCAACATTATATGCAAATGGATTTGTACTTTTATAAATTTGTGTTTTCATCAACCTTCATCACATTTTTACTTAAAATGACTTATTACTGTATTAAACAATGGGAAAATAGTCACATCTGCTAGGCTAACCATTAATTTAGGAAGCTATCCTAGCACTTAGCAGCTACAACAAAAGCTAGCACGACTTATTGACCATGCACTCTAGCTAAATCCTAAACTATGTACTTTCAAACTGAATAATATATGTCCTATTTTCACTTAATATGCAGAATGCTAGTAGGCACTTTTAGACAGCTATGAGGAGAGCTGCTGCATGAATGATCGTTTATGTTAAAAGAATCTTCGTTTTACCCTCACAAAAATTGCTTTATACCATACTAAATATTACACTGATTTTTGCACAAAATAATACATCTTCCACTTAGCAAGTGGTCTTAGCTAGCTAAACTTTAGAAGTTTAGAAGCAACGATGTTTTCCGTGGCTAAATCCCAAATTATATCCATAGTAGGTGGTGTTTAGCATGCCACTATAGCTCACCGTAGCCATAGCTCACAATCCCTGTCCATATGTTAAGCATGTTTGTAAGATAACCCCTTTGAAGCCCCAAGGGAGCAGACATTAATCAGCATTCACTTCACTGATATGATTTCATATTTCGAAACAGCAAAAACAGTGGATGATGTTCATAAATGAAAACACGAATAATAAAATGTGACACTTCCAACATATACAATTTGATTTGCTACCTTCATGACATTTGTTTCAACCTTCATGGGTTTTACTATTTCAAGACAGCTGATGTATGTTTAGTGACTAATGGATAAACTAGCTGCCTAGTAAAGAAGTTAGCTAAGTGGTACATTTTCTAGTTACCAAGTCACATAGTAAGCACAACAGCTAGGTACCTGTACCTAGAAAAAAAACAAAAAAAACAATGTTCCACATAAAAAACTATGTGAACTTTCCAGTGGACCACTTGTAGACATTTAAATGATGGGGTGACAAAATCTTTTGAATCTAGGGGGAAGTTGATATGGGTGAGTTCATAAACAAGCAACACAAAAATAAACCTCAAAACTTTTCACCACCCATCTGAGAGGCCCCAATAAATAGTGCATCCTTCATAGGAATGGTAAGGTTACACATGGCAAGGTTACACATCGTCTTGAATTACTACTTGTAGCTCCAAAATATCATAGTAGACTGAAACCCTCACACTTACCGTGGTGAGTTGAATCCACTGTCTACCGTCACACTGCTGCTGTCCATACTGTCCAGGCGTGCCGAGTGCGCCGACTTCTGGCTGTTGGTGTTCTCGTTCTCCTTGGGGCTCAGCAGAGTCAGGTTATTCTCAAACTTCCTCTGAAGATCGCGCTCCTTCTCTCGTTCCAGCAGCCACTGCATAGTCCCGCCCCCAACTCCACCCCCAACACTGACTCCACCCCCACCACCACTCTCTCCTCCCCCGGTCCTAACCTTTCCCTCTGGTGGAGCTGCCTCTTTATGAGAGGCTTCCTCCACCTCGTCGTCATCATCATCTGACACATTGTAGTAGTCAAAGGCAGCCTCTGATGTAGACGGGATTCCCTGGTCCGGACCTGTAGGCGCTGGGGCAGATGCAGGTGAAGGGCCAGAGTTAGGCGGCGGCTGGGGTTCTAGAGTATCAAGCACCTCAGATGATTTCATGTGCGGTGTCTTTCTCAATGTGCCTGACTTAGAGTACCCAGTGTCAACGTAACTCATTGTCAAGATGCTGTGTGGCGGTTTGAACAAAGTGTCCTTGCTGAAAATCTCTTTCCTTTTATCCACTATCACACCACTGCCACCACCACCTCCTCCCCCAGGGTCAGCATTGTGTTGCTGATGTTGTATTAAACGTCCACTAGAATTGGGCTCTGGAGTCTGGCTTGGCGTGGGTTTACCAGATCCGTTGTGTCCCTTGGAGGTAGAGGAATCCTCTTTGTACTCCAAGGGATGAGGGGAAGTGAGGTGTGGTGTCTGCCGATCAGCCGGTGAGCCCTTGCAGATTCCGTCTGATGGCGTTAAAGTGTCATGGTCAGATTTGCCCAGTGGTAACGGGGCTGTTAGGATTGTTTCATTCGACGTATTGCACTGGAAGTAGTCATCTGCCAGAGGCTTGGGCGACAGGGCCTTCATGTCGCTGTAGGCTGGCAGGCTGTCCCTGCTCTTGTTTCTCTCCAAAGGAGTGTCCAGGCTCATCTTGCCCATATCAGGAACGGATATCTCAGAGCTGAACTTAGCAGCCGAAAACATAATGCGTGAATAGTGGGACGTTTTTTGTGATGAGGCCCTTAGCGTCCCATCATCGGTGTAGTAGCGGCTTCGGTGGTCTGGACTGCGATCATAGTCTTCAGGAGGGCCTAACAGGGAGCTTCCACCTCCCAGTGGACCTTTGGAGTTGTCCATGGATCGCGATCTTTCCTTGGCTTTATCCGTCCGTTCATTCCGAGATTTGCGGTCCTGTGTGTGGCTGTGACTTCGATGCACTCGAGAATGGGAAGTCCCACGTGAAGGCTCTGGGAATGGCATTTCTGTCCGCCTCTTTGCTAGCTCCCCTGATACATCCCATTCAGGGGTAACCGGGAAATATGATTCAGCAATGTTAGGGTTGCTGTGGACGAGGTAGGCAGCGCCACTCCTACGCTCTACTGTATACATTCCCTCCCTGGGCGAGCGAACCAGTGACTGACTGAAGAATCTGTAATCCCTATCCAATCCAACCACTGCCAAATCAAGATTGGAGCCCTCAGAAGGATCTCCGCGAGAGGCACGAGTCTTACTATGCGAGCGTGATTTTCCATGCGGGACACGACGATGACCTCGGCTGCGACGGCTTCGGGCGCTGTGCTGAGCAGATGAATTCGCCTTACAGCGCTGGGCACGTTCCTCCTCTAAACGCTTCATCACTGCTGTATGGCGTGCCACATTTTCCACCGTCAGGTCTGGATTGATGCGCCGGATGATCTCCATCTCCACCTCGCGGGGGATGGAAGCAGAAGATGGTGTGTCCTCATCCCTCAGAGGCCATTCCTCCGGTGGGAACTGTGCGGAAAAGGTTGCCAGCTGCTTTGTTTTGTCTTTCCTGAAGCTCAGGCGGAAAAGCTTCAACCCAAACTTTTTTGATTGCCTTTCGCTGGTGCCCCCAGTACTCCCTTCCTTCTTCTTGGTCAAAGTGTCCGTCTTATATGTAAAAGAAGGATTGGTCCTGCTCTTATCTGGATCTGATGGGTGTTGCGTGGTTGCTGGAGGTGGGGGCTGTTGGTATGAAGGAGGATCCCCTTTAGGTTCTTTTGGTGACTTCCTTTGAAGTGTGGTGTGATTGCTAGGCACCTCGTCATGGTAGGAATTGTAAGAATCGCAGTGGTTTTTGTGGTTTAGTCTTTCACGCACACAGCCCGATGTGGAAGGGGTGATTGTGCCAGACTGCGGTGAGGTACACTGCTGTTGCTGCTGTTGTTGTTGCTGTTGTTGTTGCTGTTGTTGCTGCTGCTGCTGCTGCTGCTGCTGCTGTTGTTGTTGTTGTTGTTGTTGTTGTTGTTGCTGCTGCTGCCGATCGTCCAGGTGGTACCATTTGCTGTTAGTGCGTATGAGGGAAGGAGTGATGAAGTAGGTTTGAGGTGTGACGATGAAGTAGCCCTCAGGTGTGGGGTAGATCTTCCGCTCTCGAACCAGCATGTTGAGTGTGTGACGCAGGATCTCTGGACTCGGTGTGGGTACACCTGAGGAGAAAAGGCAAGAGAAAATACATAAGTATATATCCTGCCTCAACACTAGGCACTAGTTATTAGTTTTTAGCCACTGCTAAAATTCCATAATGCCTAATTACACACCTGGATGAAGAATTTGATATTAAAGATTGTACATGTGTAGAATAATGTTTATTGGGTGGCACAGTGACATAATGAGTAGCTGCCACCTCACAGCCTCCGGTTCTATCCTCGAGTTCTATATGTTCTCCCTGGGTCCGCATGGGTTTCCTCCAGGTTCCTCAGCTTCTTCCTCCTCCCAAAACAATGTCAGTAGGTGAACTGCCAAGGCTAAACTTCCCCTAGAATTGGGTGATTGGTGTCCCATTCAGGGTGAATTCCCACCTCACACCCAGTGTTCCCAGGATAGGCTCCAGACTCACCAAGCCCCTGACCAAGATTACTGACCAAGATTGGTTACTGAAGATGAATCAGTGAATGAAATAATTAACAGTTATTTCAGTGTTTATTGTGAATTTCATTTCTAACAGTGACTGAGACTTGCTAAAAAGAATAGTATTTGTGAGTGCTTGTGGAAGCTAGCATTATAAGTACAAGTTTGGTGTTGCGAAATGTAAGTAGGCTTAATTGGCACTAGATGTAATAAAGATAGATAGTAGCTAGATAGGTAGATTACTTTATTAATCCCCAGAGGGAAATCTCAGTGTTACAGGAACAATTCACATATATACACTACCGGTCAAAAGTTTGGGGTCACCTTCTAATTCAATTATTTCTTTATGTTTATTACTTTAAAAGAGACTGGATAATGATGGACTGTTGTTTCTCTTTAC
>JAQQZR010000038.1:4341716-4367556 GCA_030068235.1 Notoglanidium macrostoma
TATTCAGTAATGTTTTACAACGTAGAAAGCAAAAAAAATAAAGAAAAACCTATGAAAAAGAGTAGGTGACCCCAAACGTTTGACCGGTAGTGTATATATATATACAGTATATATATATATATATATATATATATATATATATAAGCTATCTCTTTTATTAAAAATGATTTTTTTTCTATTTTGTTTTTTATCTTATCTTTTGTCATTGGACCCTTAAGCCTTTCAGTCTTACAATGTTTGTAAAATAGTTCAGCATTAATGAAGGTTCATTTCTTAACACTATAACACTTAACACTCTAGCTTAAGATGCAAAAGAATGAGTGTAACAATAAAGTGACACTATGTATTAAAACTGATGAACATGCCTTTGCAGCCATCACACTAAATGGCAAATCTCCAAGAATTCAATGCACAAGAACAAAGAAAACTAGGGATGTACTCAAAAATGCTCTGATACCAACAGCCAATACTACATGACACTATGAGATGAAGCCTAATGTAAATGGTCATCCTGATGAACAGACAACGGAAAATGACAGCAACCTAGACATATGTCATGATTAATGATCAAAGCAAAGCAGACTGCTGTTGTGTTTTGAGAAAACATCACAAGCAGGAAGTGCAGTATCTTTCTACAATACAAGTAACTGTCATGACCCGCTCCTCACAACACGCACAGCGTGCTGTGAAGTCTCGGCCATGCGCGCGGTGTTTGGTCCATCTCAGTCACGGGAGCGTGCACTTCCGCGTTCTAACGGAAACCACACGGACTACAGTTCCCATGAGCACCTACTCCCAGCCATTAGGCCAATCAGAGGGAAGTAGGTGTCTCTCATTCATGGACTAATTAGCCATAGTGTAAAAGGACTACCAAATGTGCTTCGTATTTGCGAAGCATTAGATCAGACCCCGTGTTATCTCTGCCAAGCGTTTACTAACCATGTTTGATTTACTGTGTTTTGACTCTGCTTTCTGTTTGTGACCACTGATTTTGGATTACCTGTTTACTCTGTCTGCCGATCGCTCGACCCCTGCTTGTACTTTGGATTACTCTTCTGCCTGCTGTTTATGTACCTCTGCCTCTTGTGTTTTAAATAAACACTGTACTGCTTTTACCTCCGTGTCCCGATCCTGCACTTGTGTCTTGATTCAAGATTCAAACGTTCATTGTCATATGTACAGTAAAAATACATTTATCTGTGCAATGAAATTCTTTATTTGCTATCCACACACAAATGCCGAGGTTAGGTTAGCAAATATATATAATAAAAAGTTAAAGTTAAAGTTAAAAAGTTAAAAATAATAATGTGCAGATGTAGATAATAACTGTGTATTTGCAAAATAAAAGAAATGTGTTTATTACAAAAATTACAGTATGAGGTAGATGAAGGGGATATGCAAAGGAGCTTAATGTGCAAAAGGAGCTTAATGTGCAAAATTACAGTCAGCTTAAGGAGTCTGATGGCAGTGGGGAAGGAGTTGTTTAGTCAGGAAGTTCTAGATTTCACACTTCTGAACCTTCGTCCTGAGGGCATAAGTGTGAACAATCCGTGTTGGGGGTGTGTGGGGTCTTTGAGGATGGAAGCAGCTCTCCTATGGACTCTGCGGTGGTAGATGCTCTGCAGAGAGGGCAGTTATCACTCTCTGCAGGTGTTTGCAATCCATAGCAGTAGTGCTGCCGTACCATGCAGATGCAACTGGTCAGTGTGCTCTCCACTATGCAGCTGTAGAAGCTGCTGAGGATCTTGGCTGACATACCAAACTTCCTTCGTCCCTCCAGTGATGCGACCAATCAGTGTCATCCGCGAACTTTAGAATGATATTATCTTTGTTGGAGGCGACACAGTCGTGGGTGAACAGAGTGTAGAGGATGGGGCTGAGGACACAATCCTGTGGAATGCCAGTATTTGTGGTGATGCTGGCTGAAGTCCTCTTACCGATCCTGACAGACTGAGGCCTGCCAGTCAAAGAGTCCTGGAGCCAGTCACAGAGGGTGGGGTGCAGGCCGAGTGTAGTCAGTTTGTGGGTGAGTTTGTGGGGGATGACCGTGTTGAAGGCGGAGCTGTAATCAACAAAGAGTATCCTGATGTAGGAGTCTTTGTTTTCCAGGTGGGAGAGGGACTAGTGAAGGATGGCAGCGATGGTGTCTGATGTTGACCTGTTGGCCCAGTAGGCATACTGCAGGGGATCCAGAGTGTCTGGGATGTTGCTCTCAATGTAGGCCAGCACCACTCTCTCAAAACACTTTGCAATGATTGGAGTGAGTGCTACTGGTCTGTAGTCGTTCATACAGGTGACTGGGCTTTTTCTTGCCATGCCTCGATGGCACGAGCGCCAGGACAGAATGCTTTGCCGCAACGGAGACGCAGCAGGATCTCCGTGGATTCAGAATGGCTGTATGACCACCATGCCAACCCTGTTTTTACAACAGTGGGAGATGGAGCTACCTGAGCTGTACGATGTGGTGAAGGAAACTCCCACCGTCTTCCTACTCCACTGCCGACTGTTCCGGGAGAGTTTGATGGTGCCTGGACCTTCAGACCCCATATGGGTGAGATGCATGATACGTTGGCTCACAGGACCTGCACGTATGTTTGCTGAAGAGCTTATCACCATGCAGCATCCATATCTGCAAAATCTGAAAGACTTTGGAGAAGCTTTTGGCATGTTTTATGATGCCTTTAGCCAGGAGGCAACCGCTCCAGAGCCCCCTCCAGAGGCAAAGAATGAGGCAACCGCTCCAGAGCTCCGTCAAGTGGCCGAAAAAGAGGCTTTCGCTCCTAAGCTCCCTCAAATGGCCAAAGAAGAGACAACCGTTCCAGAGACCCCTCCAGAAGCAAAGAATGAGGCAACCACTCCTAAGCCCCCTCAAATGTCCGAAAAGGAGGTTACCATGCCAAAGTCCACGCCAGTGCCAAAGTCCACGCCAGAGCCAAAGTCCGTTCCTGAGTCCGGTTCCAAGTCCGCTCCAGAGTCCAAGTCCACACCAGAGTCCAAAACTGCACTGGGGGCAAAACCTTTGCCAGAGCCTGTGATCAAAGTTTCGCCTGAACCCAAGTCTGGATCGCCACAAGGGTCAGACACCTCAGTCACAGCCGCTCTCCTGGAGCCCGCTCCTTTTCCAGCCAAAGTCGCTCTCACGGAGCCCACTCCTGTTCCTGTTCTCTCTTCGCCTCAGTATGTGACTAAGACTACACCTGAACCCAAGTCTGAATAGGGTCAGAAGCAACTTCAGTCACAGTCTCTCTCGCAGAGCTCGCTCCTGTTCCAGTCAAAGTTGCTCTCATGGAGCTTGTTCTAGTTCCTGTTTCTGTTTCCGCTCCTATCTCAGCTGAAGTCGCTCACGAGGAGTCTGTTCCTGTTCCTAGTTCCGCTCCAGATACAGCCAAAGTCAGAGCCTTCTTATGTCCAGGCTACCGAGACGGCTCACATCAAGGTCACAGAGACGGTTCACGTCACGGCCACAGAGACAGTTCACGTCACAGCCACAGAGACAGTTCACGTACACGTCTCAGCGCCTGTTCCAGTATATGTCTCAGCACCTGTTCCCATACAGGTATCAGAGCCTGTTCCCGTAAATGTCTCAGAGCCTGTTCCCATACATATCTCAGAGCCTGTTCCCATACACGTCTCAGAGCCTGTTCCCATACACGTCTCAGAGCCTGTTCTAGTACAATTCACAGAGCCTGTTCCAGTACAAGTACAAGTCACAGAGCCTGTTCCAGTACAAGTCACAGGGCCTGTTCCAGTACAAGTACATGTCACAGAGCCTGTTCCAGTACAAGTACAAGTCACAGGGACTGTTCCAGTACAAGTACAAGTCACAGAGCCTGTTCCAGTACAAGTACATGTCACAGAGCTGGTTCCCATGAGAATACAAGCTACTGAACCTGTTCCAGCCCAAGCTACTGAACCAGTTCCAGCTAAAGCACCTTTTCCAGCTCAAGCTAAAGCACCCATTCTGGTCCAAGCCTCTAGAACTGTTCAAGTTCCTGCTCCTGCTCCTGTTCAGGCTACAGGGCCTGTCACTGTCATGGAGTCCGTTTCAGTTCCAGTTCCGGTTCCTGTAGCACTCACAGATCAAGTCACAGAGTCTGTTCTTGATCCTGTTCCAGTGAGAGTACTAGTCACGAAGCTCACTCTCACCCCTGTTCCTGTAAAAGTCATGGTACCCACTCCTGCTCCAGTTCCAGTTCCAGTCATGGAGCCTGTTCCTGTTTCGGTTCCAGTTCCATTCACAGTCTCAGCGCCTGTTCCCACGCAAGTCTCAGTGCCTGTTCCCGCACAAGTCTCAGCGCCTGTTCCTGCCGCACTCACAGCGCCCGTTCCTGCCGCAGCTCAAATCACAGAACCCGTTCCTGTCACGCTCTCCAAGCCTGCTCAAGTTCCCGCACAACTCTCTGAGCCTGCTCAAGTTCCCGTGCAACTCACCGAGCCTGCTCCAGTCCCAGTAACGCTCACCGAGCCTGCTCCTGTTCCAGTGTGCCCAGTCAAACCTGCTTTTATGCCCGAGTTCCTACCCGAGTTCCTGCCTGGGTTTCTACCCACGCCCTCATCATTATAAAAATTCAGCATGGTAGAAACAAGTAATAGGCCTGCCCCTACAGATCCAGGACCCCAAGAAGCAATCTAGTTGGGCACTCCGGGAGTAGCACCTTTGGGGGGGTTCTGTCATGACCCGCTCCTCACAACACGCACAGCGTGCCGTGAAGTCTCGGCCATGCGCGCGGTGTTTGCACTATCTATGTCACGGGAGCGCGCACTTCTAATGGGGACCACACGGACTACAGTTCCCGTGAGCATCTGCTCCCAGCCATTAAGCCAAGCAGGGGGAAGCAGGTGTCTCTCATTCATGGACTAATTAGCCGTGTTTCAAAAGGACTGCCAAATGTGCTTCGTATTTGCAAAGCTTTAGACTAGCCTCCGTGTTGTCTACCGAGCATTTTTTATACCCGTGTTTGCTTTCTGTGTTTTGGACTATACTGTGTTTAACTACTGCTCTTTGGATTACTCCTATTACTCTGTTTGATGATCGCTCGACCCTTTGCTGTATATTGGACTACTCTTTCTGCCTACCATATTTGTACCTCTGCCCAGTGTGTTTAATAAACACCGTATTGCTTTTACCTCTGTCTCTCAATCCTGCACTTGTGTCTCGTCATGCCTCGACGGCGCGAGCACCGTGACAGTAACTGGATAAAAAAACCTTAAATATAAATCTCAATATGAGGATTTCATCTCTAGCAGCAAAAGCTGACTAGCTGAAATCAAATGTCTACAGACGATGCTAGGTGAGTGAAAATAACAGCTCTTATGCAGTATGTTCTGTAAAATCATATCCCTGATATGAACATTAGCATGTAAAATATCAATTAAATGCTATTTAAATACAAGCCTTGTGTTCTGTTAGAAATACAATTCATTATTACAGAGCATAGATTAATTTATCCAAAGAAAAACCTGTGGAAACACACCTACTACCTGGAGGGTCTCTGCAAATGAAAAGTGGCTTTTGGGGCTCCATTTCTATCACGATTGCTAATATTAATAATCACTGAGACGAAAAGATCAGGGAAGGTAATATGATTGTTACAGCCTGAACATTGTTACGGGACACAATTAAAACAAGAGACGAAGTATTTTAGACTTGACTGTTACACAGCAGAAGCGTACGTACACAGAGTACACAATGTCCTCACTTTTTTCTGGTCCTTGTATTATTTCAATCAGCATTACTACATACACACATACACACACACACACACACACACACACACACACAAACACACTGAATCAAACAGGATAAAGCAGAACATAAGCTATAACTGGTCAGGGTTAAGTGTTGCCCACCATTACATCATACCCTGGCAGTTGCCATAACAACATGACGCAACTATGGATATTCCACTTGGTTTTTTTTCCCCGCCTCCAACGTTAGGAAGAGGAAACACGGCGCTAATTTCAGTCAACCTTGAACATTGTTTTGCTCTGTGATTGGTCATGGCCTCTTACTAGCTATTCCACACTCTTATTGCGAATTTGGCAAAACTTTAATTATAAGTTTATTACTGCATTCATCTATATTTATATTAATTATATAGTAAATTAGTCAGCATTTTATTTCCTCTTGGGCTCTTATGTATTCAGAGTTCAGCATGTGTAGTGATGATTTAACATTGTGCCCATCAGTATTCAGAACTGCAGATTTAGGCACTGTTTTCAAGTTATGTGAGAGTTACACATGTGGGGCGGAGTTTGAGTAAAACTGAGACATGTCTCTGTTACGCATGATATGCTGTTCTGATTCTGAACCTGAGCACATTTTTCTGAGCACCACTGTCTGACAGCTTGATGTAACCACAATGAGTATCATGGACGTTTATGTTTTGCCTGCAAATATTATCAAAATACTAAAGAATGCAATTCAAGGTCAGGACTGGACAGGACTGATTTTTTTATGGGTAAAATTATGAACAACACTTAAATTGACATTGGTATTGTTTTATTATTTTGCTAAAACAAAACAGTGAATTAAAACAGTGATAAAGTGTAATTCAGTATTTCATGGCAACATTAAGACATGCATAAACTAACTGTCAGAACACAGTATTAAAAAACAATAAAATAACAGCATGTGCTGGATCAAGTGCTATTTTCAGGCGCCTCCTGAATAATGAGAGTAGAAGCCATTTTGTTAATCCATCCATCCATTCTCTTCCGCTTATCCGAGATCGGGTCGCGGGGGCAGCAGCTTAAGCAAAGAGACCCAGACTTCCCTCTCCCCAGCCACTTCTTCTAGCCCTTCCGGGGGAATCCCGAGGCGTTCCCAGGCCAGCCGAGAGACATAGTCCCTCCAGTGTGTCCTGGGTGTTCCCCGGCCCAGGAGGCATCCAAATCAGATGCCCTAGCCACCTCATCTGACTCCTCTCGATGCGGAGGAGCAGTGGCTCTACTCTGAGCCCATCACGGATGACTGATCTTTAAGGGAAATCCCAGACACCCTGCGGAGGAAACTCATTTCAGCCGCTTGTATTCACGATCACGTTCTTTCAGTCACTACCCATAGCTCATGACCACAGGTGAGGGTAGGAACATAGATCGACTGGTAAATTGAGAGCTTTGCCTTACGGCTCAGCTCTTTTTTCACCACAACAGACCGATGCAGAGCCCGCATCACTGCGGATGCCGCACCGATCCGCTTGTCGATCTCACGCTCCCTTCTTCCCTCACTCGTGAACAAGACCCCGAGATACTTAAACTCCTCCACTTGGGGCAGGATCTCACCCCCAACCCTGAGAGGGCACTCCACCCTTTTCCGGCTGAGGACCATGGTCTCGGATTTGGAGGTGCTCATTCCCATCCCAGCCGCTTCACACTCAGCTGCGAACCGATCCAGAGAGAGCTGAAGATCACGACCTGATGAAGCAAACAGGACAACATCATCTGCAAATAGCAGTGATCCAATCCTGAGTCCACCAAAACGGACCCCCTCAACACCCTGGCTGCACCTAGAAATTCTGTCCATGAAAGTTGTGAACAGAATCGGTGACAAAGGGCAGCCCTGATGGAGTCCAACTCTCACTGGAAACAGGTTCGACTTACTGCCGGCAATGCGGACCAAGCTCTAACACCGGTCGTGCAGGGACCGGACAGCCCTTATCAGGGGGTCCGTTACGCCATACTCTCGGAGTACCCCCCACAGGGTCCCCTGAGGGACACGGTCGAGCGCCTTTTCCAGGTCCACAAAACACATAGGGCTAGGGTTAGGGCTAGATTTTTGTTAAATTAAACCCAATTTGCTGTGATTAATGTGATAAATACAATTAAGACTAGTCATACAGCAACATGTATTGGTGATATAATAGACTCCTATTACATTTATTTTAATGCTCACCATCTTTTCATTCATATTTCAATTCAATTTTATTTATGTTGCACTTTTAACAATGGACATTGTCAGAAAGCAGAAAACCGGATCCCTTAATCTTCACATTAATCATTTTTGTTCTTAATTTTTAAATCGTCTCTTGGTTTCTTTTACATCGTATTAAATTAAAAACACTATTTCCTTTTTCAATACACATTTTCTATCTCCAATTCATTTTCGTGGTAAATGTTAAAGCTGGTGTGAACTACACGTAGGTAATTTGTATAATCTGAATGGGACACTCCAGAAAATGTATTTAAGATGCTGCGTAACCCGATTTTGAAATGGAATGGTGCACATTTAAATATGGACATACAGGAACTCTTGGACTGAAGAGAGAAAACACTCAATGACTCCCAAGAACACTGTACTGCTCATGCTACACATTTATCTTGCATAGCAATAGTCACACTTCACGATGAAGCACAAGCGAGGCTCTTCTATGGCTATTAAGAACATTTGTGTGCTTTCAGCAAAGTTCCATCTAATCAGATATTGACAGTGTTGTAGTTATATAGCCATCACACACTGTTTCTGGCTTCCTCAGCAGAAGATCTGGTTAACAGTTCACATAAAGGCTTCATGAGGTTCCTCAGGAGAGACATTAACTCCGACCACTGGCTCTTCTGATCAATATTTAATTGTATTTTTCTGAGTTCAGGCCACACCTTCATTTAATCCACAGTGCTCTGAGGAGTGACGGTAAATCTAGAAAAAGTGGAAAAATATATTTATAACGTTGAGGTTGAGTTTGAGTACTAGGGGCATTTTCACGATTTGGCTTGTTAAATATGCAAATAAATCAACAGATCATTTATCCATTGCATAAAGTAGTGAAACTTTTGGCACCAGGGAACAGGAGGGTTCCCATCAGCCACCAGTTCAAACTACGTTCTAGCTGTGCGGTTTTTAGTTTCTACTCAAGATCAGCACCACAAAGAACCAAACAGTGCTTAAAGGCAGGGTTAAAAGTAATGTTCATTTCTGAACTGCTTACATAAATACAGTGTGTTCGGGTTTTTATCTTGACATTAAATGTAAATCATGTTACATGGATAATATTTCATTGTAATTCATCACTCATCATGTAATATGTAAAAAAATTGGTTAATATTGTTATTTTTCACTGCCTATGCATGCTAAAGTAAGAAGATGGCTAAGGCTAGAAAAAAACAAGTGATTATATTTTGATACATGTTTATAGAAAAATTATCTCAAACTCTTAAATGTGTTTTGCTGAAATTTTTTATTTCTTGACCTTCGCATATGATTAATTTTAGTGCGATTGATCAACTTTGAACAACATAATCACAGCTTAGGTTATTACTGATGAAAATTGTAAACATCAAGAAGCTAAGAATTAAGAACAATGGTGTGTGTGTGTGTTTGTGTGTGTGATTTGAATAAAGTTAATCTTCATTAAAGTAACTCCAGTATTTAAGCCTAACAAGTAACAGGCATCATAAATGTCCTCCCATAAGTAAGTATAAAAAACAGCACTGCCGTAATTTCCCATCATGCTTTAAGGTTATCGACTGCATTTCTCATCATGTACCATGATGGACATCGCCAGGATGACATCATCGAGCTCCAAACCCCTCGTCAGCACAATATCGATTAGGGATGTGTGCTCGAGTCGTTATTCCCGAAACCCTGCAGCAGCTGATGTCAGTGCAGTGAATCACATTAACTCAGTGACGGAAACTGTGTGTTTCACACATGAACAAGATATTAAAGGGGAAGTTCACACATGATAAAAAACACACACAAAGACTTCTTTACTCCCAAACTAGTCGATCTGAATCCATCGCTCTGGTGCTACAAACCACTCTACGAACAGAGATTCTGGATTCAAGATGAAACTTTAGCAGCAGCTCATCGTCAGTCCACTTATGAAACCTCATGTTTGTCTTTTTCCTTTTAGAACATTGGACTGCTGGTGTTTTTCCACATCTCGTTTCTCTGACGATCAATGCACAGCTCCTAACATTAATCTTGAGGCATTTGATGTTACAGTTTATGACATACTGTCATTGCACTGATGTGATCAAGAGAACTTTTTTTTTTAATTGTGGTTTTTTTATGTAGATGGAGAATATTTAATATACAAAAAAATGCAATAATAAAATTTCATTCTCAAAAATATCTATGTACATGCGGACAAGGCCTAAATCTTCACATACTTTCTTTAAACAACATCATTAATCTCAGGCATCTCATTTGTTAATTAAACAATTTTTCAAATACTAGCGATATCCATATTTATGCATTTAAGATCAAATCATGCACATTGCTTTCTGTTATAATTTAATCTTTACATACATGATGGTAGGCGGAGCCTATAGGAGGCTGAGCTAAGAAAAAAATTCAGCTAACACACCAGCATTCAGCTACAGGAAGTTTAGTTCAAGTTTACAGATGACAGGAAGTTTCATTGTGTCCTAAACCACATTAAAGTACAGTCAGCCGAACACTTGCATGAATTTGGTCTCGGACAGGTCTGCATTGTACCTTCCAACGTGCACCAAAAAGGGCGCATGACGCTTGTCCTCACGACAAAGTTACGTATAGTCTGTGCCATGTTGTGCCATCTGTCACACTTAAGATACGAATTAGGTGCACATCTGCCACCAACACGTGACACGTCTAAGACACGCCATGGCAATCATTAAAATGCCAAAGTTACACCAAGGTAATGATCACACACTGACACGCTCTAGTTACGCATGCGTGAAGTCATCGTGCAGGAATTTGGGGCGCGATGGCCCATACACTAATGAAGAAGTGTCCCCACGTGACTGAAATGATGGCGCTACTTTTGGTGGGCTGATTGCTACTGCACGCCGTTCGGAAACTATGCACAACGTATGCCCTACATATGCGTGCTAATGCGCACCAGTGCATTCGACATGTGTTTACCTTGTCAAAACAATTCCCATGGAGGCACGCAGTGGCATGCAGTGACACTCAGTGGCGCACAACTGTTACAAATAGGTTGTGCATAAGTTGCACCTCTGGTACGAAAATTTAGTTGTTCTAAATTTTTGAAAATTTCAAAACTCCTGCCACGCACACACACACACACACACACACACACACACACACACACACTTGATATGAAAGCCCAATGAAGCTCCACTCATACGTGACGAATAAATCCCTCATTGGCACGCAACAATGCGGGTCTCTGCGTGTCACCGCTGCTGTGCACGTGTCAGGTAGGCTGAAGATTTGTGGTAAATTCCATAACTTGTTAGCAAGTTAGTGCGGTACATGCTTAAAGATACTAAGTATGACTACAAAGCGTACATTGTGTGAATTTTTGCTGTAAATTGAAACTTCTAGTCAGGTCAAACTGACCTGCTCAGCTCCATGTCTCTAATCAGCAGATTTGTCAAACATACTGAAGCAAATATAAACTCCTAAACATTACACATTTAACTTGACTTAAATATGATATTATCTACAGACACTGAGTCACCAGTTTGACTATAAACACATGGCATGTGCATCTGAGTGTGTGTGTGTGTGTGTGCGTGTGTGTGCATGTGCGTGCGTGTGTGTATAATCGCAGGTACAGTTGAGAGAGTGTGTGTAAGGAATCCTGCAGTTGTGTTTAAGCTTTCATGAAGCTTACAAAATGTTACTTACAAAGTTTACAAAATGTCCTCTTAATGATAAAACAGAGTCAAATGTCCTCTTAGTGATAAGACAGTGTCAAGTGCCCTCACAATGATAGAACACTGTTGAATGTCTTTAAAAGGGTAAGATAGTATCAAGTGCCCTCAAATTGATAAGGCAGGCCCTGTTTACACTTGGTTTTAAAATGTGTCTTGGGCATTCAGATCACAAGTGGACAGCCGAGACACTTCACCGTTTACACCTGAGTTTATCATGCGTCTCCAAGGTGTCCAGCTGACCACTTTTGTTCAGATTTCGTTACTTTCGTTCGTCTTAGATGTTTGAGTGAATGCATCCTGAATGAGTCTTGGAGGTCGTTTACACTCGTATTTAGCTCTGTCCAGTTGTGATCAGATCGCCCAAGATGAATTTTAATACCAAGTGTAAATGGGGTCACAGTGTCAAAAGTCCTCAAAATGACAAGATTGCTTTAAATGTCCTCACAATTGTAAGACACTATCCAAAGTCCACACAATGCTAGGATAATGTCATAAGTCGATGTCCTCACCATAATAGGACAGTGCCAAATGTCCTCACAATCACATGGTCCTCACAAAAAAACTTATTTTTACAGTAATTAATTAGCTGCAGTAATCGCTATGTCAAATAAAGATCCACACTAAGACACACAATGTGCATGCGTGTGTGTGTGTGCGTGTGAGTGTGTGTGTGTATACCTGGGAAGCAGGTGGTCAGGTGGTCCATCAGGGCATCCTGTGTAACAGGCTTGCGTGCTGAGTTCATGGCTGAAATGGCCAAACACAGAATCTCGCCGAGCGGAATAAACTGAGACTGGCTGATCGGGGACATGCTGATGGGGGACACGTCACCTACAGAGAGAAACACGGACAGACAACAATATTTTAGATTAAAAAGGTTATATACAAAACACCTGAAGAAATTGGAAATCTTTTTATTTTTAACATTAAACTATACCATTAGAGACAGTTCACTAGTTTAGATTTGTAGACTTGTCGATTGGAAATCAAGCGTATAGTTTGGGATTTAGAACTCATGGCGGAAGGTTTTCACAAAGAAGGTAACAGAGCTTGTCAGCATGTTTAACATCTCAACACTGCTTCACATAGAAAAACATGAATCCCAGAACAGCTAGCATGAACTCGCTAAGGACGCCCGCCGGACAGGAGTGTCTCAGCTCTGACCTGCCCGCTACCGGACAGAGCTTTTAATCCTCTTGGTGTACGGAGGCGATTATTCCTTACAACAGCTGTGGATTTATTCATAACAGTAAGAATATAGTTGCTAGACATGCTTGAATTCCTAGTCACTGCTTCTGTACTTATATTATACTTACACAATTGCTTATAGCTAACCTGCTAACTCAAACCAGCAGCCATCGAAGAAAAATAAGGGTTGCAACTGACTTTATAACCCTATACTGAAAACATGGTGTAAATTGATCTACAGAAAATATATTATATTGTTCATGTTATGCACAACTAAAAGCAATATAAAGGTCAATTATGGGACATGTGCTTGTGTGTGTGTGTGTGTGTGTGTGTGTGTGTGTGTGTGTGTGTGTGTGTGCTTGTGTGTGTGCGTGCGTGTGTATACACTGATGGTTTTGTATTGCATGCATTAAGACCTTTGTCTATGTCAATATCCATTCCAAAGGGGAAAACAAACACACACACACACACACACACATACACACACACACATTGGATTTATATAAGGAATGTCTACTCACTCCACTTCTATTAAATCATGGTGCATTTGATTACAGCGTTATAACATTAGTGAGATTACTGTAAGATATATTAAAGCAGACAAGTCGTGGTCTAGAACACACATTCCATTTAAAACACAGCTGACTCATAACGACTGATCATATCTGTGTGTGTGTGTGTGTGTGTGTGTGTGTGTGAAAGTGGAGTTTAAGGACAGGAAAGGACACCAGGTTGGCTATGTTGGTATTACATTCTACTGTTGACACACCGGTTACATCAGGAGAGAGGATACCAAAGAGTTTCTACTAAATATACACAATGTGCCATAGAGAGCAGAGTAAAGTAGGAAAGGATTTACGACAATGTCACACTTAAATTTATGTATTGGCTGTGAATACACTCGAAAATACATAAATATGATTAATGTGATAATTACAACTCGGAACATTCATGCGGCGATAGATCAGCAATATACATATATACACAATATACATAGCTATATTCTCATTTGTATAATCATCATTTTTTAAATTGTCTTTTCATCATATCACATTTGACAGCAAAGCAGTCCATATTTCCGGTCCCAGATTTTAGTGTATAAATTAGCTGTAACTATGAATGGTTGTGTTTTTGAAGGTTTAGAATGAGCTCTTTATATCTATACAGGGAGCGGGTCCACCTCTACGGAGCCGCCATGTTGCGCCGCTACAGTAGCCCAGAATGGACAAACCAAACACCGGCTTTAAAGACAGAATTTTGCGTTTCACGTTTTTAAAAGAGGCAGCCAGCACTGGCAGGAAGGCGAAGAATGTAGGAGCCATTTTAAGTGCCTGATGGTGTACAGGTTTGTTTTTTCCTTTACTTTAGTAAATTGTTAAACATTAATAAAAATGTTTAGCCCTGATAATTACTTACATTGCTGTTGAGTTAAGAGTTTCCGTGCATCAGTGGTTTTGCTTGTATGGAATATCCCCCTGTCTGATATTGTAATGGTACGTTCCATTAAGCGTTCGTGGATGCGGGAATAATAACCGAAATAAGAGATCAGGTTAGGAGTTACATGGCTTTCTGAGCCAGCTGTAATTTGTAACTGTCAGTGTTGGATTAGTAAAGGCTTATTTGCTTAAAGATTTTTGTTCTCTGAGATGTTTTTCGCGTCACACTTGTTACAGTAACCTGCTCCGTAAGCGGCCGAGGGAAACAGAAGAGCCGCTACAAAAAAGAAGAAAGAAGAGGTAAATATCGGTGAAGATGCACTGTGTAATTGTTTCGGTGATTCCAATAAAATAATATTATGCTCACAGTTTAAGCCTGTTTGAAGTTCTGTTGCTGCACGTGTTGTGTAAGTGCACACATAAAGTCCAGGCAAACACCTAGCTAGCTGCTACAAGCAGGCTTTTAGCTTTCAGAAGAAAACTGTAAAAGATTCAAAAGTTGTGTTGTATTATTATAGTTTTATATCACACATTTATCAGAAACCCAACTACAATGATTGAAATGTTCATTAGCCTAACAATCGCTAATATACTTTTAAAAAACAGTATCCGGGCATGTGCTGCCACGGCTCTGCAGACAGGTATTGCACCTGAGGGCCACTGTAGGTTCTAATACACGTTTGGAAAGGGAAAGGATGGAGAGAGGAAGCGGTGCTCAGTGGGTTGGTTCACTCTACAATCTCACGGCCAGAGGACAATAAATCCTCCATAGTGTACCTTTAAAAAATAAAAAAAAGATTATGTTTATAGTGTTGCTAGGCAACCAGGAAATATGGACACTCACCATAAGTAAATGTCCAAGGCAAGAGATTTAGCAGCTAGCTATGCTGTTTGTACAGACAATGTAAAGGCAAAGTGACGTCAGAAATTAGGCAGAATCATCAGAATAAACAATGTCTCTCAAGTTGACATAATGTTTTTAATCAAATGCTTTCTACAACCTCTGATTAAGACCAGAATAATGACAAATGATTTGCTACCCCTAAAACTTTAGCATGCATGATGGCTAGTTCACAAGCTCAGGATAATAACATTTAGCATCATCTGCAAACCGAACTTGCATGCATTCCTTTATATTAAGAATAATCGTCAACAAAACGTTGCATCTTGATTCGTACTGCTTGTTTCGTTTGCTAAATCCTGATGTTCAAAACCATCTGTAACATTCCAGAGTTGTCCGATGAGCAAATTTAGGACAAAGCACAGAGAAAGAAACAAGCAATGACTAGCACTAACAACTGACGTTCCACTGATGTTAGCTTGTAGGTATATGTATTGCTACACCACAGTGTTCACCAACAAGTAACATAACGGTGCCTGAAATGCATCTGAAACGAGCTCCGCCCCTGGGTACCCTAGCGGCTGACGTAATTTTCTTTGCAAATTACGTATGAAACGGTAAAGTGTTTCACTGGCTTCAGCGATTCCTTGGACCAGTGACCCACGGCACGCGTGGTCCGAGGTCTCTTCAGTTCCCCGCCGATAATTAGCTTCCATTTACTGTTTGATGGGAAAATGGAAGGCCTGTGGTTTCATCTTATCCTGTCACATACGACCTCTTCTTAAATGTGTATAGAGACAATAAGAAGAAAAATAATGTTTGGAAGAAAAGAGCAGAAATCATTGGTGTTTCTTTTGAGTGTATGTGGCTAGTACAGTTAGCTTACTTTGCTAGAAATGAAACCCAAGCACGTAACATATAAATCATGTATCTGATGTTCACCCTGACTGGTGTGTAATTTAATCTGCGTTTAACTACTTAGCTTTAAAAGATATGCTGCATATAGGTAATATCGTTTGTACCGTTTCTACTGTATCAGAAATAGAAATGCTGTTCAGCCCACGCCCACAAGCAGAAACAGTAACGGTTGCTACACCCCTACAAGTGACATTAGCGACTTGCTAGCGTGAATGTAGGGTTAAGGAACATCCAGCTATTCTTATTAGTGTGAACACAATACACATTTACGTTACACACTTAAACTAGAAGCTAGTATGCGATTTGAGACACAGCCAGTGACTACAATGACACACACTGATACGCTAAACTAGCAACCTTAAAGCTTAAACCTGAACTAGCATAGATTCTACGCTAATCAAGTCATCCGCCTAAAGATGTTCGCTTTGTATCCCGCAACACTGACCTCAGTGCAGACGAGTGTGTGTGTGCCGGCAGCACTGCAGGATGCAGGATGACATCATCCACACGGAGCTGCTGAGAACGCGTGTGTAAAAGTGTGTATGTGTTTGTGTGTGTGCGCTTAGTGTCGGTTCTTTAATACACACACTGCAAGCGTGAGACGACGGCGTATAGTGATGTTTTTATGCTCGAGTTTGTGTGACTGCAGGTTGTAGCAGGATCATGCGCACACACGTACACACATACACGCACGCACACACACTCAGACGCACACTCCGCCGCGCAGCCGCATTGGTTTTATTGCTTTTACTTTAGTATGAAGGCGGGGGAGAGAGAGAGGGAGAGACTTGGAGAGGGAGAGACAGAGAAAAAGAAAGAAGGATGGAGAGAGAGAAGGCTCCATGACAGAGGGAGAGGGAGAGAAGGACCGAGAGCAAGAAGGCAAGACAGAGACGATAAATAGATAGAGACATAAAAAGAGTGATATAAAGGGAGAAAGGGGTGGGAGAGGAATAGCAGAGAGAGGGAAAATGAAGAAAAGAAAGAAGGAAGAAAAGGGAGTAAGAAACATAAGAGAACAAGAAAGATAAAAAGGTTTAAAGATGGTGGAAAAGAGAGTGAGAGAAAAAAGAAATAGAGAGATAGAGAAAGAGACAGACAGACAAGAGACAGAGAGAGAAAGATGCAGAAACAGAGAGAAAGACAGCAAGAGAGACAGACAGATAGAGATCCATGAGGCAGACTGAGAGAGAGAGAGAGCGAGAGAGAGAGAAGCCCCTCCCCTCTGACTGAAGTGAATTACCCAGAATGCTCCACCTCACACAAAGACAGGAGGGGTGTGACCAATCAGAGCTGAGCTCACAGCGCAGCCTTTTTTTAACACTGTCCTTCAGTGCAGCCACACACACACACACACACACACACACACACACACACTTTATCCCCTCCTCTCAGTCTCATGAGCTAGTGGGCGGCCTGCTGAATTGGTAGTCATGGCAACGCATCCCAGTTGCTCCCTCTTGTTCCTTGGCAGCATGCTACTACACACAGACACACACACACATATCGCTATTTCCCTAATTTACACACACACACACACACACACACACACACTCTACTCTCTCTATTTCTATCTTTCTCTCACATACACACACACACACACACACACACACACATGTACTTCTGTCTTTGTGAGGACACACACTGACATAATGCATTCCCAGCCCTTACACTCACCTTAACCATCAGAACTAAACCCCTGACCCCAACTCTGACCCTAACCTAAACCTGAACCTGATCCTAACCTGAACATTAAAACCAAGTCTTAAATCTTAACAGCCCTTTGAAGGCATGAGGACCAGACAAAATGTCCTCACGTCCCAAAACTGTCCTCACTCTGTTGGTTAAAAATGTGTTCTGGTCCTCAATATGTAGCAAGTACATGTACACACACACACACACACACGCACACACACTCCTTTCTCACTCTTAACAAGCATTAGCAGACAGGGCAATGAAAATCTCTCTCTCTCTGCCTCTCTCTCACACACACACACCTCTGCAGTGCTTCTTATAGATAAATCTTCACACTCTCATCTCACTGCTATAACACTGCTTCATGTGCTTCAGGTTTCCCACCTGCAAAGTCATAATTATGAATCTTTGAGCTTCTTGATCACCAGCAGTTTCATCAATCTTCCTCAGATTTCCTGCTATCGCAAAAATGTGCAGAATTCAAGTTATAACGGTATTACACTGTCTGAATGTCAGCTAGGTCATCATGAATGCATTATCTGGTTGTGAGTTGTGACTGTCAGCCTTACAACGCACACTGTGACGCGATTTAGTGACGACTAAAGACAGCTGACAAAAAAGTTGTGACAAAAAAAAAGAGTGAGCGCTGCTGTTGCGAGGCTCGTCTACGATCCACCAGTAGGAGAGCGGCAAACTCACTGCACAGCTACAAATATGACAGAAGCCATGGAGAAATGTAAGGATAATGGAGTGAAACAAATCTCTTTATTACATCAAGCTCACTAAGTGTTTACAAGAGCCTTAACCTGCATCCAGATCACACTGATTGATGACGTGAGCAAAACGTATGAAAGACCATATGAAAGAATGCAGAACGTATAATTCTCTTCAATCGCAGGTCTATCGTTAGAAGATCTACACAAGCTGAACAGTTCGAAACGTAAAGCTGATTAAGTCTGTCTACGGAAACGCCAAGAATTAACAAAGCATCAGCTACTGAAGATAGCACTTCAAGGCAGCATTAGACACTTTTACTATAAGCAACCATGAAAATCTGGACAGAACCAGTGCAATGGCTCATTAAATTCCACAAAAGCCACGATTGCCACTGATGGAAATCCCATTCATTTATTGTTACCACCTCTAAGTTGATTATTTTCCTATAACAGCATATCCACAAGTGTTTATTCTCTTTATACCAAGGCAAGGCATTTGTTATACGTTTGTAATATATGTCATACCGTTTGTGTATATTTACATTTAATGTTGTGGAACGTTGGTGAAACACTTTAGTTCCTGTTCTCACTTATGTTATAGCAGCTATAAACAGTCGTTCCCTCTCCAGCCTCTCTTTTATCTTGTTTCAAAGTTAATAAGATGAAACGCAGCTTGCCATGTTACTGATCAAAAACAGAGAAAAGTAAACTCCCCTGTACTGAAACTTTAAGGTTCCAGCTTTACCTCTGACTGTTTCAAAGCACTGACAATGGAGACTCCTTCACACACGATACATAAACATCCCCTTACAGAAAACGTCATCATAACGATCACACACGTTTTTAATCAGTTCATGTGGAGCATCTGCCGTACAAGTCCCTGCGAATGAGCTGTTGCTATAGAAACAATAACGAATTAGAACGAGTTGATGTTAGCAAATAAGGCTAACTCGTTTAGCCAGGCCATCCTCACAATGTGAATGTGAATATGAATATGAATGAATCACCAATTTGGCCTTTTTATATAAAACATAAACCAGATGTGAAGAACATTATTATTATTATTATTATTTTTTTTTTTTTGCAAATAATGTCTATCATATAAATCTATCATTTATTTTAAGACAGCTCTTTGGAAAGCCAGAATTCAGCTCATGCTCATATAACGCCTTTGCTAGCGGCTAACACTGCTCACAGGTGTGAGATGACATCATCTCAGAGAACTGAATCAGCGAAGGAGAAATGGATAGAAAAAAAGATGTGTAATGACAATAACCATACCTCTGAATTAATTGGTAAGACAGCATTGCTAGCAACAATGCTAAACGCACCACGGGTTATAAAACACACCGAAATGTGTCATGTTGAAAGTAGCAATGTGCTGAAAAACAGCACTCATATACGATATATAAATATACTCAAAATATTCACAATATCGCCCCTCCTGCTGCGACATGGATAGTGTCGTAAACTTTTTCAAAGTGTCAGTTTTAACTTTTTAGAAAACCTCAGAAAAGTTCAATCTTTTGAATGAACTTAGTTTCACGTTTTAAAGTCATTATTTTTGCCACTTGGGAAATCAAGAGCTGATCAGTCAGAAGCTGAACGATGTACGATATGGTCCATAACTGGTTCAGCAAACCACAGCGACATAAAATATGAAATAGTAGCAGACGTACACTGAAATGATCAGACACACACTCGACAACATCGACAGATCAGACGAACAGATATTCCTGATCTATTCCTTTCCAAAAAAGAACATTCTCTTTTTTCTTCCTCCATCTGTCTCGTTCTCTCTCACTCTTTCATCAGACCTACTGCAGCTCGAGTTCATCTCTGGTTCACGGCGTCTGCAAAGCTGCTCACACAGAGACGAGTGTGTGACGAGTGTTTAAACTTACTCGCGCTGTCCTACTTACTTCCAGCCTGAACTGCAGGAGTCAAACTCAAGTCAAATTTACACATGAGAGACTTAACACACGGGTCATACAGAAGTCACAGTTACGCACCGGCTCCATAAAGCACAGATCAAATCGAGTACTTAATATACAAGTCACATTGAAGTCTACAAATGCACAAGTAAGGAATTTAACATACAATATTAGGCAAGAAGCAGTCCAATGTACATCTAAAGAGCTTTACCTATAAATGACTTAACAAAAAAAGTCACACAGGAGTCAAATTTACACCTAACAGGCAGTTGTCACACCTAATGTTCATTCAATTCAGTTTTATTTACATAGCGCTTCTAACAGTGGACATTACCATGAATTACACCTTAAGTATGAAATAAAAAAATTTGTCCCTTAACATCCGTCTCAAGTGACCGTCTCTGATCACAAGTGGGCAGCTGAGACGCATAGCAGTATACACCTGAACATGTCGCAAGTTCAATTCAATTCAATTCGATTCAATTTTATTTGTATAGCGCTGCTATGTAAGTGACCACTTGCATTCAGAATTTATACATCATTTCCACCAGAAGAAGCCTGTTGCAGAGATTTATAATGGCAGCCTTCTGCTCCATTTGTTTTCAGGCCGAAATGTACATAAAATGTTTTAAACGTTCTGGTCTCCTAAAAAGCCTGTCCGTTAGCATGCACGTGAGCTTTCCAGCTCCGGTAATGTTACATTAATTAATGTGAGCAAATCGGTATTTTAAACATAAACATTTCATTTTGCGTTTCAGGTCTGGCGTCCTACTGGCGGCTTATAGAAGAGCTTCGTAGCGGCGCTAATCAAAAATTTCTCGCGCTGACAACATTTTTTTTTTTTTTCAGCGACAGCAAAATTCGTCCAAAAATCATACAGCGTAAAGCTGGTTTACCTGAAGAAACAAGCAAAGAAACATTGATGACATTTGGGGAACACTTTCTACTTTATGTTCCTTTAACAATAAAAAAAAGATTGGGTTATATTAGAAAGACAGCACATGCATTATTAAAAGTGACATTTTATTCCACTTCATGCCTACAAAAGATCAACTTGGGGCAACTGGAAGCTTTTTTATTTTGTAATGAGCTGCCGAGGTCAGCACGAGCTGAAATCATTGGTGGTCTGTATTTGATTATTGAGTGCTGAATCCTGTCTGTGCTGTACACACACTGCTCTAATCATCCACACTGTTATTAATGTCTGTATCAGAGAAACAGTCACCCAAACCCAGTGACAAAAAAAAACAAAAAGACTGCAAAAAGAATGATTATAATTATCAAAGATTATTATACCAGAGCGGTGCTGAATTCTGGATCCTGATTGGCCAGCTGCAAATCACAGGTTTACATTAATGCATTCATTCTAACACATTATCATTTCTGTAATAAAAGCTCATACACCGGGACTTGAACAGCGGACACACCATGTTAAAAAACGTGGACTTGTTGATATGGAGAAGTTTGTTGTAAGGAGATGTCTCCAGTGTCAGTGTTTTCTGACGTCTTCAGGACAGAGGAGTTTACTCTTTGCAGTTTGTAACTGTCAGCAAATTGCTGTGGTTTAATAAAACATACCAGAATGTGAGGTTATAGGGAAATTATCAAGCTGAAAATTATGCTCTATTTCGCATTTATGCATCTGCAAATCCCCGTATCTTCAACTTGTAAGTGGCCACAATGGCCAACCTGAGCCAATCAGCTCTCACCAGACATTTGCCATAATTAGAACTGTGACATCATCCTAACATACTGTATATGTATCAAGCTATGACAATTTACCTATCTGTCTATATATATATGTACACACACAAACATGTATATGGGTGGTGCAACCAAGTCTACCAGTCTCCATCTTTTTGCATTAGTAAGCCATGTCGAGGTGTTAAACCCACCTTTTTTATTTTTTTATATTTTCAAATCACTGCATTGCTAACATTTACATATATATTTTGTCATAATTGGGCTCCATTCATGCACACACACACACACACACACACACACACACACACACACAGTAATGAGGACAGAGTGCCCCCAGATAACGCAATTAATAAAACATATCTGCTGCACACTCACTGGTTTTGAAGATGTTTCAGTAAAAAAAACTTCTGCAGCAGAAAAACACACCACCCTTACACACACACACACACACACACACAGGCAAAACTGAGACGTAAAAGCAGAAGAGAAAGCCTGAGCTGCAGCTATTCTCAGCTGTGTCCCTGCCAGGCAGAAGCGGTGGCAGTGCGTTCCATATTTCCTCAGGTTCCTCCGGAGCCCGAAAACACACACTCAGGCTTCGCTACACACTGCCAAATTATACTCATACACACACACCAACATGCATGAACAGCTGACGCATTTTAGACCATTTGAATCAATAAAGCAAAGAAAATACAGTGCACATGATAACTAAAAAAATAAAAAGAGATATATCTTACAGGTGGTCTTTACTTGGCAACAATGGAAATGCTGTATAAAAAACGTGTTCTTAATAACAGGAAAGAAAAAGATGGAAGTTCTGTTAGCGGTTGATACTAAGTGTTTGTTCATTGTAATTTTAGCTCTTGGGAGCCTTTTCTAAGCAATGTACTATCAAATCTGAGGTAAAAGCTGTTATTCTTGGCATTTCTGTGTCATTTACACTCTCACTATACCTTTACTTTGTCTGTATTAAAGACTTTTTGGCTCTGTGATAGCTAGCTAAATCCTTAGTTTCAGCCATTAGCTAGCTTAGCCCTGTGTCCCGGTTTACCAGTTACCTAGCACCTCTTGACATTTCAGCTCATTTTGAGTAAAATAAGATAGAAGAGTTGAAATTTGAACATTAATAAGCATGATAATAACCAAGATCATCAGAAATAATGGGGAATTTAAAAAATAAAGAGGTTTAGACCTGGAGCAACTCTAAGTTCTGAAAGGTACAGATGGGTTTACTGTATGTGAAGGTTAGAATAGTTTGGTTGAAATTAGCAGTCTGACTTCAGCTAAGCATTAGTGACAGTCTCAGCGCACCTCAGAAACTCATTCTTAACATATTTGAAATCTATAGCATACAACAGGAAGTGATAAAGACATTTGGTCGGTAAGATGCTCAAATAAGTATGGCTGAAATAATTATTTGACATTATTGATAAAGTTGATAAAATATAGTTAATCAATTTTTCTTTCACGATTTTTCAAAATGAGGTCAAACGTGGAATCAGTTTAATAACTCAACCTGAAGAGGGCGGGAATTCACATATAAGATCTTATCCATGCGCGCAGCAGGCATGGGTAAGCACGTTAGACGTTAGACACGTAACACCTGAAGAAAAAAAAAGTCGAACAGTAGTCTTCCATGAGAATGCGTTCAAAATTGAAAGATCAAAATTCTAAATTAAAAAGTCGATTTATGAGAACGAGCTAAGGTTAGCCTTACCAAATGACCGCACGATAGTAAATTATGCTAATGCTAGTCATTAGAATATTATAAGCGGTTATAGTTTTACACTAACTGGAAGTGTTTAGCAGGCAACTATAAAAACTACTGAACATTCAGCTGTCCTGATATAATGTTACAATCATAAGATAGAGACATTAATATTAGCTTAGAATACAGCTAATTTTGTAATCATAGCTCACCACAGTATTCCATACACTCTAGTATTCTATACACTATAGTATTGCCTATACTCCAGTATTACATATGCCACAGTATTCCGCACACTTCAGTATTCCCTGCACCACAGCATTCTATACACTTCAGTATTCTGTACACTTCAGTATTTCATACACTATAGTACTACCTAGACTTCAGTATTATGTACACTAGAGTATTCAATGCACTATAATATGAGCTACACTACAGTATTATATACACCTCAGCATTCCCCTTCACTTCAGTATTCCTTACGCTGTAGTATTCCCTACACTACAGTATTACTCACACATCAGTATCATGTATTCAGTAGTATGAAAACAAGATCATCGAGATCAAACAAATACTGTGCCGCATTCCTTTTCACAATGATGCTGGTTCGAGCCAGGTGCAGTATAACGTGACGAGCTCACCACCTTCAGTTGTACTTTTTCTTCACTTTAACTCCAAACTAATTAATAATAAAGCTAATACACAGTCACTGCTGACTTTCACTCCCCACAGGACAGAGCAGTTAACCCTCAGACCAGTCATTTACCTGCATGTGTGTTATTAAAACACTGATTTATATTAATGATGCAAAGCTATGCTACACCGTGTGGTGCTGCGTTAGCATGCAAGTCACTGATATTTCAGTTTTAGAGAGTTCACATTCATTTTCTCTATTAAAAACTATTATATTTAACTAAATTATTGTTAAAATAATGGTCTTTAAAATGTCAGACACAAATATTAACAGGTTTATGAAGTGCCTTTATGGATGTCTGAGGCTATCAGGACTTTTAATAAAGATAAATATCATAATAAATAAATAATTTTAATATTATTAAAATAATAATAATAATATGTATAGGTTTTTTTAAGTTAAAAAATGCATGATGTTTCCAAATTCAATTAGTAATTGTGTTAAATAATTGTGACCTCAATATTGACAAAAAATAGTCATGATTATTATTTATGCCATAATTGAGCAGCCCTAGTAGTACATACACTACAATTTTATGTACATTTCAGTATTTCATACACTACAGTATTGCGTATACTCCAGTATTCCATAAACTGTAGTATTACCTACACTGCAGTATTCCTTACATTTCTGTATGCCACACAGTACAGTATTACCTACACTTCAGTATTCTGTACACTTCAGTATTCCATACACTGTAGTATTATCTACACTTCAGTATTATTACACATCAGAATTCCATACTCTACAGTATTAGGTACATCTCAGCATTCCATACTCTATAGTGTTACCTAAACTACAGTTTTCTGTACACTACATTATTGTGTATCTCAAGTTATTACTTGAATGTCAGTAATCCCCATAATTTAGTATTCTGTACACTTTCAGAATTCACTGTGCTTCAGTATTCCAAGCACTACAGCAGTGGTCACCAATCCTGTTCCTGGAGATCTAACTCCTTGAACACTTTAGCTCCTACAATGATCCTGACTATCTAATCATTGCCTTAAGAAGTTCTTGAGCTAAATGAGGTGTTAGATATTGGCTGGAGATGAAACCTGCAGGAAGGTAGATCTCCAGGAACAGGCTTGGTGCCCACTGCACAACAGCATACCGCACACATTCGGTATTCCACATACTTCAGTATACCGCACACAATCGGTATTCCACATACTCCAGTATACCGCACACATTCGGTATTCCACATACTCCAGTATACCGCACACAATCGGTATTCCACATACTGCAGTATACCGCACACATTCGGTATTCCACATACTCCAGTATACCGCACACATTCGGTATTCCACATACTTCAGTATACCGCACACAATCGGTATTCCACATACTGCAGTATACCGCACACATTCGGTATTCCACATACTCCAGTATA
>JAQQZR010000038.1:4369281-4381087 GCA_030068235.1 Notoglanidium macrostoma
CGCACACATTCGGTATTCCACATACTCCAGCATACCGCACACATTCGGTATTCCACATACTGCAGTATACCGCACACCTTCGGTATTCCACATACTCCAGCATACCGCACACATTCGGTATTCCACATACTCCAGTATACCGCACACATTCGGTATTCCACATACTCCAGCATACCGCACACATTCGGTATTCCACATACTGCAGTATACCGCACACATTCGGTATTCCACATACTGCAGTATACCGCACACATTCGGTATTCCACATACTCCAGTATACCGCACAGTTAGATTACAGTAGTATACTCTGTAGTGCACTGTACACCATTTGAGACACAGCTAACATGAACCAAAATTTCCATCTCTACAACATTATTAATATCATAAAATGGGTAATTATTCTGCTAAATCGAACAGAAAAGGTCATTTTTTAGAGATTTAAAAAAGTGACAACACTACGAACAAAAAACTCCTAGCAAGCTATAAGAAAATCACCTGAAACCTTACCACAAAAACCCTTAGTGTGTGTCAGGAACAAGACAGCTAGATGTTTTTAGCCAAACAACAGTACGAAAGCAGCAAAGCAAATGTTTGTAAAGAAAAGCAGATTCACTGAAGAAGAAAGGACACGAGGCATAAAAGATTTTCACGTCCGGCATCCTTTCCCCTTCAGTCAGTCCGTAAATTTGATTCGTGTTCAGTCTGACTGCTGTTTTAGCAAAACAAGGAGAAAAGCGTAGTTTTCAGATGTCTTCACTATTGCAACAGGTCAAAAAACATAAATGTGACGATTAGAACTAGAAGTGGAGATTGCAGTTACACACACGACATCTCTCTGTCCCTCCCTCCCCGTCCTCACTACCCCTCGTCCCCTCCCTCCCTCTTTTACGTGTGTTACTACAGAGGCGCAGCTATTAATGCACCACCGTGGCCTCCTTTTTCTCCCACGCCTAAATCACAGGCTCTGCTGCAGCTGGGACAGTGTGTGTGTGTGTGTGTGTGTGTGTGTGTGTGTGTGTGTGTGTGTGTGTATGTGTGTTAGACAGACACACAGAAAGTGATTACGGTTATTTTTATGTCAAACAATTCACACACAACTATCACTTAACAGAAATAAACTCAAAAATAACACAATTAAATGATGCAAAAAAAATAGTTACGCTTTGTGAAATTTTTTGATTCACAAAAAGTGAAAAACAGTCTAAGGATAGTGTAATATCACTACTGAAACCACGTATCATATAATTTTCATACAGTATCATATAACTGATTCCCAGCACACAGCCATTAACTGATTAGGATGTCAAGCAATAATCCATCCACAATACAAGTGATTTGATCCTATAGTAAATGTCTTCTGTGTAAACACACACACACACACAGAGTTTCTTTGAATATCAGAATATTGAATATCAGCGATCAAACAATGATGGGAAAAATAAATAATAATACTGTGGTGAAGGGTAAGACAGTGAGGAGAGGAACAAGGCGTCTATACAGGTAAGGAGTGTGTACACACAGCTGGCATTCATGTTATACAAAGGAGACCCACAACACACACACACACACACACACACACACACACACACACAAATACAGGCACACACACAACAAAGGCCAATCTAAGCATGCTACTACGCTATGAATCACAAAATAGAAGCTATGATTAGAAAAATTATGATCTATTATTATAACCTTAAAATCTTTTGACATAAACTCCAGCAAGAGTCTCTCATTTTGCTTATAGTTTGTCTCTTGGAATGGAAGAACTACTACTGTTGTTGCTTGGGGGCGTGGCCTGTCCGGCTATTTGTTTGTAAAATGGTAAAAGCTAGTTACAGACAAATTTAATCAGATTTGGTGTTTTGATTTATGTGCTCTGTTTGGTATTAGCTTGTATGACTAGCAAAGCAAGATACCTGGACTAGCTACGTACAGTCACCAGATGCACAACGATCTCTGCTACTTCATCCCAAGCTTTATGTTTCTTCATGTCCGTACACATTGTCATTTGTTAGTGTGAATGTAGGGTAATGCTAGAAAACAGGAACAATCACCATGTTTCGTAAACAGATTAATCCGTTAACTAACAATAAGGAAAACATTAACTAAATCATTAAATATAATAACAGCAAACAGGCTAGCCTCCAGCTAGCATTACAGTGTATAGGCTAACAGACAACTTAGCATTACATTAAATAATCTAATCTGCAACCTAGCATTACAAAAAAAAAGGCTAAACCATTATAAGTAGCATTAAAATAATTGTTACCCATTAATTACAATTACAGGCTAACTGAGATATTAGCAGTACACAGTAACACGCAAAATAGCATTAAAGTAAACAAAGTAGCATTATAGTAAAGCGGGTAACCCATACACTGACATAGTGAACACCTGAAATACAGTAACTACAGTAAACTACAATAGGATATATAAATAGGATGAGCTATGAACTAGCACTGAAGCGAAGAGGCTTAGACACCAGTTGATCTAATTAAGTTAAGCTCATTTTACTAAAGTCAGCAAGATGTAAAATCAGCTAATTTATCAGATATTTTTGTTTCAGTATATGCATATACTCAAAAAAGTGAATTAGTATTGTAGTGAATAGCTACCACTCAAACATTACTCACTATAAAAAGATTACCCACAAAACAGCTTTGTAATTAAAGTTTAATAGCTTTAACTATAGTTAAAGCTGCACTATGTAGGTGGGTATCTGTTAACAGACATGGAGCATATATTTCACAATATAATTTATAAGTATGTCCTCATTAGTGTATAATTAGCTGTAACTACGAATCATTGCGTTTTCATAAGTTTAGAACGAGCCCTTTATATCTACACAGGGAGCGGGTCCGCCTCTACGGAGACGCCATGTTGCGCCGCTACAGTAGCCCAGAACGGACAAACCTCTAGAGAGCGTAAAACCTTTTTACAAGCGGCAGCGGGAATCCGGAAGGAAGCACCGGAAGGATGACAAAGAACAAGAAAGGAAGACGAGGAAGAAGAAAGAAGAGGAATCAGTGGGGCTGGAGAAGAAGTCTGAGAAGCCAAAGTTTGAAAAATGGAGGATCATATTTATTATTCAGTATAGAAAAAGCAAGCGAGTGTGAATGTAAGTAGTTGGAAGCACGCTACGGGCACCTGACGGCCACCGCACGCCCTAATACACGCTTGGAGAGGGAGGGATAAGAGAGGGGGGTTGAATCACACAGAGTGGAGCTTTAATGGCTTTTCTGTGTCACACCAGGGCTGTTATTTAGCAGTTACCTACAATAACTTGCAAAAAGCTATAAATAATGCTAATTTGTTAGTTCATCTGTATGCAGCAATGCTAGATTGTAATTAGACTGGTACTGTAATGTTCATAAGGTAATATTTTTGTATATTGTATAATATTTATTGGCTGAAAGTTTTCTGTAGGACAATGAGTCAAAACATATGTCTAATATCCATTTTATATTGTGTGTTGGTTTCATATAATGCTAACACGATGACCTAATTTGCTACAGAAGCAGAGTGACGCAGATCCTTTTCAGTCACAAAATACAAAAACATTACCTCATGAACTACATTTATAGTAAAATGCACAAACTAGCATCGTAGAGAATGGAAAACACACAAACTAGCCTTGCTTAATGCTAGCTCATGGCTTACCCTGTTTACAGTCATGCTATAATGTTTGGGGGCATAATGTTTGAGGTAATATTTGATATTGTGTGAAAAAATCTATTTCTAACATCCATTTTTTATTTGTTATTCTGGTATCATGCTAATATTGTGATCTAATGTGCTTCAAAGGAAACGTGACGCAGACGATTTTCCGTCACCAAATGCAGAACGTAAAGCAACAAAAACATTACCTCATTATATACAGAATAAAAAATGATTCAACACGATACTTGAAAATAATCGGCGCTAACAGCTAAAGCATAATGCTTCGAACGAAACGCTGCAAAGGCCCAAACAATAAAAAATGGATCCTGTTTTTTATTTGCAAAAAAATAACCCTGGTTGCCAGTTCAGTAAAAATTACATTCATGAGTGAGACAGAGCAAATATTATGTGTTACAATTTTAGAATTTTAAACCCAAAGCTAAGCACCGAGCATTTGCGCTCTACAAAAATCCTCTGGTTCAAATTACTCTTGTTCATATGATTATGGGAGAAATGACAAAATACTTAAATGAGCATACTTGATGATACACTGTGCTACGACAGCGACTTTGTGTCTAGCATGCTAGCAGCAAGTGCGCAGAGGGTTAGCCTGTAAGCTAACGACGTCAGCTAGGCTAACTCTCTCCACCCACCCTCGCTCATGGCAGCGCACGAGGATACACACACACTACTACACTTACACACCATCACATGCTAACACACACACACACACACATTATGCTAACAAAAACGGAGACTGATATTCAAGTGTGTAGTGAGACACAGAGAAAACAGAGGAACAGAGCATACTCTCCTCTTCCTCTCTGTCTCTCTCTTTATTCCTCCTTCTCTCTATTGGACCGAAGTGATATTTGACACGGAGTTTCATCTCCACACCATGCCCGATTTTAATCAACCCAACTGTCCTGCGCTAACACACACCAGGACGACGCAGCCATCACCAAAATGGAGGGAAATAACGGACGCTAGATCCCTCTCCATTCCATTTTTTCTTCCCCTTCTCTCTCTCTCTCTCTCTCGCTAAATATCTTTCCCTCTCTGCCAGTCTGTCTGCTCTCATTTTCTTCCTAGTCATGAGAAGAAGCTGAAGCGTACACGGAGGCCGGCAGCCTGAATTTTTATCCACAGCCTCGGTGATGTAATTCCCAAGCCAAGGACCAAAATGGTGGATGAGGGCTTATATCCTTCCTGATTTTTCCCTCTCATTATCTTATCCCTGCACCTCGATATCATTCAGGAAGGACATGAACACCACCACACACACCCCTTTTTTGTAACAAACACACTCTAGTAGAGAAAAACGGAACCAGGCCCAGACACTACAGCTAGATGCTACAATGCCAGGATGCTAGCAGGCTAAGGATGTGTTTATGTAAAAAAAAAAAAAAAAAAACAGAAATATATTTTCATCCACACACATATTAGGCAAGCATATATGCTCCAGTTTATTTTTTTGGATGCTAGGCTAATATAAGTTGCACCCACCTTGAGCAATGTAGGGCGCAAGAGGGGGGAGAGAAGGGGGGAAGTGCTTGTGGAGCCGGTAGTCCTTGTTGCGATCGGAGCCCAAATCGGGTCCGTCCGGACCGGGCCAAGCCCGCCGCAGGTTGCGTGTTTTCTTCATCGTTGCGTTGGAGGGGACAGGATGGGAAAGGGGCAAAAAGGGGGTGAGGGAGCAAGGGGGTAAAGGGGTAAAGGGGTAGGGAGGAAGGGGGGGTGCAGATGTGATGCTCTAGTCCTCCCACATTGGAATGGAGCACCCCGGTCCTGGCATCAGGCTAGATGCATGGTTTCTTCACACACACACACGCACACACACACTAAGAACGATACACAGGCTCGGCTTGAGCCAATCCGGATGACCCGAAGCCAGACATCGGGATACACACTCCGCAGAACACACATTAAGAATGATGGACAGAAGGATGGATACTGGATTTAAGCAAGGTGCCTCAGAATGAGAGGATGGAGTAAAAGGGAGGGAGGGAGGAAGGGAGGGAGGGAGGGAAGGATACTGCGGAGGGAGAGAGAAAAGAGAGAGATAGAGATAGAGAGAGAGCAGCGCGAGGCCTGTGTGTCCAACAATAGCTCCGTTCAACGCCGCACCGAGACAAAAGGCCTCCGCTGGGAAAGAGAGAACATGAAAAAACGAGTGCAATCCTGGAGGAGGAGGCGACCTCGAAAAACACTGAGCGAGCACGAACGTGAAGCAGGAAACAGAAGGCAGGGGCACTCGTCCTCCTTCCTCCTCCAGCCTCGAAAAACAACAAGACCACCAGGACAAGCAAGCTGATGGATGAGAGACGGAGGAGAAAAAAAGATGGAGGCTGAAATAAAAAGAAAGACGCTGCTCCTCTTTTGTTCAGTAAATCCACGCTGAAGGAGGACGCGTACTCATTCACACGCCTGCATCCCTTCTTCCTCTGCTGCTACTGCCAGCACCTTCCACTGATAGGGTGTGTGTGTGTGTGAGAGAGAGAGTGTGTGTGTGAGGATGGGGAACGAGGGAGGGGGAGACCGGGAGACCGAGCGATCGAGTGTGAGTGCACACGTCTGACAGAGAGCGAGCGAGGGAGAGAGAGAGAGAGAGAGAGAGAGAGAGGAAGGAGGAGATTGAGAGATGAAGGGATGGACAGCTTGTGTGGCAAATGAGAAAAGAAATAATAACAGATTTAAAAAGAGAAAGAGTATGAAAATATCGCTAGTGCCAAACAAGTTATTCAGGAGTGATTGAAAGAAAATTGCTGATGGTATCTGAAACGAGGGATTTTATTAACCCCATGCTCTGTCTCCATTTTTTGCTGTTTCTTTCTCTCTCTTCTATGTCCTTCTTTCGTGTGTGTGAGTGTGTGTGTCACTCTCTTTCTCTTTACAGGTCTCTTGGCCTCTCGCTCTCGCGCGCGCTCTCTCTCTCTCTCTCTCTCTCTCTCCTCACACTGATAGAAGAGTGATTAAAGCAGCAGTATGTAATATTTAGAGCTCTCTTCTGTCTGTGAAATGAACTGCAACTGCACTTCAAAAACACTGACAACCCTTCAGCCGCCTCCACACTGACTCCACCCCCTGTGAAAGTCAGAAAACTGGAAAAAAAATCACATTTATGTGACTGGAAAAAACCACACACACACACACAAACATTTCCTCTCCGCAACTATAAAAAGGTAAACATTTTCTAAAACAATGCATGTGTGTGATCACAGGCATTTGTAAGCTCACGGATGTGGAAGAGGGTAGATAGCTTTTTCCTCTGAGTGTGTTACACAGCCGTGTGATGCAGCATGTGCAGCAGTTTGAAAAAAATGCAGGTGGCTTCACGTGTCTAGGATAAAGCGCGTGTTAGAGCTGGAATATACTTAACGCTCAGAACGCTTATGCACACGCATTATAGCTGCCACGCGTTCCCAGTGCTCTTTCGACACATCCTCTGAGCACGTCGTCAGAAACTAACCTGACGCGTGCACGAGTTGCAGTACCAGCAAAAATTGGGGTGGCAGTATGTTCAAGTTTTGGTCTTACCTCAACCCACAGCAAAGAGAAACCAAAAAAAGCTGTTTTCTCACAGTGATGATTCATTGCACTGCCACCTGGTGGAATCATCAAAGTACATGCGCAGGTATCTGGCAAGGTACACTGCTTGCATGGCGGCTGCATCCGCAAGCGCACGAGTCGCATAGCGTGGAGTATATCCCAGCCCTTAGCCTTCAATCTCCTCGACTGATAGCTATCGTAGGAGATGACCGCTAGCTAGGAACTGACCATGATCGAATTAGGAAGAAACTGGTGGAAACAAAAGAAACCGATTCTCTTAGATTGTAGCCAGAGTAAATTTAGGAATGTATAAGAAACTACAGACCACAGCGTGTTTATATTAAGATGAATCAGCATGGCTGGAGTCAGGGCTTTCAGTTACGAGGACGATTTTTCACACAGGTGAATAAACGTGATATAATACACAAAGTGTGATGACAGCCTGGTCCCTTTTTAAAGCATTAAACACTGACTTTGGTCAGAATTCTGCATTTCAATACACTTTCATCACTGTGTTTCAGTCGTGCTACACTGAAATGTAATCACTGTCCGATTCACCGTCACGAACAAGAACACACCTTTACTGGTACTACAAAATAATATATATATATTATTTTCATTTATTTTATTTTATTTTTTTTTGTAGATGTGAATCAAGAGTAATTTAACTTCTGCCTCAGAGATATTTTCTTTTTTGACGGTTTAGTAGTCATCCTGTGCTCTCGGCTATGCGAGCTTTGCCTTTTATAGAGCTTTGTGGCCGTCAGTACATGCAAATCAGCTGTGTCTTACACGCACCCAGTAACTGACAGGTGATCGCCATTCACCAATAGACAAATGTGAATAGGAAGAAAATCAGCACTGAGACACAACTTTACTAAAGTATTTACACACAACTACAAAAAAAGACTGATAAGTAATGCCAAATTTGACTTTCAGGCTTCAGGTAAATTATATTGCAGGAGATAAATTTATCTAATTTGCATTGTCCCCACCCACAACTTTACACTTTACACCCCAAAATTGCAAACTTGTTAAAGCAAACGTAAAATAAATGTGAATTTATTTTGTTCATATAAAAGACACAATTCTTCATAAAGCCTATGAATTAGCCTGTACATTTGAACAGGTTTGTACATTTCTACACACACACACACACACACACACACACACACACACACACACACACACACACACCAGATAGTATATCACTCTGTGTGTAATAATTGTGTTTATAATCTTGTACTCCTAATGTGTCAGAATCAGTATGAATGATCTGTAATGTACATGAAAAGCAATAACACGACCTGATGGATGCATGAATGAGGCTTGAACCCTAAGAAATGTCATTTATTTAGATTTTTATATGTTATGGATTTCTATAAGGAGGTCACTGAGGCTTTAAAGGCCAAAGTGCTGATAATGCTGTTAAGGAATAAAATTACTGTTGCTAAAGTAACACTTACAACTTCACAGCGCAGTCTCACTGTCTCCTTAGAGTTTATCTTCCAACCTCACAGAATCCACTCTAACAAGGATAGGGTGTGTTTTACCCACAATGCATTGTGAGCACACATCAGACTTAACACTGAGTGTGTTTGAGTCACACTTGTATCACTCGCCAATTAACAGCTAACAATGCTGATGTGATGCTATGTTGATAGACACAAGTGAGAGGGCGGGGTTAAAAGGCTGACAGAATATCATGACTCCGCCCCCTGACTCGGCTACACCGCCCCTTTTATTAAATACACACACAGTTCATTCCACAGGGACAGTCACAAAAGACACGCATCTGTCACAGTGTGTAGTAACAGGACCTGGGGTGTGTGTGTGTGTGTGTGTGTGTGCGTGTGTGTGTGTGTGTTCTAGTGTGTAAAACTGTTATATTTTATATTATTTGATTATATAAAATGATTATTATTTACTTGATTTATAATATTTTTATACCATATAGTGTTACAATACAACCTTTGATATTATATTACTTATTATTATTTATTTATGTAGCAATTATTTATTTGCTGTCTATTCATATTTCATATTATGTTAATTTATTGTATTTTATTCATTTCTAAGTAATCACAATAATATGACTATTTTAATTATACAGCTATAAGATACAACTGTTGCACAATTGTTTAATAATCCTTTAATTCTTAAATTATAAAATAATTAACATGATGAAAATAATATAACTGTATTTTTATTCATTATTTAAATTGTATTTCAATTTATTTAAATTGTACTTAAATTGTAAAAGTATTTATTTATTTATTGCCTATTTTTTAGTAGCATTTAACTCTTAGAACTGTTAGGAACTGTTAGAATTCTTCTTTTTCTTCTTGCATTTTATTATTATTATTATTATTGCCAAATATATTTTTTAAAAGTTCTAATATTTCTATTATTAGAACTTAATTAATATTTCATATATATATATATATTTACTGTAATTATTTATTTACATGCATATATATAAATACATACTGTATGCTGTGCTGTTTTCTGTCATGTTAAATGATTATGATTTCATACTATTTTTGTGATTAAGAATATGTAACTGCTTTTTGTTTTTTAGTATTATTATGTTTAGATTGCTGTCAGTACTTGTATATTGGAGTTGAAAAATAAGTGTTAGTATTTATTACTATTTATTTATATAATTTTATTTGCTGTAGTTTCTTACTAAGTAATTTACCTACTGTTTTTGAGGTTTTTAATATGCTGTTGTTTACAATATTTATTTTTGCCAAAACTAAAGCACAAGACTGTTTAAACACACACACACACACGAACGCACACACACACATTCATAAAACTATTCATTTTTGTTTATCTTTCATTATAGTTCTAGACGTACAATAGATAGTTGTTGTTGTTGTTGTTTAAATGGCCTTGTGTTAGTTTTCCATCCACCATAGTTTCTATGGGGTTTCTAATTTCCTAAAAGGCTGTGTGTGTGTGTGTGTGTGTGTGTGTGTGTGTGTGTGTGTGTGTGTGTGTGTGTGTGTTGTCGAATTTGACACAGAACCTTTATAGTTATAAACTTTAGGGTACTAAATGTAACTTTTTGTTATATCAGTGTGTGTGTTTGTTTTAATTTCCCCATAATAAGATGAGCAGAAAGTTGACATCAGAAGCCTGAACCTCACTATGAAGTGTCTCCTCATGTGCGAGCTGTAAACGCTGATGGTAACAGTGTGCCAGTGTGCGCTCAAGTTTCTAGTGACTGTGTTTCTTTTTAATGCCGCCATCTTGTCACTGTTCGTGTGAATATATAGAACAGCAGCTAATGGAACAATTCATGGTTAAATGTTGATGACTTTTCAGAAAACCTATATTGAAACAGACCGAGTGTGTCTGTAAAAAAAAAAAAAAGGCTGATCCCAGATCAGAGTGACTCTGAGAATCCTCTTGAAGCCTGAAAACCGTGAAGTGCTGTTTATTCTCAGCACCACAGCACCACCTAATGGCAGAGACCTGTTACTGCAGCTCTGAGATCTGTCAGGCCCACGCACACAACATGCACTCATTCATCTTTATCCTTATTATACACACGCAGTAAAGAGTGAATCAGTTACACCACATCAGCAGTTAGCACACTACATCGTGTTTCCTATTCTAGTGCACTAGGACACTCCTACTAAGCAGTGCACTACAGTAAGGGGACTGAATTATAAATCCCATTTTAACAGTACTTTAATAAGGGAACTAAAACATGTGCACTTTTTTTTGCTTTTTTCAGTTCTGATGGTGTTAATTTTGAGTTTTGCTCTATCTGTCTATCCATCTGTCTATCTGTCTGTCTGTCTGTTTGTAAAGTGAACTCAATCTGAGTCTATATACATTCCTGAAGAGTGTGAGAAAGGGAGAGACAGAGGGAGAGAGAAATATAGAGAAAGAGACAAAGCCAGCCAGCCAGATAGGGAAACAGACAGACAGACAGACAGTGTAAGAGAAATATAGAGACAAAGCAAAACAGACAAGTAAGAAGACAGTGACAGACAGCAGGAGACAGAGAGAAGATAGCGAAGAGAGAGAGAGAGAGAGAGAGAGAGAGAGAGAGAGAGAGAGAGAGAGAGAGAGAGAGATAGGTTGACAGAGAGAGACAGACAGCCGGAGAGAGAGAGAAACAGGCAGAGAGCCAGACAGATGGAGAGAGAGAGACAGAGCGACATCTAGAGGGAATATAGAATAAGAGACTAAACAAGACAGACAGACAAGAAGACCGAGACAGACAGCAAGAGACAGAGAGTAAGAGAGAAAGCAAGACAGGCAGACAGAGAGAGACAAACAGACAGACAGACAGACAGTGAGAGAGGAGGGACTATGAGGCCAAGATCATTCTGTTCATTCATACAAAAGGAAAGAGGAGTAAAAAAACACACACACACACTCTCACACACACACACACACGACAGCCATCTTCTCTCCAAGCCGCAACAGCAGCTGTAACCATGGCAACGTGATGGCAACAGCTGATGAGCTCACCGGCATTGCAGCTAAAGAGCAAGAAAGGAGTGTGTGTGTGTGTGTGTGTGTGTGTGTGTGTGTGTGTGTGTGTGTGTGTGTGTGTGTGTGTGTGTGTGTG
>JAQQZR010000038.1:4384235-4408044 GCA_030068235.1 Notoglanidium macrostoma
TCCTGTATTACGCTAAATATGATCCTCCTGAAAGATCAATGATTCCTCTGCTTCCTCTAGTGCTGTGTGTGGGTGTGTGTGTGTGTGTGTGTGTGTGTGTGTGTGTGTGTGTGGGTGTGTGTGTGTGTGGGTGTGTGTGTGTAGGATTTGTTTCCTTTTCCTGCTGGTCCTTATGCCTTCCTTCCTCCTCTGCTCTGGAAGGGAAACCCACTCTGCGTGGCCAGACATTGTCAAGTCATAAGTTTCATTGTTTATAACAGAGGTACTGAAACACACAGCATGCAGTGACATTCCTTTATTTCTCTCTCTCACACACACACACACACACACACACACACTTCTGAGCATGTTATATCTAAAAAAAAAATAATTAAAAAGTGGTTTATGGCTGTAGTCCTTATTATACAAGCTCCTTTACTCTTCTGATTGTTTATTATGGATTCACATCCTAGATGACTAAAGACAATGTTCACTAGTGTTCAAAAAACATGTCCTTTTTACGCATAATCACAGAGGTGTCGATCTGGAACAAGACTAAAATTATCATACGACCACAGAGTTGGGAAAAATAATACAGAAGGTTTGTAATTTCTGAAGGGAAGAGCGAGAAAAACACCAACATGTCTGATCAAAACAGAAATAAAATCACAGAGACGCTCCTGCAGATGATTTCATTACTCCAGAGCAGCATGTACATGGATCCTGTTCAAGTCTGGCTACAGAGAGTTGCAAAAAAGGTTTGTTTCCAGCCATTAACTCAACTGTATCCCATTTTTTTCGCTTTTTTCACTTAATGAACTCAACCGTTTAGCTTTTCGCTGTTTCATGCTGCATGTGTGACGATGTGTGCCGCATCCTCACACACCTTCCTCCTTCCTTTTTGTAATATACCTGTGTGTGAGCCTTGTTCAGGAAGCACCCGAAATTCCTGACCTGTGACCTCCGTCGTAATGTGAAACCTCATCACCTGCATATTCACAGGAAAGCATCCATCCATCCTGCTGCACCACCAGCACCACCACGGCTCCTATTTCCTGCACTTCTAAAGGGGTAATGAAAGGCTTCTCCAGATTCTCGCACTCCACAGGCATTGTGCTAAGATGAAAAAAATGAGCTCAGACAAGAAGGTAAGTTTACAACGCATAAATCTGTAAGCTTTAGAAAATCGACACGCTCCCTGTGTGCCGAGTATCTCACACGTTCCCCTTCAAACATCTGATTATATACAATTATCCCTAAAGGAAAATGTGAAAGAAACTTCCAGCAGTTCCATCATGACACCCATCACTGAGGCAAACATTTCCAATTGAAGCAAAAAAAAAAAAAAAGCTTTAAAAATGAAATTACAGACTGCAACTCTGTTATCATCCACTTTGTTTCAACACATCCGACTTTAAAAACTTTAAAACCTTTGCAAACGTTTCCAACTTCTCAAACATCAAATGCAACTGAATCACTCGCCCTCGTTATAACTACTGCAAATTTGGTGTAAAATCGCGTCGTTTTTTTAGACAGTGTCCTGATTTCACCTTGAAAGAAGACAATGAGTTAAAACATGCTGCTATTCCCTTTTCCAGTCAGTAAAGTTTACACGATCGGTAATTGGATCAGTAAATCAGAAGCATTTGACTAGTTCTGTAGTTCTCCAAACATGTCAAACTGAGTATCATGTAACATTACCAGTTCTGAAAATGGCAGCTCGGCTAAAACTGACTAGTCCATCAACAAGTTCCTCCTTACAGCTCAGTGAGCCCCCTTCCTATGATGGAGGATGTAATATCTACAGCAGCGTTCAGGAGACGTTTCCACCATGTACAAATCCAACCTCTGTAGTGAATGAAAACGAGTCAGGACGACTCCACCCCCACCGCGCTACTGATCCGACTCTAAACTAGCCGAACGGGACTGGATAGCGATGCGCAACCCGCGGCTCTGCATGCGCACATCACTGATCAGGACAGAATTCGCTACGCTACAGTGTGAGAATTTAATATTATTTAGCTTTTAAGGACATCAAAAATAATGGCAGGAACAGGAGTTAACACGAAAAACCACTTCACACGCTACACGCAATGTCATGCAAAGTGAAGAGACAGTGAACATTCCATTAAAGCAGCAGAACATTTTATTGGAGAATTGGCTTCATCAACAAAATACATCCAGCTGCTTTCTTTACCATTTGCCTCTCTGGGTTTTTTTTTTTTTTCTCCAGACTAGTCTGTGCGCCCCCTGTAACGCTGACCCAGTCCTCCGTTTCACGCCGGTCTATATGGACACTGTGTAACTCAATTCTATACTACTGGTTATACCAGGTGGATGCGTCGCATTCACTACTGAGGAAGTGCACATGCGACATGCACCATAAAGCATAATTAAGCGTGTAGTTTTCTTTAAAAGCCTCATCAGATGTATTTGTTCCTTAACGACCGCCATGACGAATCACTCGCACATGTTTTCAACGTGTTTCATTTCCAACTCGGAGAACAATCATTTAAACTCATACCGATTGCGTAATTGTTTTACTGTGCTGGGATGCAGAAATAAAGCACCAAGAACCGTCCCATTAATAAAGCCATGTTTATCGTCTGGTTCTGCCATAAAAACAGATGAGAGGAAGGCCGCCAGTTCTGTGTTTGTTTTACAGCTATAAGTGATTAACCAAATCCACTCGTTTATAACAACCCACTGACGCCTGCTTAGTGATGACCTCTGACCTGAGCTTTAGCTGAGAAACACACACACACACACAAACTTTTCAAACTCTCATACAGCCTGCTAGCTGACCTTTACTCCACATTACATATAGACAGTTACTGTTGCTAATATGTAATGTTAATGTTATCTGACGTTAGCTACAATGTTAGCTTTCTGCTGAAGAGTACACACACACACGTTTACGTGTATACGCATATATACACACACACACACACACACGTATACACACGTAGATACAGTTGCACAACAGGAGTGTAATGATTCAGCCAATTCGATTCAGTTCATGATATTGGGTTCAAAATTTATTTTTCCAATCACAACTCACATCACACATTTACACATCACACACATCAGAACGTCAGCTTCCATTTTCTGATATTTACATATAGATGTGTTAAACAACGTAGAACATGGCACCTTTTGTTTAAACCCATCCATTTTTCAAATGATCAAAAATACAGGAATATGTAACTGACGGGTGTTTCTTCATGTCCCAGGTGTGTTAGATTGATTAATGGAACAATTAATAATGGCCTTGCTGTTCCAGTACTTTCAGAGGGGACTGTAAATACTCTATATACCAATAAACACACACACATACGCACACACACACACTTGTCTAGTGTCTCCACATGGGAGAATTTTCAAATTTAGCTCCAGCTTCCTTTGTAGCACTTTCATTACTCCTCATTGTACTCACGAGTAAACTGTGTGTGTGTGTGTGTGTGTGTGTGTGTTACTATATGTGCTGATGTGTGTGTTAATGTTTAGCTGTAGCATAGCATTAATTAACTACATTAATATGTCAGTGGAAGGTCCTTGAAAGGATAAGAGAAACATGTGTGCGCATGGGTTTTTGTGCCTTTGTGAGGACCAAATGTGAAATTTTACTATCCATGAGTGGACAATTTTGGATTGTCCTCACAGCAGTTTTACAAGTTTTATAAACATAAATAACTAAAAAAAAAAAGAGCCAAAAGTTTCCTTTTCATTGCTGGGGTTAAGGTTAGGGTCGGGTTTAGGTGCAGGTGTAGCGTTAATTAGCTGCATTAATCATTATATCAATGCACAGTCCTCACAAAGATTGTAAAACCAACATGTGTGTGTGTGTGTGTGTGTGTGTGTGTGTGTGTGTGTGTGTGTGTGTGTGTGTGTGTGTGGGCACTCCTTATCACTCATGCAGCTCCCATTTTGCTGGTTTCTCACCCCTGAAACGATTCTGTTTGTTTAGTAGAATTAGAAACCCGTGACCAAGCACTGAACTCCTGAGCAAAAACAAGAGAAACAAAAACCCCTGAAAACGCAATGTGAGAATAAATTCATTAATTTTTCATTCCAAAATGTAAACAAGTACACGCTGAAAACGAAACCCATTGAAACTTCCCCAAAACAAACACTCGAGTTAATGATTATTGACTTTGCACATTCCATGTGGTGGAAGTTCACAGGCACTGAACAACTATTTGGCAGAAGTTAAATCCTGAATAAGAGTCTGATCTGTATGATATGATAAAATATGGTCTGTTGTCTCCTTTGGATTGGTCAGTTTTATCGTCATGTTTTTGTTGCTAAAAAATATTAGTTTGATTGGAAACATTACTTTTCTACAAATATCAAGGATCTGGATCATCTACACTACACAGTTCAGCCTGTGCATTATTAGTGCAGTCTTAAACCATGTGGACTTGTTCTGTTATTTTAATAAACTTGTCTGCGGTTCCTGTCATATTCTATAAAAAAATAAATAAATGCACATTGCATAGCTGTCATGGTGGCCATTTTGAACCCCAAATCATAACATGGACATATTCAGCTAGCTTATAAAAGGGTTCCAGGATGCCTTGTGATGATAATCAGTATAATCTTCCTTCACTTCTTAATAATCAGTTCTACAATATACTGTGCCATTTAACATTATGTTATTCCTGGTATTCTAAAGCATCAACACTATATTACACCCTTGGAAGGAGGGCACCTAGGTAGGCATCATCTACCATTCAGGAAGACAGCATAAGTAAGGTGTTCTCTAAGGTGCCTCCTTAATGCACACATTTCAAGGCTGCATCGGACATAAACGTCTTGAGAAGGCTGTATCATCATAATATTGTAATATTCTCATGATAGTTTTGTTCATTTTCTTGATTGTGGCTACCTGTTGCTATGCTAGCCTTGTATCACAAACTCACAAACTTTAGACTGCGTGATTTCAGCCGTCTTTTAAGATTTCTACTGATCATGCTGTACGAAAGCTCAATAAACTCTGTGTGCGTTCTCAATGTGAGATTATAGTGTATGATGAAGATCCTCTAATGACAGACCTACGATTAAAGAAAATGAATACATTGTACTACATAGAGATCGGCGTGACTCGGGCTCGCATAAACAATAATTGAGATTGGATTGTGTCCATTAGCATGTTTTGTTTACTCTCCATCACTGCTATCGTATTTGTAGCTGCGCGGTGGTTTGCTCTCCTCCTATTGGTGAATTTTAGATGAGCCTCATGGTAGCGGCGCTCACAAGCTAAGCTTTTAATCACAGATTTCTCACACTGACAGAACGATACTCACAATGGCTCTAAATGATGCTTTCTAATGCTGATGATCTCAATTCATGTCCAAAGAATTGATTTACGGGCAAATCCGTACAACATAAAGAGGCCATTTTGGATACTAGATACGTTTCATGCTTCATGTACCTTGTAATAAACTACATTGATGTGATTTAAGAAGATCAGAGAAGGTTAATCTCATCACAGTGACACTGAAGTGGGAGTGGAGAAATGCAAAAACCAACCAAAAGAGAAAACCATCAAGCATTCCAGAGTCCAGGGATACACACTGCTTCTCCAGACTTACCTATGCACTTGATCTCAAAGCCTCGTGGAGGTTTGAGGGCCCTGCGTGTCCATCCTTCCCTGAGCACTTCCAAGTGGTCCTCCTTGCCCTGGATGAGCAGGACGTGCTCGTCTATCCATCCCAGGAAGAAGGTCTCTGCTATGGCGTCTGTCACCTTCTTGTTCCAGAAGTGCTGCATGTTCTCTGCTTTGAAGTCAGCAAAGATCTCGTATCCGGTGTGATGGTGCTGGAGCTTCTCCGTGACCGTGGGAGAGTTGTCCGAGCCCACACGGCTCAGCACGATGGCCAGGGAGTGAGGGGCGATCTGAAGGAACTTCTCCATCTCCTCCTTCTCGCTCAGCTTCTCACAGGAAGGCCATGAAGGCTACACTCCACACTGCAGCTTCACTGCGCATGCAACACACCAACACACCGCCACATCTCACTGGCTCATATGTGATCTGAGGAACGAGTTCACGGTAAATCCATGCAGTCCGTCACCGAGCCTCAGATCGTGACGAAACGCACGATCGGTAAATATGCCAGAATAGAAAGAATAAAAAACATGCATTGGCAGAAAACAGGTCAGTCATCACTGGGTTGTGCTTTAAAAATCCACCGCCTGCCTCACTGAGCACATCATCTCGCGCACGCGAAATTCATCCGTTCATCTTCACGCCTTTTATGAAATGCACCGGCACGCGCCCTCCTCCCTCCGTTCCTCCTCACGGAGGCTCGCGCGCTGGAGACTGTGCCTCTTTTTTCTTCAAAAATAATTGAAAAAAAAATATTTTTAACACTCACACACACACGATTTATGATTCCGCTCTGAAATCGTATGAAATCTTAAAACAGCGCGCGCTGTTCTCTTCTTATCTCGTATGTCTCCCGGTGCCGCGCGCTCGACGTGCCGGCAGCTCGAGACTCCGGACGCTTCCTCTGGTAGGGTTTTTGCGTGGAAGAGACGCGCGAGCGTTAGACCGAGAGGAGGAGGAGAAGAGCGCGCGCAGATGTTTCCGTCACTCCACCTACAGGCCGGACTGCGCTGACGCACAATACTGACCGATATCGCGATATTTACAAAGATCAGTGTTCCGCGATATCGCAATATTTTAATAAACTAAAGTGAATATATTTTTTACTTGATCAGTTTAAAAGATAATAATATAAAATAAAAAGCCGCATTTAAACAAAAAATTAAGGCAATTATCAGAATTAAAACAGGTTATATGAATGTACAAGTACTTTATACAAAAATGTAGAATTTATGTATTTATTTATTTCTTTCTTTTTAGATGGAGCTAATTCACGAATTTGGAATATTTGGATTACAATAATTTATTTGTTTGCTTGTTTGTTTGTTGCATTAGTCTTCTCATTGCTGTCTGTGTGGTGATTTTATACAAACATGAAATGCTCCACAGATAAACAAATCAAATCAAAATCAAATCCCTTCTGAGTCTGGTTCCTCTCAAGGTTTCTTCCTCTTGCCGTCTCAGGGAGTTTTTCCTGCCGCCGTCGCCACAGGCTGCTCATTAGGGAGATATATAGATACATTTATAGATTCATAAGATTATATTCAGAACCTATCTACTTCTGAGAAGCTGCTTTGTGACAATGTCTGTTATTAAAAGCTCTATACAACTAAAACTGAATCGAATTGAACTGAAAATTATAAACCTTTTTTCACTTAAAATAGTAAATATTTGGTTGAAGGAAAATTTATGGCACTGTTCTTGTTATCATAAAGCTTTCCATTTAAAGCTTGAATCTAATTCTGTTATTAAACCTGCAATTTACCAATTTCTATAAAGTTAGGAAATTCAGATAATATTGCATTAAGTGATATTACATAATTCTTTATCAATATAGTATATTAATTATTTCATTATTAAGAATTTGTCATCTACCATTATTAAAAATAAAAAGAGAATAAGTGGTCTATCATTTAATATGTCTTCCAAGTTAAAGACTTTGACTTTTGAATAAGTGCACTGACACCCAGTTCCTGTTTACTGGAATGTGATCATTTAAGGAGGAGTTTAATAAAATTGCTGTTTTTGGGAGAGGCGTGTGATCAGTGAACTGTGAGATAAAGACCTGTGGAGGTGTGAAAGCGACACTGGGGGTTTTTTTGTTGTTGTTTTAAAGATCCTCCGAGTGAACACGACACCACGCGCCTGTCACATGAAAGACTCACAGAAGTAAATCATCACCTCAAAGAAAACCTGTAAAAGTACACGTTTAACACTTTATCATGGATTTTTTATTTATATTTGTGGGTTTCTTTTTTATTCAGTGTGGCTCACAGCACAAATTTAGAACATTTAAAAAAGAATTTTAGGAATGAAATGATTGTGATGAAAAACGACATCGTGCACTTCAGTGTCCTGTCATGGGTTGCCAAAAGTCTCGACATTCCACAACATTTAACCTTGTAAAAAAAAAAAAAAAAAATGGATAAAAAGAACACGTTGTTCATGAGTGGTAACATTACCCCTGATTTATTCCTGACTTAATCTTTCTTAATCGTCGGAGAAATCAGAGTCCAGGATTAAACGTGTTGTGTTTAATGAACAGGAGATACGCATCACACTGACGCTTTTGGTTTATGTTGTGTTTTGAAACACAACGCAGATGACGTCGCAGCATTTTATAGAGTAAGAGAAATGGCTTTCTCATAAATTTTAGAATCACAATTGTAAAATCATGAATGTGAAACCTTTACTCTGACTGAACCCAGAGACACTGCTGTCTACGTAACAGCGAGCAGTAAACTCTCGCTCATTACTGCCCCCTGCAGGTCACTTCACTACATCACTGCTCATGTACTGTCCGGATCGCCGTCGTGATAAATATACATCAGTGTAAGGTTTCATATTTGGTGTCTGTATCAGATTATTTGCTTTTAAAAAATTTCTTCAGGTGGATTATTTTGGATATTTGCAGCACAAACACACGTGTGAAGAAGCAGGAGCAAAGCTGGGGCTGAATTCTTTCTCACCCAGACTCGAGACTCAAGCAATCAATCACTGTCAGTCCTGACAGATGGTTACATGATCCGGCACACCCAATCCATATAATGAACATAAACAAGGTGGATTATTCACTCATTTACAACATTTTCCTCCAAAATGGCTTTGGAAGAGCGAGGAACTAACGGCTCACCTAATGTAATCACACGCTGTCCAATCAAATGTACAAATTACACAAAAGAACAAATGACAGAACCACAGGCTCTGTAGGTTTTGTTTTGTTTTTGTTTTTTTATGAAAAATGAAAACTTTTCTGTTCATTTTTTCACTTTTCTGTTCATTCATATCATGAATCCAGGAGAGAATTTTAAAAACATTTTTTAAAGAATTTCAAAACCATGAAAGTAGCTGTATGTCTTTAAGTGTGTAAAATTTTCCCTTTAAATAATTTCACTTTATTTGTATTGTGCCAACAGGAAGACCTTGACATTAATAGTTTTATGATCGTGATGGTGATCAATATTATCATCAGATTTCAGCCGGCTCACTCGTCCCATAACTAAGATCTGATCCATTCCGCGTTCATATGCTTATTCTGTATGTAACGGACCAGAACCAGCCTCGGTCGTCTCGCACGCAGCCGTGAAGGAAAGAAAAGAGAAGACATATTTTGTTCAAAGCTTCCATGTATGACAGGAGTTAAAAAAATTGTTGCAGTTGGGTGGATTTGCAGAGGTTTGGCTGCACAGAGAGCTAGCAAGTAGCAGTCATGCGATTTCAAATCAAAAATAACACATAGGATTATGGGAATTGTGAGCTGGCCGCATTAATTTTGTACATCATCACTTCTGTGAAAAGGATTAATGTACTTCTGTGTGCACTCATCCTGTATTTGCCCCGCTCCCAGGGAGGTCTTAGTCAGAATTAGGTCTTAGGTGAATTAGTGTCTTACAGCTTCTTAGCAGCAAACATGGTGCAGTTGTGTGCTGTGAAAATGTCAATTACCTTTTCCCGAATAAATGTAAAATGTTTCGAGTTACTTACTTTGGAAGATGGCGGAGTTTGAGCGAGTTGGCGGTTTTCTGATTTCCCAACTCGGGGCTGTTCAATGCCCCGGAATGCTGCTACCTCAAACTGATTGAGAATCCCATCTTCAATCCGCGAATCCATCAATAAGAAACAGCCGTACCGTTTTATTTACCTCTCAGATGTATCCGACGTCTAATATTGACGATCCGGAGTCTTCGACTCACCTCAAACACATAGGGTAATTATAAAAAAATTAAATAAAATAAATAAACACTGCCTAGACGTCTTGGATGGTTAAAGTGGACTGGCGTGGGTGAGAAGGTGGAGGATGAGAAATCCTCCACGGCAGGAATAAAAAGACTCCAGAAACTCTTCACTGTTGGTTGACGCTGCTGTCAAGTTTGTTTAGACAGGACAAGGGCGTGGACTTTAGTTCTTAAACGCTACTGGCTCTTGTGTAAATCAGTTAAGTATTCCAACTTCCTGCACACCGTCACTGACTTCCTGTTTCAAAAGGAAATGCGGCAGTTCACGACTCTCAAGGCGTTTAATGAAGATCTCAATAAAAGTAAGTAAAAAAAATAAGTAAAATGTGTCATAATATAAACATTTTTCTCAGCTCACAGATTTCGTGTCGCTGTGAACGAAGATTTCAGCCCTGAATATAAAAAGTCCCCAAACTGAGAGACATCCGAGAATGTGAGACTCGTGCATCATTTGCTGCTTTTGTGTTTCTAAACCTTAAACACACCAAACTCGAGGCAAGGTGTAAAGCACAGGTTTATTTAAATACCCAAAACTTATTAAAAAAAAAAAAAAAAAAGTAACCTAGAACCAAAAAAAAAATCCCCAAAAAACATTACATCAGACTCAACAAAGCAACAGAAACACAGAACTGTTCTCTCAAACTGGAAGACATTTTGAAATTCTCCATCTTGGTGTTAAATAAAATCAAAATCAAAACACAGACGTGATGATCGTCAAACCCTGTGCACGTTTTTATAATAGTCATTTTCACAACACTGAGCCTAAAATGAAAAAATAAAGTCTGAAAAAGTTTCTTTTCAGTATCTTATGAACACTGACGACAGTTTTGTGAGTCCTTCCGCAGGAAGACCGCGGCTCGTGTCCTGGTCCTGCGTTCCAGCTCTGTAACACTCCCTCATCAGCTTTCACCGTGTGTTTGTTTCGTTTCCTTTTGGGTGGCTTTATAATAACGGCGCCAACTCACAACCTTTTAAACTAACTAGTAAATTCAAAGGAATAAAGCGCAATCTGAACAGATGTCAGTGTTGAAATATGACATGTTTTAATGCGCTTTAAGAGTAAATGGCATCAGAGCACAGTGCATTCTGGGACGTCAGTAGTGACGCTGACTCACTCGGGATGGTGGGCGGGGCTTAATCCAGGACAAGTGCTGAGGGGAAGCAGGCGAGGGAGTGTCACGGTCCAAACTGGAACACGACCTTCGTTAGGCTCCACAGATCCACTCCGACTCAAAACTAGGAGCTGTTCCACACGGCGTGTAGAAACCAATCAGCACGGGGAGATGATTTTTCTGACCAATCAGCGAGTCGACAATTTAACTCTGATCGTTCAGTGCACGGATCTGCAGACGGGTGTTAACGAGTAAAAACACAGGCTGAAGCTGAAACATACCGCACAGCGTGTTCTGGTGTTTAGCGTGTGAGAAAGATCAGCGTGAATCTGTGGAGCACAAACATTCTGGATCAGTCTGGAACATTCCTTACACGTGGCTCATGCTAGCCGTCTCGCTCTCTTGTACACGCGAGTCGTTTGTGAGCCACTACCTGGACCGGCGGTCCTTCTTGGTCCTCTCTGTGCTTTTGTCCATGGTCTTTTCACTGTCTCCTCGGCACTTTGGACAGTACCACTTGCCCTTGGGTTTGTAGGTGAGTCCGACGCAGGAGAAGTGGAACCACTCGATGGGGCACTGCTCGTTATCGCAGCCGATCATCTCGCCGTAGGAAACCTGCTCACACAGGCAGTACGTCGGCTCGTTGGGGTCGATGTTGAACTCCACGGTGGGAGAAACTTCACGTTCCGGTTTCGCTTTCGAGCGCTTCTTCTTCTTAGCAGATTTGGACTTTTTCTCACGGGGCGGCTGAGCCGCAGGTTCGTCGCTCGGGTCCTCCAGAACCCCGTTAGCACCGTTTGCGCTGTAGCACGAGTCACGGCTCTCGCTGTTGCGGTGGCGACGAGGCCTGCGGGACGACGAGCGCTCTGCTACAGCGTTAGCGCTGACGCTTCCTGTATCGTGACGAGATTTTTCAGCCGGTCTTTCAGCATCGCTCGGTTCCAAGAAGCACGGAGAGTGAGCCTCCATCTGGCGCGAGCGGTTCTCCACCACCTCCATCATCTGCGTGACCACATGGATCTTCTCGTCGCCGAGCTCCTGGCTGCTGATGAGGGCGCGCTGCAGCTGCATCTGGAGACGCTTCCTCTGAGCGCCATCCGCCTCCTTCTTATACTTCTCAAACACCTCGTCTACCTCCTTTAAGATCTCTGAGAGAAAAACACAAACATGAAGTTCAGAGGTGAAGGGTCTGCGTTTGAGAGTTCAAATCCCAAAACTGACTTTAGCTGATATCAGGTGATGCTCGACAACGACAGGAAATTACAGAGATCTGGATGTATTCTACAATTAATGATCAAAATAAAGCGTGCTAAAAACTGCGCCCTGTGAAAACACGATACAAAGCATCAGTATGGCGTTTAAAACTGAACGTTTAAGGTTGAGGAGCGCGAGCACGTCTCCAGCCTGCAGAACTTTACTGTTGAAACCGGACATGTATTTGGAACAACATGTCTCTGAAACCTTTTACAAAACTATGAAGTCGTCTCGTCACAACGTCTCTGGGTACGCAACCGGACACACCTCCCCGCTGACCAATCAGGAGACGCCTAAGTGACGCACAACATCGTGGCGCGCATCACTGCGCCACTGTATAGCTATATTTGTGTCACTAAATCAGAAATGACGTGACGCATCACGTGCTGCAACACTACAGTGTACACGCCACTAAGAGTTTATTCCAACCAAATTCAACACAATATTGCCATTTCATCACCAGAGTCCCAAAACGCCATCATTTTAACATTTGTCGTCATGGTAACCGAGTGAATTTGACGGACAGGTAGATTAAAACCCTGACAAGACTGTAATAAAATCCTAAATGATAACTTTTAGGTATTGTAAACTTCGATGATGAACACCTGTAGTGCATTTGCAATATGGCCTTTATTACCTGCTCAGGTGTGTGTGTGTGTGTGTGTGTGTGTGTGTGTGTGTGTAGGTGGAACGCAATAAAAGAAAACCCTGGACTGGATCTGACCTCTCAGGATTGGGACCCGAATCTTCTCTACATACTAACTAAAGTACACGCCTGCACTTTATCCAGCAGCCTGCAGGGACAGATGGACATGAAGAACAAAATGGAGTGATATCTGAGGGAAACTGGAGGTATTAGCTGTTTTTAAAGATTTGAAATTAAAGCATTAAAGCTGACAGAGTGGAGGACTGATGAGCAAAATGGCTGAAGGCGAGTGGAGAGAGAGAGAGAGAGAGAGAGAGAGAGAGAGAGGGTGAACAGTGATTAATATGAAAAGTAAAGAGGAGATGATGAACGTTTTCTGAGGGATGATGAAGATGATGCAGAATTGTTTATACTTAAAAACATTGGATCTGATTGAAAGAGAAAAGAGACCAGATCAGATCAGAAAGCTAACTGGATATCCAGAACACAAGCACAGCGTTTAAAACCTGGACTTAGAGATGGTTTAAGATGACAAACCTTGATATTTGGTGTCGATTTCCCTCAGAAGTGAAACATTTCTCTGAATGTCCAGAGGAAGCGACTCGACACACTCCAGGTAATCCTCCACATAGCTCACGAGCTGCGAATTTTCCGCGTTTGGATAATGTCCTAACATTGTAAAAGCGACGCATTAAGCAGCCAGGAGGTGTTCGGTACAAAATACACCGCTCACAAGTTTTATTAAACCGAATAAATCGCTGTAGGTGGGTATATGTGAGTGTTTCTTTCTCCCTCTTCTTGCCTTTCCGGGCAAAATTCACTTCTCTGACTACGAGAACTCCCCTCAAACAAAACTGTAGCTACTGCGCATGCGCAAGATCCGCCCATCTTAAAAAATTGCCGCGTTTGGTGCGAGGAAGGGAGGGAGGGGGAGCCGGGGCAAGCGCTCGTGTCATTCTGCGTCTTCAGGACCCGCTTTAGGTAGCTGTGATATACGCCTGATTAAATATACAAACAGCCAAGATTCAAGAACTTTTCCTCAAGAACAAACTGTTTATGTACAAACAACTTGACTTTTAACATGCTTACATAAGACTAATAGGCTCAGGTGCATATAACAAAAGAGGAAGTCAGATAGATACAAGAGGTCGAAAGGGGAAAAATAATAAAATGAAATATTAAAATATAAACAAATATATAAGTAAATGGTTATGGCTTTTTTTTGGGGGGGGAATTCATAATCTTCTGTTGAATCAAGAACTTTAAAGGTTGCTTGTAGAGTGAGATTCTTAGTTTGCACATTCCCCATGGGCACTGCAGTACAAAATACAGACAAGATGATGATGATAATAATAATAATAATGATAAAAATAATAATAATAAAGATTGTAAAGTAAATTTAAAGTAATGTATAAAAGTATAAAGGTACAAATAATAAAAGGAATAACATAAAATACAACAGTGTTGAGATAATATGAGTAATATGATAATATGAGTGATATAAATGTAAAACTATTGGTATAAATTATTGTGGTCTTAATATGGTAAAGTGGTAAACAGATTGTTTCAGACAAAAATCTTTAATCAGCTGTGCATGCAGTGTGCTTCTGTGGCTGTATGAATATATCACAACATCTGTACCTATATATGCATGTATGTATGTATGTATGTATGTATACACAGTAAGGTTCACTCTTGGTCACATTTACATGTGGTAGTCTGCTGAATAAAGGTTTTTATATGAGGAATTGTGAAATACAGTGTAATTTTAAGTTACATATTAAAGAGGACCGAGTAAGGCCCAGTACATGCTGTAAACTCTTACAACCTACAACTTTACAGCCCAAGGATGCAAGGATTTAGTACAGAAAAGGAAGATTATTTTTAAAACATTGCATGGACAGAGAATCAAGACAACTATAAAGAGATTTATAAAAAGCATTGGATATTTATCTGTAATTGACTGATTGTTATTGTGTTTTAATTTTTACTCTTTATTTACTTTTATAAATTTTTTTTAACATATAATATTTCTGATTTTTATTTTATTATAATGCCCTGCAAAATTAAGTGTTTTTTCCTTCAAAAATATTTTAATAATTTAGTTTTTTGACATTTTATATAAAGTATATGGAATTTTATCAGAATGTTATAAAACGCCTGAATAAAACTGGTGGTTATTGATCAAATTAATTTGAGGGCATTTTTTCGGCGTCCCTACAAAATGAATGCCCTCGTTTCGAGCTGACGTTTGAAAATGGCGGTCCATGTTTCCATGGGAACGGATCATTCCACTGAGCGGAAGCGGAAACGGGGGGGGGGGTTACGTGTTACGTATTACTAAGTTTGTTCTCACCTTAGTGTATAAATATTAGTGATTGTTTTAAATGGCTAATAATTTTAATATATAAAATATAATATAAATTACATCTAGTAGCTTGTTGACATTGGTGGTGGAATAAAAGTTTATAAAAATGAATACGTATATAATATATATATAATATATATAATATAAATTAAATTAAGGTTATACAAAACAAAACAAAAGTAGGCGCATCCTGAGAATGAGCCCCGTTCAGTTACAGTGATCTGTACCTGCATTCCTATCGTGATGACCAACATGGCTTGTGATACTCTGCTCTGTCAGGAAGTGACGTCTTAGCAGGAAGCAGTACCGTTACAAGCTCATGAGCTGCAATTCAAGCAGAACATCTCTGTTTCATGTCCGGGGACTTTCCCCTAAGCAGAGGGAGAGAAACTGGTTCTCAGCGCGTGGCTTAGACAGCAAGTATTCAGGCATGCGCAGTAGTAACACCTCCTCTGAGGATTAATATACAACGGCATGAAACTTGTTGTTTCCATGACGGTAGATTATACATACTCCTCAAATATGAATTGTACACATATAATATGTGTAATAGACGTTGCTGTGCTGTTCGACATGTTGATAATACTCTCGTTTTTCTGCATTAAGTCTCGATTCAGAAGCACGAACTCGGTATGCAAATGAGGTTCACGTGACTGAAATAGACTCATTCGCCACCCTGATTGGCTACTCCTCTGTCCTAAATCTCTCTGTCACTTTCATCAACAAATTTTATCATCTTTTATAACATTTCTTACGTGGCTATCAATGTAGTTTTAAATCTTCAATTAGCAGCTATACGCATTTTACAGCACCCTTATTAAGGGGGAAAAAATTTAATATTTGGAAAAAGAAAATAATGCCGTATATTTAGTCATTTATGACCATATAATAAAAACCGTATTATTAAATACATTTTATTTATGATTATTGTATCCATGACACTTTTAGATGTTGGAATTGAAGCAAAATAATGAAGCAAAAAAATTAATTAATAAAATAACAATAGCATAAAAATATGCAATATAAAAATGATCTATTATGAAGTGCAGCTGTATTATTATTATTATTATTATTATGATGATTATTATTATTATTGTTGTTGTTGTTGTTGCTTGTTGTGTTGTTATTGACTGGTAAATCAAAAATACAAAATAATAATAATTGTATAGCATTTATGCCCTATTATTCTCTCTTCCTCATGAGGCAGTGTTCACTCAGGATGTCACAATATCAGACTCCAGTAACAACACACATGCTTGGGGAAAAAAAAAAAAAAAAAAAGCTTGAAATTTGATCCAGGGTTACACAACCTCTCTCTGTGTGGTTAGAAAAGAATGAATGAAAAGAAAGAAGAGGTGCAGAAACACACACAACACCGAGCAGGACCAACTAACCGGAGAGACAGGTAAAGTTTTCTGTATACTAATCCTCTGCCTACATCAGACTGACTGAAAGTGAAATGCATGCTCTGGATAGTGATGAACTGTGAATGTGTTATAGCATGGAGATGTAAACGTGGAGTGAATAATAACGGAATGCTACACATTCAGTCTGATGTCCACATTGCAAGTGCGCTCTTGTTATCTGTAAGAAATAAAAATATTATATAGCACCAGCTCCGAGCTTTATGCTCATGATGAAGGATCGTCCATTCTATTTAAAGTTTAGGAGACTAACCAGGAGTTTTATTTACAATTATCTTTTGTTTGTTTTTTATTTTTGTTTATTTAGTTTGTTTCCTTTGTTATTTTCTTTATTTCTGTTTTTTTCACACTGTAAAGCACTTTGCATTGTAAAATTGTAAAAAAAAAAAAAAAAAAAGAAATGCAAAGCATTTTAAATGTATAAAATGTTTTGTATCAATAAAGTTTCTGATTATTGTAATGAAAACCCCATTTTCCTGTGCATGATAGCTAAAAGGGTGATATTCCACCTCTGGAATCCTGGAGAGGAAGTGTTGGGATATTTAATTATGAATTATGATTATATCATTAAATTAATTATACAGTACTGTGCCAAAGCCTGTAAAGCAGAAATGCTTTGAGAGCTGATTAAATAAACAGATTTAGATAAAAGTCTAGTATAAAAGGCAGTAAACAGTAATAAACTAAAAAATAATAATATCTGGTGTGAGAACCCTTTGCTCTTTAAAACTGTATCAGTAGTCAAATGTACTCTTTGTGGCATTTTAAAGGGAATGACTTGCTTAGCTTTCTGCCACAGTTCTTCTGTACTCCCGGAGTGTGTGGTTGTTTTTGGAAGTAAAAACTGATGGCCTTCATTATGGGTTTTATCTGAAAAGTGGTGCATTATGTAACATGTTATTTCCCCAACTTGTACACGGAACCGCATATGTGATTATATTTAAATATATTTCAGTCAGCAGAAGATGATTTAGGTGGTGAACTTTTATGTGTACAGACATTTAGATTCTAAAGTCAATGAATTTTATTGTCATTACGGTTAAACAGTTACAGCAACGCCAAATCACTGAAATAACAAAGACGTTTTTATATAAATAGTGATAAATAAAAAAAAAGAAAAGAACAAAGCAAGGTCAGTTAGGGATTCGTGTGTGAGTCTGTGAGCGTGTGCAGTGCCACTGTAATCTGCCTCTAATGTAATAATAATAATAATAATAATAATAATAATAATAATGTCATGAATATGCAGATCCAACAAATGCATGTTCTGTAAAAGTATATTTCTTCATGTTGCCCCGCCATGCTGAGGGAATCCTGCTACTACAGTATATAATCCTAATGTACAGATGTGATAGGTGACGAAATGTGTTCTGTCTTAATACAGGTTCAGGGTTGAAACAAATCAAAGCAAAGTGAATACTGCAGTTCACTTCAACCTGTTCAGTAAATGATTATATTTGACATGAAGGTTAAGATAGTGTACTGTACTATTAGAGAAGGAAAAGTTGTACTAGCATGAGGAGATGTTTTTTTCCCAGTAGAGATAAGGATAATAACACGCAAAAGGACGTGCTGTTATAGGAAAATAATCCACGCTGCGTTGATGAAGCGGAGTTATTGTTGATTATTTCACTATTACAGCACGTGCCCGAGTGTTTTATTCTCCTTATACCACATCCTTTGCCAAATCAAAACTTCCCCGTATTGATGTTTATTTTTTTTATCTGTTTATGCGGAGCGTCCGCCGTACACGTCCCTCTGAATGAGCGGTTACTATAGAAACAGTTATGTTCATAGAATGAGTGCATTAATATAAACCTGCTCCACTGTCAGAGCTGCTGTTCTAGAAACCTTCTGATTCAAGAATTCATCAGCACTGTGGTGTAATCTTTAAATAAAATATTTATCATAATTCCAGGGCTCAAAATGAGCTTTTATCAGGAAGCACTGGTGCACTCATTCCAGGAAATGGAAAAAGAAAAAAACAACTCAGAAATATCCCCAAATTGTGTGAGAAACCAATGCACAGTGTGTCTGCGTGGGTTCTCTGGGTTCTCCAGTTTCCTCCCAAAAAACATGCTGATAGCTGAACTGGCTGCGTGACAATTCACCCGGATAAAGCACTTACTGAAGATGAATGAATGACTTTAAAAACAGAAGGAAGTGAAACACTCAACAAGATGTTGAAATTTTATTCCTAATTTTCCGTTTGTTTTCCCTTTAGGAATAATCAGAAGGGATAATGATGGCCTACACACTCCTGGTGGTGTTCTTGATGAGTTTTGTCTCTCACGCCCTGACACTGGGTGAGAAGCTCACACTGAAGCCTCCTGAGCACGATCTGTTCAACAGCACTCAGTACGCCGTGTGCAGGATGCGACCCAACACCCAGCTGGGGTCAGGAATGCCCAAAGTGTACGGACACGTCCTGTTTAAACAAACCGGGCCGGAGGAGAAGTTACAGGTGATGTTCAAGCTGCACGGCCTGCCTGCGTCTAACTCTCAGTCTCATGCAATACACATTCATCAGTATGGAGATCTCAGTGAGGGCTGCACCTCCACCGGCAGCCATTACAACCCGGGCGGAGTCCACCATCCGCTTCATCCGGGGGATTTCGGAAACTTTATTGCCGGCAACGGGAAGATTCGCCGATCTGTAGAGTCCATAGCCACACTGTACGGCGGGTTATCGGTGCTCGGCCGTGCCGTGGTGATCCATGAGAAGAAAGATGACATGGGACGAGGAGGGAACGCAGGAAGTCTTCTGCACGGGAACGCCGGAGAACGACTGGCCTGCTGTGTGATCGGAATAAGCAGCTCCAAACTCTGGAATAAAACTCATCACTGAATAAATGTGGGGTCGAGTCTGTACATACGGGTCTGATGATATATCGGTGTGACGGTCTATCGTGATAAAATATGAAATGATCTAGCATGGTGTCATTTGGGTGGGACGATACAGCGATATCATGATTATGGAAACATTATATACGCAGAGGGGATGTACATTACAAACATAAAGAAAGAAAGGAAGAAACATATGTTCTGAAAACAAAACAAAAGTAATAAAATATAAATGCAAAAGTAGAAGAAAGAAAGAAGAAGAAAAAACATATTTTCTAATTTAGAATTTCTTGCTACCAATTTCTATTTTCTGTTTTTTTTTCCTTCTCCTTCTTTATTATAAATTATTATTTACATTTTTGATCTGTTAGCATTTTGGTCATTTTCTTGTACTCCCTCACTCAAATTGGGCTGAGAAGGCTGAGAAGTATTAAATATTTTCGTATGTAAATCTTAACCTTAACAAACACTTCCCGGTCTTTATGACGCTGCAACAAGCTTTCTGAACCCAGCGTCAGAAAAAAAATCATATTTTTATAATTTTGTGAAACAACTAAACATTTCCATTTTAAACAATAATCTAACATAAACTAATTTAAAACAAAAAGAAAATAATGAACTAATAGTGTTAGTTCATTGTTTACGTACATGAGCCTTTTGTCTTTTAATCCAGTTCAATTAATCCTACATTCAGAATGTGATTTTTATTTATCTGTATTTGTATTTTTGTAGCTCTCCTTGCATGTGTCACTTGTGTTGTCTGGATCATTTGAAGATCATTTACAGTCATGTTGAACATGATGATCTAAGATGTTTGTGAGTTTGTGTGCACCTTTATAACAGTGTGATAGAACATGTTAGAACATCTACTCTGTTGCTGCAGTAAACTTTACTTTAACTCTCAGGTTCTGCCTTTTGTTTTATCATGTACGTGGTATTTTTGAGGTGCTTTCTAGATTTTTCCAGAGCAGGTCTCGTTAGAAAGCAGTGGGCTGCCGATTACTGTCCAACCAACTTCCATTTTGAAAATCAGACAACAAATAAAGAAAAACAGAAAACTGGAGTGCTATTTTATATTACAAATATTATTAATGCTAAACCTAGATGCAAGACACTAAATAATTCCTACATTATGAATTATAGTAAGCAATATGTAAGACATAAAATGCTGAATGTGAGCATAGAAAATAATCTTGTTCTTGATATCATGTACACTCATTTTAGCTTTTTGAGCTATATGTGAAATTTAAATCATAAAACTACAAAATGTGAAGTATTCCAGAGTAACACTTTTGCTATGGCACAAATTAATTACACTCTAAACGAATTCATAATAATACAAACTGCCAAAGTATGCAAAGTGTCAGAAGATAAAACCATATCTACATCTCCTCAAAGTAAGCATAGTCTAAACGCTTCCCGTGTCGCATCAACGAGACTTGCCGATTTTTGCCGATCACGTTTCGAACGCTGTCGCTCTTTCCCGATCCCTTCCCGAAGATGACCGATCATTACCGATCTTTCCCGAACGCTGCTCGCGGACTGTAGCGCCCCCTGTGCGTTGGCTCGGTATCATTTACATTTTCCAGAATGGAGGAACTTGCTCTCAAGCTCAGCGCGGATGGCATCCAGAAAAAAGTGCTTTCTCCTGGACTAGGGGAAATCCCAGACTATCTGGATGGCACGAAGGTAAAATATAATACAATCGTGCAGCATTTAAAGGAATATTTAAAATAGTTCAAGCGTTTTATTTGTAAGTGTTCTTCGTAATTAGCAGCTAGAAAGCTAACCGGCTAACTAACCTCGCTAGCGGCGCTTGGCCTTGCAAACCGCCTTGTTTACATGTAAACATTCGGTATACATTTGTTTTTATTACTTTCGCATGACATTTGAACATTTTTTTTTGCTTCGGAGGTCTATTAAATACTAAGCTTAGCAGTGCTGCTAGTGAATGTTCTTCAGATGCTGGTACCCATATCGCTATACATCTTGTTTTCGAGATTTTCTCCATTACAGTATTTTATTTTCATTTGTGCTGATGTGCATTTTTATAAAGTTCTGATTAAAAAGGTTCTGCGCTGTTTGTGGTGTGGCTGTAGATGATGATGATGATGATGATGATCCGGTAGTTACAGGATGTGAGTTGTGCTGTATGGCTCATGTCTGTTACTTGAATACATGGTAGATAAAATAGTCAGTAGGCTGCAATCCTGCACCTCATATTAAAGTGCCCCTTAAAAAGCCAAAAGTCTGTGTTTCAGGGATTTCTGTACCTGTTCCATGGTCTTATTGAGTCCAATACTGTAGCAAGAAAAAATATTATAAAACAAAAAAACCTTGTGTCTCTCTATAGTACAAAAAAACAACTACAATTTTCGATGACTCATCCTGTACTAGCTCTGTCTTCATCCAGTTAAACGCACTCAGGAATGTATAAGCCCCGCCCCTGGGGCGTGGCTTACTCTACTGTGGCGCTGACAGGGTTCGTCTGTGTGTCTTTCCGAACAGTATTCCCTATTCTGATGGGGAATAAAATGGTTGGAGTTTATGAAATTGGAAGAAGGCATTTAGTGCGATGTTTTTGTGGTCAATTAGCTTAATTTCATGAATGAACAATTATTGGCACCCCTGGATTAAGTTTTTTTTTTTTTCTTTCTCCAACATAACGGCACTAATAATTCTGTATCTGATCCTATATGGTCTATAAAACATGGTTTAGGTGTATCTTTAATTTTAATGTTTGTAGAGGTTCAGCATCATCAAAACAAGCTGATTTATTTGCAGCCAGGGAATAAAAATGAGGTGCTCACAGCGGGTCCCGGTGTCATGTGATGCAGGAGGGAGTGTGGTGGATTACAGGTGTGTGTGTGTGTTCCCGCAGGTGAAGTTTCATTACCGCAGCAGCCTGTGTGATGGTACGGTGCTGGACGACTCCAGGATGATGGGAGGGCAGAGTAAACCCATGGAGCTCATCCTGGGGAAGAAGTTTAAGCTGCCCGTGTGGGAGTGTGTGCTCAGCACCATGAGAGAGGGCGAGGTCGCACAGTTCACCTGCGACGTCAAGGTACGTGATGCGACGTTCAGTTTGATCAGCTGGTGAGTCCAAAAGTACTCAGGCTTTCTGAACTCCACATTCAGAACATGCAAATCACCTGAGGGTTTTTTTTTTTAAATAAAGTTTTCTAAGTCGGTTGTCTCGGCCGTACATGTTGTGAAATGTCACAGAGCCTGTTTTTAGCTGTTTATTTGTACCATCTCGTCCCTTGGTGTTGCCTCCCCCAGCACACGGCTCTGTACCCACTGGTGTCTCAGTCTCTGCGGAACATCAGCGTGGGTAAAGACCCCCTGGAGGGACAGAGACACTGCTGCGGAATCGCCCAGGTCCACTCTCACCACTCACATGGACACAAAGACCTGGAACAGCTCCAGACCAACCCTCAGCCCCTCATCTTCACCATGGAGCTCCTGGAGGTGCGTGTGGGTGCGTGTGTGGGTGGGCGGGGTTTACAGTGTGGTATGGGTGTATGAGTAGGTAGCTAGACAGATAAAGGCTTTGTGGAATGTTCCAGAAGCTCTACATTGGTCTCTAACAGAATAGCACCATGGAATATGGGGTGTGCTTGTGTGTGTTTCAGGTTTTGCCAGCAGGCTCATTCGCTTTGGAGACATGGGCGATGACAGACGAGGAGAAGCTGGCCGCCGTGCCGCAGATCCACGAGAAGGGAAACGCGCTCTTCAAGAATGGAGACACGCAGGGAGCCGCCGAAAAATACTACAACGCCATCGCCTGCCTGAAAAACCTCCAGATGAAGGTAGAACCTGCACGGTGCTAGAGGGGAAGGGGGGGAGTAAAGGACACCAAAGAGAAAGCTAGAAGATGCAGAGACTGACTGAGATGAGTGACAGAGTGAGCAAGAAAGACAGTGAGCGAGAGAGAAACATGGGGAGAAAGAGAGAAAGACAACGCGTGAGACCGAAAGAGAGTGAGACAGAAATGGAGGGATGGTGTGATGGAGCACTAACCCACACAGCACTCAGTGTGATACAGTTCATTCATGACATCGTCGATATAAACTCATTGCTCAGCTCCTCTGAACTTCATCACAGAATTCATGATATTTCAGGTTTCCTCCTCACCGTGTATCATGGTATATATTACTGATGCGCTATTACACCTCTATTCATGTCTCATAACAGCCTTATTCATTAGCCTGGTATTAACATTAATAATAATCATTTTAAACTGGAATGTTAGTGGCTAAAGCTTGCTGTGTGTGTGTGTGTGTGTGTGTGTGTGTGTGTGTGTGTGTGTGTGTGTGTGTGTGTGTGTGTGTGTGTG
>JAQQZR010000038.1:4408144-4422986 GCA_030068235.1 Notoglanidium macrostoma
CACACACACACACACACACACACACACACACACACACACACACACACACACACACACACACACACACACTCCATCTGAAAGTCCAGTACATTTAAACTTGTCTGTAAGTTTCTAGTCATGTTTCTCTCTCTCTCTCAGATAATGTGAAGGCCTACTTCAAGCGAGGAAAAGCTCACGCAGCCGTCTGGAACGAAGTGGAAGCCCGAGCTGATTTTGAGAAGGTGCTGGAACTGGACCCATCTCTGGGTCCGGCCGTGAGCCGAGAGATCCGAGCGATGGAGGAACGCATCCGACAGAAGGAGAAAGAGGAGAAAGGACGCTACAGAAAACTCTTCACCTCCAACAGCGCTTCAGCAGCCGCTACTACGGTCAGTCACAGCGACTCGCCTTCCTCATCATGATTTTACACACTCGAGCGGTCGCTTTTAAAAAGAATATTTCCTGCAGCAGTAGCGTCGTCTCCTGTTGCCGACCTTCGGAAAGTCGTGTTGTGTGAGGAATAAATCACTGTGCGTTGTGCTGTTACGGTAAAATACTCACCTGTGTTCTGTTTCAGAGCTGAAACCGGCGTGGACGTTTTTCATTAACCGCTTCTGAAGAGCCGCTCCGTTACAGAGAGGATGTAACACCTGAGCACATGAACTCTTCACCATTTCAACACGAGCAGCTTCCTTGTTTTATTTCCCTAACACACACACACACACACACCCCAATCCTCATTAGCGCTTTCACACCATCACAACACAAAAGAATCACTGCAGTGTGACTAGGGCTGTGTCCTAAACGCTAAAGTTCTAACAAGGCAGATAAGACAAGAGAGATAAAAGATGCAGAGACTGATTGAGATGAGAGAGCGAGAAAGAGAGAAAGACAAAGCGTGAGACAGAAAAAGAGACAGTGAGAGAAATAGAGTGAGACAGAAATGGAGGGATGGTGCATGATGAAGGACACCGGGTTACACCATGTTGGGGACACATGATGTGGACACTTTAGCGTTTGGGACACACCCGAGACCTGAGGTGAGGTGCTAACTTGAAGGAACCACACCTTTAATTTTGCACAAAATTTGTAGGTTCAACGCATCAGATGCTGGTGAAATTAAGGGACCTGGAATTGGGACACGCCCCCTGAGAGAGGCAGACACGCCCCTCTGAGAGAGACAATCGGATAAGTCCTCTAACGCCTTGTCATTCTGTCTGCAGTAATCCTGTGCAGTAATCTTTCCTATTAGCTTCTCTTTGTAATTGTCATTGTCTTTACACGTACATGTGTTTCGTTCCTTTTAAATGTGTAAAGCATCACGTGTGAATTTACACAGAGATGGTCACAAATAAGTATATCGTAATGGAAGCACCTGAAGCCGGGGTGGACGGTATGCTCGTATATCGACGTCGCTATCGTCATCCTTTTATATTTTTGTCAACATGGAATAATTACCAACAATTTTCATCACACTTAAAAGCATTTATAATTGTAACACTACACTTCCTGTTTGTTTTTATATATCTAAATATATATATATTTGTTCCAACTCCTTAGTAAAGACAAACATCATGAAACGTGACGTGTCTTTGTTGTGAAAATGTTAAGTATAAAACTATACGGTTGATGTTTCTCACCCCAGCTCAGAATTACCCAGTGTTCACCAGTGCCAAGGCTCGTGCCCCATGTACTCCAACTGTGTCTGTCTGTTCATGCTTTATTTGTCATTGTAAAAGACAACACTGCATTTATGTTATAACAAAAGCCAAATAAAGAAATCGCCTGGAAAAAACCCCTAAGGAAGTAAATGTATTATAGACGTGTCGTCCACAAACTAGTCGGCTTTTCCGGTTCTTTTAAACGAACGATGAAATGAGACTTGACTCACGTTAACAGTCCCCTCTGAAAGTATTGGAACAGCAAGGCCGTTCTTTTGCTCTGAACTGAAGACGTTTGCATTCGAGATCAAAACATGAACATCAAACGACAGGCCAGAATTTCCGTTTCATTTCCTGATATTTACATCTAGGTAACTTGGAACATGACAGCTTTGGTGACCGACCACACAATCGTCAGATGATCAAAAGTATCGGAACAAAGAGTTGACGGAAATTGCACCGGACACCGACCTCTCCAAAAGTATTGGAACAGCAAGGTCAGTTAATTGGTGTTTGTTGTGCACTGAAGACATTTGTGTGCGAGATCAAAAGATAAATACGAGGAGAGAGATCAGAGTTTCAGCTTTTATTCCCTGGTATTTGCATCTAGATGTGTTAAAAACCACAGAACAGAACACAGTTTGTATCAAACAACCCAGTTTTTCCAAGTGAGCTAAAGTACTGGAACAGAATGTTTTCCACTATTCTATTTGGTTGTGTGCCCCTCGCACTGAAGAGCGGCATCAAGCCTACAACCCACAGACCCACCAGATTTCTTGTTTCTTCATTGGTTATTGAATTTCATATATATCGAGTTTCATGTCAAAGCCTGTATGAGTAAAAGTGAACACTAATATAAACTCGAAAAAGTACATTAAATAGGTTAAAAGGCAGGCCAATTTACAACCAAATTTATAAAAATAAATCAAATTGAATGGGAGTAGGACTTAACATTCTTACTTCTCATTATTTGTTTTATGATGTATATATTTTTTAAATGTAATAAATATATATATTTAATTTTCTACTTGAAGTAGCATTTATCAAAAACTTTTCATCCAGCTGAAACCTCGTTAATTTACTGATTTATGTAATTATCACATTCATTTATTTTTAAAATCACAGTATTTTTTAATAGATACCCAAAAGCTAAAGTGTAGAGAGAAGAAACAAAATTTTGCTGTTTAATTGCAAAACCGGATTTTTATTGGGTTTTTTTTGCATTTAAATACAGAACTGCAAAAAGTTTGAAATTACAAAAGCAATTATGTGGAACTGAGGTGTGAAAAAGTGAGTGTGTGTGTGAGAGAGAATAGAGAGAGAGAGAGAGAGTGTAGACAGAGAGGTGTGGGTGTGTGTTATGTGCGAGCGCTGCGCTCGGTTTCAGCTAGACACTCTCTCACTAGCGCTCGGGCGTGGATGATTCCTGAAACACAAACAAAAAGAGGCATTACACACGGCATTCTCTTTCTGACATGATTAAGGGTGCCAGTATTTGTACGGAGCACTTCTGCTCCTGAGATGAAGTCAGAGTCAGAGCGCAGGAGAACGAGGACACGCCTGAAGACACATCAATGCTACAATTCTGTTCCCCAGACGAGAGTGAAAGTAGTACTGTAAAATACTTTTCTATAACACTTTACTTTTATAATACTTTACACTTTAATGCACCACACTACACTATATTATACAGTACTCTATTTGTACATACTAAAGTACACTGAGCTACAGTGTACTACAACACATACTGCACTATACTATAATTTACATACTACAGTATAGTGTTCACTTTACATAATACACTGCACTATACTATATTTATACACACTATAGTATTGACCTACACTTTACTATACTACAGCACACCATACTGCACTATACTATAATTTAGGTACTACAGTACACTGCGCTACACTTTACTGTTGCACTATACTATATTTATACATACTACAGTGTATTGTTCTACACTTTACTATACTGTAGTTCTACAATAAGGTATTGTGCTACACTAAACTATATTACAGCACATTATACTGCACTATACTATACACACACTACAGTAAACTGTTCTTCACTTTACTACTATACTATATTTATAATGTATCGATCTACACTTTACTATACTACAGCACACTATACTATAATTTACATACTACAGTATATTGTGATGCACTATACTATACACATACTAGTGTACTGCTCTACACTTTATAGCACGCTATACTATACTTCTACACTGTAGTATTGTGCTACAACTTACTACACTAGTGCTACACACTATACTGCACTATACTATAATTTATGTACTACTATAATGTATGCTGTGCTACGATTTACTACACTGTCCTGTTACACTGTAAAATATTTAAGTGTATTTAAATCATATATTGTGCTACGCTTCACTTGTGTTGCACTGCATTATACTTCAGCACACTGTAAAATATTTACATGCTATAGTATTCTGTGCTAAACTTTATGCTGCACTACACTACAACATCTATACTGCTCTATACTATATACGTGCTATACTGCACTATACTTCTATACTGCATTATACTAAATATATCGTCTGCATTTCTTTGGTCTTATTAACTTCAGAAGAGAGATAAAGACAGGCTGGTGAGAGAATGCCTATTTATAGCTGCTATAATGCAAGTTTGAACAGGAACTAACTTGTTGAAATGAAACTCTAAACAGATAATGTGACGTGTCATTCTTAAATAGATGAAAACGGTAACTGTTGGTATGTGGAATAAAGGAATAAAGCACTTTAGGACGTGCTGTTACAGGAAAATAGTCAACTGTGGTGAGCTAGGAGTAACGCCGCATCATCACATCAGCGGGTCACTCAGTGTTTTACTACAATAGCATGGCTGTGTGTGTGTGTGTGTGTGTGTGTGTGTGTGTGTGTGTGTGTGTGTGTGTGTGTGCGTGCGCACGCAGTGTTAATGTGGTACCTCTCTTCAGTCTCTCCATGGCACTTTTACTGCCAGCGTACGTGGGCCTGATTTCTCGACTCATCTCCTCTATAACAGACAGCAGCTCGCTGTAGGTGGAGCCCTGTGACACTTTCACTGGCTGACATTTAAAACAAACAAAAATAATTCATCCATTAGAGATGCATCAGAAACATTTTTCATTCCACTGCAGTTCTTTATTAAAACTTTTATGTATAGAGCAGAAATCACATCACTGCATAAAAGCAATACAGTAGTCTTGCTTTTTTTTTTTTTTTTTTTTTTTTTTTTTTTTAAACAATAGTTTAAAATAAATGAACGCATTTATATTCTGCACAACACTGAAAAATTGATCAATTGACAAACATTCAATTTATAAAAAAAGATGTGTATTTAAAACTAAAAACAGGCGAAACAATCTGTAAAAACGTGAACAGTTTTAGAACAAAATTTTCATATTCGCTGCTTCCAGTCAGTTTATAGCCAAGTACATATTTTTATATAAATAACTAAAACACATCATGATCTCAGAAATGCACTGTAATTTATCATGATGGATATTATATTACCACATCAACCAGAACTCTAACTGCCACCTGTCATGGGTCCAAAGCATCAACAGTGTTTATATTTCTAAAACAAAAACACCAGGCGATGTGGCAAATATATGACGACGCTAAGATGCTCTTGATGCCTGATATGGATGAGCTGAACTAGTAGAGCTCATGTTAGAGTTAAAAATTTACACAAAACCGCAGGGTTACAATATAAAAGATTGATCTACATTCTGTATTCAAATAAGAACATAAGGAGAAATTTTAGTGAGCCATTTTGTTTGTATGATATTGATATCTTACTGCACTCATGTCGAGATCTTCCGTACCTGCACGAAGCCCATGGACGGCGGACCGAAGTCACTGAACACCGGTCTGAAGGTGGAGGCCGAGGGCAGTGACGGAGACGAGCCACAGGACCCTGAGACAAAGAAACCAACAGCAGTGAACATGACCTTCATCCTTTTACTAACAGCTTGGATGCACATGGAAGAAACACTGGAGTTATTCACATGTAATGCAGCTTGTAGCTAGCGCTGCACAAAACACATCAGATAATCACGATTTACATTCTTTATCGAATGAGCAGACGGACAGAGAGAAATATCGGGTCTCATTTATGAAGCTGGATACGAACGGATTGATTTGTAACTCGTTTGGATGTGCGTTCACACAAGACATTTGGCCATAAATAACCATAAATTCAGAAAAGCTTCAAAATTCTCCTCGTGTTCCTGAATAAATGTAGGCACAAGACGACTCACCACTGCATGGATTACTGCACTTTTATATCTGGGATACACACTGGAGTTTAAACTGCTAGGCTTTACTATGTTTACAGGGTTTAGAAGACGCCATTATTCAGAATGGCTTTCAGAAGAGCTTCGGCGTCTCGAGCAAAAACATCCTCACAGATGATTCATTTCCGATAACAGCAGCTCGGATGGAATACACGGCAGGAGTCTCCGGTGCCAGCGCTCGAACAGTCCGGGTTGGAAGGGTCACTTTAAAAACGGATCTTGATCCAGTTTCTGAGGATGTCCCGTAACTTTGAGATTACCTCAATATGTGGATGATGAGGCCGTTTTCACAGCTGGAAGGCAGAACCTGCGCTGGACTGAGACGTTCCCACAGAGCGGTGACGCGAGACTCATGACGTTATTGTAAAATATATTTTAGGGCTGCGACTACAGATTATTTTGATAAAACTGTTAATTACTTTTCCCTGATTATTTGATTAATTTAATTTGTAGAAATATACACAAATAATATTTACTTAAAATATTTGCAGCATTTTAATCAGCACTACAAGACTTTTTCTTAACTAGCCTTAATTAAACAGCGGCGCACTAATTACAGCGTTAGTGTCATTTACCAGATAATCTGCCACAGCATGAGAACATGATCAGGTGCTCATGTGGACCAGATGAGACTCAAGGTGACGGGATTCTGTACAGCGGTTACTGTGAGCACTTTTTAAATTTACATTTACATTTCTGTCATTTGGCAGACGCCCTTATCCAGAGCGACTTATATGTATCTCATTTATACAACTGAGCAGTTGAGGGTTAAGGGTTATCCCATCAGCGATAGCTTGGCAGTGCTGGGATTTGAACTCACAACCTTCCGATCACTAGTCCAATGGCTTATCCACTGAGCTGTCACTGCCCCCACACGTTTTAATCACTTACCACACGTTTTGCAGCCGTGTTTCTGTATTTCAAACCATGATTTGTTCAAATTTCCAACAGACAAATTCATAATAAAGCTAAAATAACTACCAGCTCCTGTTCCTCTCACTGGAACTCTCCCATGCCAAGCTCAATTTGCTTGCTGCGCGCGAGGCAAATCATTTTCAATGTGTGGAATCGACTCCGAGATTCGCATTTGACTCTCAACTTTCAGTGAATCGACTCTTTTTGGGATCGACTTGTGAACCGATCAGCAGGATGGAGACACACAAACCTCACATACAGTCTGTTGCGTACGCTAAGGATATACAATGGCTTATCAGTGTTACGGAGTCACCACGCTTCTGTTCACATTCCCACAAACCTATGTTAATATTCCTCACATTAAAGCTCAGGGTATGCCATGAGGCCAGCAGGGTAGTGTACTGTAAAGAGTTTCATAACAGTTTCATTTTAAAATTATTCTTTAAATAATCCCGTTTTTATTAAAAGTATCTGTAATCTGATTACTTTTTTCCTGTAACTTTAACGGAATACAGTTACCTTATTTCTACCCTAATCATGTAACGCCGTTCCACGTATTCTGTTACTCCCCAGGCCGAGTAAACAGTGTGAGGTTTTCTGACACATCTACCCCTTTTCTGCCAACAGGGAACGGGTTCCTGGAATGGTTCCATTCAGGATTCTCTGAACCTTGGTTCCAGCTAGCGAAGCAGCCCACGTTTCCACCAGTTTAGAGCAGAACCTTTATAATCAAGGACACATCATCAACGGAGGTCACTGCACAATGCACAGCAAAAGTATACAACAGCAAGAAGGTGGTGGAGGACATTGACTACCTGCAAGATTTTGTTCTGTTATTGCAGATATTTGTCTGATTTATTATTTTCCAATGTGCTCACCATTGCTGCACTCTGCTTCCTCGCCAAACTAATGCCACGCCCACCGATGTCATCACAGAAAAAACAGCTACCATTGGCTTCCAACTTTTCAAGTTCTGAGCACATTTATTTTTGGTTGAAATGCTCAGAAAGGTTCAAAATTTGGTGCACACACCAGAACAGGATCCATTCCTTGTTGGTGGAAAAGGAGTAATCGTCACAAAGCAGCAGAAATCTGGATTTGATTTAGATCTCTGATGAAGAATCCAGAGATGACAGCTGCATGGAAAACAAATCCCCAAGACAACACAAGGAAGAAACCTTGAGGCTCAAGGAGAAGCAGCGTACAGACTGTACTTCAGAGTGATAGGCGTTCACAGTGAGAAGATGATGAATAAGAGCCCTGGGATGAGCCATGGGACAGTGTTCATGATCACAGCAGCAGCTCTAAAGGATCCAGATGACATTAAACACCGAAGAAAGAGTGAGCGTTGGGTTTGAGCCGTTTCTTGAAAGTGAGTCAGGAGGAGCATCAGGATGAGTCCGACTCCGGTCTAATGGGTGCTATCTGGGTAATTACTAATAGCTTGATTTGACCTGACTTTATGGTGTCGAAAACATTTACAGGAAGACAGAGTGTCTTTAAAAAATCCCACTAAACCTGTGACTCACTCACATCATTATATAAATGTATATGAACCTGAATGAACATGCTGAAGGTGTAGTAATGAGAGCAGCTCACCTGGAGGTGTGTGATTGGAGCCTGCAGGAGCTGGAGCGATGGGTTTATAACTCATACTGAGCTCACTAAACTGCTCCGTTTTGAATAATCAAGTTCACACACACACACACACAAACACACACACACACACACACACACACACACACAGACACACACACACACACTCACACTCACACTCCTAACCCTGAGTATGGCACAGAACCAAACTAACACTGAAACAATAACACAATGCCACAGCTCTTTAACTAGCCTGTCCTTCTCTTAGACACTAATATACGACCTTGTCATTTACTTTCATTTACACTAACTCCAGAGGGAATGGAAGCGCTAGCTAGGCTAGGCTAAGCTAGGCTAGGCTAGGCTAAGCGCTATGCTATGCCCCTTTACTAAACAAAGCCGCTAGCAAACCGCCAACACCGATTTTACTAACTATCTTTATTTACACATACGGTTTATAACTGAAAATTTAAACGTTTCTACAGACAGAAATGATGTTCACCTTTATAACAAAACTCTAGTAAAAGAAGTAATAATAATTTTAAAACAAAATAAACAAACAAACAAACAAATAAGGAAGCACACGGAGTAAGGAACAGAAGAAAAGAAACCGGAGCTCTGTCAAAAAGCCGAAAATGGCACACCACAGGAAGTCGCTCGTGCGTACGTGCTAGAAAAAGGAACGTGACGTCACGACGCTGCGTGTGTGCGTCCGTGGACAATCAAGAAATCTTACTTCCGGGATTTGGGGCGGGGGGATTTAAACTTTTATAATTGTATTATTTATTTTTTCCCCTAAATTTCTTAAGTATTCAGACTATATACTCTTAAAGCAAACTCCCTTATTAAATAATAATAAAAACAAAACCATTTTAGGGCTAAAAAAAAAATTGTAAAAGTTGTAAAAAAATTTAATAAAAATGCAAAGTTACAAGAATAAACTCGTAATATATCAAGAAAAAAAGTCAATATGCTCAGTGAGCACTTTATTATGAATTAGTTGTAATTGCACTATACAGTGCGACCCAAATGAGGATGGGTTCCCTTTTCAGTCTCGTTCCTCTCAAGGTTTCTTCCTTTTTCCATCTCAGGGAGATTTCTGTCTGAGGCACCTGTCCACCTACTCATTCGTGCCGTTGTCTAATCAGCCAATCATGTGGCAAAAACACAATGCATAAAATCATGCAGATACAGGTAAAGATCTTCGGGTAATGTTCACATGAAACGTCAGAGTGGGGGGAAAGTGTGAGCTCTGTGATTTTGACCATAGCATGTTGTTAGTGACTTGAGTATTTCTATAACTTCTATTGCTTCCAGTGATGAGAGAGGTTAATTGAGAATGGACAGACAGGTTTGAGATTCCAGAAAGGTGGCAGTAACTCAGATAACCGCTCTGTACAATTGTGGTGAGCATAAAAGCATTGCAGAATGCACAAAACGTCGAACCTCAAGGAGGATGGGGTATTGCAGCAGAAGACCATGTTGAAAGAAGCGTAAGCTGAGGCCACAGTGGGCACAGGCTCACCAAAACTGGACAGCTGAAGACTGGAAACACATATCCTTGTATGATGAATGTTGATTTCTGATGAGGCACAATGATGGTAGAGCCAGAATTTGGCACCACCATCATCGATTCATGGACCCAACCTGCCTTGTGTCAATAGTCCAGGTTGGTGGAGGTGGTGTGATGGTTTGGGGTATGTTTTTTTGGCATACTTTGGTCTTGTTAATATCAGTCAATCATGGCTTGAATGTCACAGCCTATTTGAGTATTTAAGGGATGCATGTGCATTCCTTCATGGCTGCAATTTACCATCTTCTAATGGTTACTTCCAGCATGATAATGCACCATGTCACAAAACAAAAGTAGTCGCAAACTTGTTTCATGAAAATGACAATGAGTTCAATGTTCTTCAGCAGCCTTCCCAGTCATCAGTTCTGAATCCAGTAGAACATGTTTGGGATGTGGTAGAACATGAGATTCACAGCGTCAAAGTGCAGCTGAAAAATCTGCAGGAATTGTGTGATGCAATCAGGTCAAGTTGGACCAGACTCTCGAAGGAATGTTTCCAACATCTTGTGGAATCCATGCCATGAAGAACTGAGGCAGTTTTGAGAGCAAAGGAAGGCCCTACCCAGTATTTATATAGTGTTCTTAATAAAGTAAGTAAGTGTATATTATATTATGAGGAAATGATTACTTTATTCTCAAATTATTGCAACATTTTTTTAATAATAGCCCTAAAACAACATTTATTAAGAATGTTGTATAAATGTTATATGAATTAATGTGTCATAGATTCAGGCTATTGCGATTTCATTTCTTGTTTGCTGTATAATATATTTTATATAAATAATTTAATAATAAAAAAATCTTTGTTTTTGCCCTTTATGGTTAAAAGGTTATATAATAAGAGGAGTCTGGGTAAAATCATTTTTAGAAGAATAATAAACACGTCTCTTCTTTCATTCTGCACTGTATCTATTACACTAAGATTGTTAGTTTCATCTGCATTTTATTTACACTCTGGTAGGTTTATCAGGTCCATCTATCCTACCAGTCACTTTATAAGTGTATAATTACTGGTTGCAAAATGTATTGGCACCCCTCCACACTGTTCATCAGTGGAAAGTGAGCTTCAGTGAACGGTGCTTACTCTAAAAGACTTCTCAGTGTAACTCTTGAAAGCTTCCACTAATACTTATCCTCTTACACTTATCTCATCCTGAATATTTAATGAAAGCAAGAACATCAGCTTCCATTAAAGAACCTAATGGCGATGAAAATGCCTGGCTGATTAAATCTGTATGGCAAACACAATGGGTTGAATCTTCTTCATTTACATGAGTATAACTCTGATTAAGTCCTCTTTATTGCGCCAGATGTTTATCATCATCCACAGCAGGCTGGTAGAGCCACTCAGGCAGTGTAAAATAATATTCCTGCTCTCACACTCTTAAAGAACCCTAGATCCTGAAGCAGAGTTTTTCCCTTCCAGAAGGGTTTCAAGTAGAACCTTTTGTTGAAGTCTAAGAACCGTCATTTGTTTAGTGAGCTCTTAAAGAACCTTTTAATAACTCAAGAGTGCAGGAGAGAACAGAGGATGATATGTAAGGAATAGAACATGACAGAGGACGGTTCCAGAAAAATGTTAATACTTTATCACCACAATTTGCTTAATTGCAACTATATATTTATTTAACATAATGCTATACATTTTTACCAATTGATTTATAATATTTAATGTTGTGGAACGTCCGTGAAACATGTTTGTTCCTGTTGTCACTTACGTTATAGCAGCTATAAACAGTCGTTCCGATTTTATGATTTTCTTATTACTTTCAGAAACATCTTTATATCTTAACAAGGTTTTCCTCACACTATTATTTTGTCTAATGGACAGCCTGTATATAACAACATGCCTTTATGATAATGAAATCAATACTGATGTATAATAAGGTTGAAGAAATGTTCTCATATGGTTATTAGGAACCATTTAGGAACACTGTGAAAAGAACAAGGCAACCATAAGAGAATGTTAGAGGCTTTAGTTCCTAAAACATTTGGGGAACGTTCTAATGCATACTAACCTGGAGAGGACGTTCTCTATACGTTGAGAGAAGGTTTTTCTACAAACTAACCATAGTAGAAGCATAAGCTAACATTAGCAGAACGTTCTCTGTTGGCCTGTAACGTTAACATTTGCATATTTATATAGAAAACAAAAACAAATTCTGAATCTACAACATCTTTATTAAAAACTTACACATCCTGTTGTGTATTTATTTTAGCTTTAGATCGCTAAACTGGTGTAGATTTGTATAAAAAGTTTCGCTAGCAAAACAGCGCCGCACTCAAACCTTTGCGCATGCGCATTTCATTAGAAAAGGAAAAGCCCCCAGTCATGCTGCTGTGAGAGCTGAGAGCTCCTGCAGTGCTGCAGTCGTGTCCAGGGCTCTGAGTAAACACTCAGCCTCCATCATGAACACTGCAGATCACACTCCTCCTGTACGACACTCTGTGCTCCTCTTTTTATTTCTCTCATGCTGTGTGGACTGCGCAGGAGGAAAGCGTGTGTTTAAATGTCCTTCAGGATGTACCTGCACCACGGAGACCATCATCTGCGTCGGATCCTCCTTCATCCCCCGGACTGTCCCTGCTGACATCAGCTCTCTGTAAGAGTCTATAAACATCTCTAACACTGGACTGCAAAGAACTAAACTGCATGCACAGATATATCTATATATATATATATATAAAAGAGACAGATTTTAACACAGTGTTCAGACATGAATATAATGAATTTGTGATGAATTATTTGCAGGAGTATTGTTAACGGCACTTTCCCAGAAATCAGAGAAGCTACATTTGCCCTGATGCCATCACTACATCTGCTGTGAGTTAACACACTCATCAATACTCATCCTGCCTTACACACCATCATCTCCTCCTGAACGTAGTACAGAACCATATCGCATATGACTTTAATCTCTGCGTTAAGAAAAAGATAGAAATCTCAAGATGCATGTACAAATTTAATATCCTGGATTAAAACCCTTTCATGCATACATTATTTTGAACATATCCAGCTTATTTAGTTAGTTAGTTGTAAAATGCATACTTCATAAAAACCTCCAGAGATTGTGAAATCGAATCACGGTGATGCCACAGATATCCGTGCCCAGGGATCCAAGAGAGCAAAATTCACAAGAGAGTGCTCTCTGCGTAGGAGGGGCATACCGTCAATCACCTGCCAATTAAAGAGGCATTAGCCGTGAGCTCATGTATTTGGAAGAGGGTAGATCGCACTTTCCTGCAAATGTGTTGTGCTGATCTGTGATGCAGTTGAACATATAAAATGCAGTTGGCTAGTTTCAGATGTCTTAGAGGAAACAGACTTTAGCAATATTAGGGAGCAAATTGGGAAGATAAAGGGGGGGGGGGTATTGATAGCTATAATTGGAAAAAATACAATGTTTCATATATATGAAATTCATATTCAGACATTTATGTCAGCTCATATATATATATATATATATATATATACAGTATATATATATATATAGTATATCTATACAGTATCTGAACTGTTCCTAGAATTCCTAGACGTTGTTGTGTCTGGAATCTGTAGGAGCCGCTCTCCAAGTTTGGGAGTCACAGCCCCTAATGCTCCTATTACCACTGGAACCACTTTGGACTTCACCTTCCACATCTGTTCCAGTTGTTCCTTCAGGCTTTGGTACTTCTTGATCTTCTCATGCTCCTTCTTCCTGATGTTAATGTCAGCTGGGATTCAGCCACATCTATCACTACTGCTGTTTTCTGCTCCTTATAAGCCACATCTAAGTCTGGTTGGTTGGCCAGCAGCTGCTTATCTGTCTGGAACTGGAAGTCCCACAGGATCTTAGCGCTGTTGTTCACAACCACTTTGGTGGTGTCTCCCATCGGGACTTGGAAACTTCTAGCCCATACGTGGTGCAGATGTCCCTGTACACCACCCCTGCTACTTGGTTATGCTTTTCAGTATATGTTGTCCCAGCCTGCATCTTACACCCTGCTACTACGTGCTGGACTCAGGGACGTCTTTGCACAGCCTGCAGCTTGGCTCCTGCCTGCTGTGGTAGACCCCTACCTCTACAGAGCTGGTGCTTAGGGCCTGTTCTTGTGCTGCCATGATCAGAGTCTCTGTGCTGTCCTTCAGGCCTGCTTTTTCTAGCCACTGGTAGGATTTCCTGATGTCAGCCACACAGTGGTACATTCCATGGAGGGGCTTGGTCTTCCACGATGCTTTCTCATCCTCCTCATCATCTTCTGTCTTCTGCTGCCTGAGACACTCTTTCATCAGTTCGTCCTGGGGAGCCATCCTCTTGATGTATTAAAGGATGTTCCTTGCTTCATTCTGAATAGTGGCTCTGAGACTCAATAATCCTAGGCGACATGTTGATGGTTTGGATCTTAATCCTACCATTGAGCTGGCTACTGAGCACCTGACTTACCCTCTGGAGATTTGAGGGTCGCAGCCCCTAACATTCCTGTTACCGCTGGAACCACTTTGAACTTCACCTTCCACATCTGTTCCAGTTGTTCATAAAACAGTTTTAAATTGGCTCTTCATGAGTGTGCATTATATCTAAAAAGTTTAAAAGGCTCTACAAGTACAGACATGTACAGAAGCTGAAAAATCATTTTATACAATAAAACATTAGGATAAATTAATGTTCCTCATGTTTCAGGCTCCTTAATTCCAACTCTATCTCCAGCATAAAGGATGACGCCTTCTCTGGCCTTCCTCGCCTCGAGTACCTGTGAGTGTACGACCACCACCACACACACACACACACACACACACACACACACACACACACACACACACACACAC
>JAQQZR010000038.1:4426178-4437292 GCA_030068235.1 Notoglanidium macrostoma
CACACACACACACACACACACACACACACACACACACACACACACACACACACACACACACACACACACAAAACCTTAAACAGTGTGATCATTACATTAGTTTTCATCAGGAGTATTCATTGAATCAACAGAATAATAGTTTGATAAATGAACACACTTTATTGCTTTAATTAATGTTGGTTTTTATGTGACCTTACTAGACATTTTGAAATAAAATGAATAGGATATTATGAAATTAAACAAACAAATAAACAATTACAGTATTTTGTAAATCTAAAATGGAAGTGCCGCTAGGTTAAATACTGACACTAAATTGCCTAAAGTGTCTAAAACATGATTATTCACGTGACGTCGAAGTGAGGTTTCTGTAAGGGATCTTCTGAATTCATGGTTCTCTAAAGACTTTATTCATATCAAAGGAAAAGAATTCCACTTTGAATGTAAAGCACAGAGAGAGCAGCACTGCTTTAACATCACGGAGGGAGTAACTCTGTTTTTAGAACAAGCACAGTACAAGTATGATGTTATTTTGTTAATCAGAGAGTAGAATATGATGTTTTGAACATCAGCAAAGATTCTGACAAGGAGTCATTTGGGAGTCAAAAGAGTCGACTCTTATTGGTGAGATGACTCGAGTGATCTGACTCACTGAAAAGAGGCAAAATTCTCATTTCTACTTTAAAACTGTAAAACACATAAATGAAACATCCTGGAACAACAGGTTCCTAAGTAGAACCCTCTTTTCTAAGCAAAAAACCCTCAATGAACACATAAAGAACGCTTGAAGAGACTCCAAATTATTGCTCATTAGGCTATCTTCTTCATAATTCCTAGGACAAAAATCCAAAACACAAATAATACGTTTTTGTACAAGTTACACACCAATCTTTTTCTCCATCAAAACAATTTTTTTCATTTCAAATAAAAAATCCTGCTCATCCTGCAGTATATCTATTACAACAGTATGGAAACCTCTCCGGCGCATCACTGTGTCTAATGCAGTGACCTGAGAGACAGAAATCTATAAAATGAGCATTATCGGAATCCATGCTTGGATTTTTTTTTACATTCGCTGTGTGAAATATGAGCGGTTTTTCAATACATGCTGACCCAGTGTTTGTGTCTCAGATTCATCGAGGGGAACAAGATCGAGGAGACGAGCAAACACGCCTTCAGAGGACTTCGAGACGTCACACATGTGTGAGTGATTATCTGATGTTGAGTAGAGGATACGCGACACCGCTCTGTGACGCAGCATGCGGAGGTTGGCTTCACGTGCCATGGGGATGTAACTTCTTTACGAACAAATTGGGGAGCTTCGTAAAGACAACACAAAAATTGTTTTTACAAACTCTTGCTCGAGACCAATGCTGTGTCTCAATTCCCCAACTATAAAGCTAGCAGCCTCTTTTAAAGCAGCGTGACCCTGAACAGGCAGTTACTAAAAATAAACGAACAAACTCTTCATGTACGTTGATGTTAAAGATGGTTGACTGCTTGCACCTCATGAACATAAAAACCTTCCACTCACCCGGCTTTTTTTTTTTTTTTGCATCCCATATGATCGTAGTCCTGATGCTGATATTTGCATCTGTTCATTCTGAATAATGGGTTTCTATTCAGTTACATTCCCAGTGTTTTATCCCGCATTATTTTTCCCAACACACACTTTATTTCCTTCTCTCTCGTCCTGATGGTTTTCAGGTCTCTAGCGAACAACAATATGAAAAGTTTACCCAAAGGCCTGTTCTCGGACCTGCACTCGCTCATGGAGCTGTGAGTATTAAAGTTCTGCTCTTCGTTTCACACACTGAGATCACGTTCCCTCAGGAACTGCTCGGTCAACACTGCTGACTCACAGCTGGATGGATCGTACAGTTTATCCACCGTCTCTGCTGAACATTTTGTAATGTGCATAATGTGCACAGAGTTGTATGACTGAATAGTGAGGATACTACAGGTGTAGCGATTTACTGAAATCCAGAGCCACACAGACACACCTCCTGGTAGACAGTACATCAACACTATCAGGAGTTCTCTGGAACAACAACGTCACTGCTGGCTAACGATACAAATTCCACAACATCGGCTGATTTCAGTACATTCAGTAGCTTCACACCAAATCCTGTAATAGTAATTAACAGACACTGCAACATTATCACGTGTGAGTGAGTGTGTGAAGTTAAAACTTTCTAAATGGTACCTGTTTTCCACAAAAGGTGGAATATTAAATGTAATACGAAACATCACTATCTGTGATTAAAATGTTAATGATATAACTTCCGCAGAATTCTTTACAGTGTGCCAATTGGTCTCGTATTTTTCTTGCTGTTTAATCTCAGGGATCTGAGAGGAAACCAGTTTCAGTGTGACTGCCAGTCCATGTGGCTGATGTTGTGGCTGAAGAAGACGAATGCGACGGTTTCAGACGTTTATTGTGCAGAACCCGAGGAGGTGAAGGGCGTCTCGCTGAAGGAGTTCCCTGAGAAACACGCCAAGTGTGTCTCCACTGGTAACCGCGTCTATAATCCCTGTACTATACAGCGCTTATACAGCATGTACACAATATAATACTTTTTTTTATAAAATAAACACCTGCTCGTTCGTGCTAATATCCAACCAGCCAGGAGGACAATGTGTAAAATCGTACAGACCCACGTCAAGAGCTTCAGTTAATGTTTACACGGAACATCAGAACCGTGGGAAAAATCTCCGTAAGCGCAGTGACTTTGACCAAACAGAAACTGCTGCTGTCCTGAGGTTTTCACTGATGACAGTATCTAAAGTTTACCAAGAATGGCGCAGAAAACAAAAAGCATCCAGTCCTGAAGGTGGAATCACCTCCTTAATGAAAGAGGTCAAAGGAGAACCTACGGTGACCTGAATAACCACTCTGTTCAACCACGATGAGCAAACAAGCACTGAAACGGGACTCTGTAGCACCTGCGGGTGGAACCTGATGTGGTTGTAGCCCGTCTGCCTCAAGGTTTTCTTTATGAATGTTGTGGTGTACAGATGTTCCTGTTAAAGTGGCAGGGTGACAGTGGATATATTTGGGAAATAAATAATAAAAATAAAGTTCAGCTGTATTGTTACTAGATCCACAATGTAATCTAGTAAATATAACACTTTACTTTGTTTCCTTCGACAGATTTCATTCCTCATCAGACCGTAAACAGTCAGTCCATGTCCGCGGACATTTTCTCCTATAAAGAAGACGTGTACGTTGCTCTGGCCGTGCCGAACTCAGACAGCTGTATCATCATGGAGTGGGATCACATCGAAAGCCACTTCAGGCCTTTCGATAATATCACAGGTTTGCTACGTATATTTATGGTGATTATTTTTCATTTATAAGCGCAGGATCCAGGTGATGTAACGCGAGACCGTGATATGTCTGTTATTTTGTTGCAGGAAGGTCTGTGATTGGCTGCAGGTCGGTGTTGATTAACGAGCAGGTATTCGTGATCGTCGCCCAGCTCTTCAACAGCTCTCGCATCTACAAATTCGATCGGGAGCAGAACCAGTTCACCAAATTCCAAACAGTGGAAATGCTGAACGTGTCCAAGCCGAACGACATCGAGGTGTTCCGAATCGGAGGCGAGTGGTTCTTCCTGATCGTGGACAGCTCCAAAGCGGGCATGTCCACCCTGTTCAAGTGGAACAGCACCGGCTTCTTCCCGTATCAGTTTCTCCACGAGTGGTTCCGTGACACGGATGCAGAGTTCGTCGACCTGGACGGGAAGTCGGCGCTCATCCTGACCAGCAGTTCTCAGGTCCCCGTCATCTACCAGTGGAACAAGAGCACCCAGACGTTTGTTCTCTTTGAGGAAATACCGAACATGGACGACATGGTGAGCGTGAAGGCCTTCAGGATCGACCGTGCCCTCTATCTGGCTCTGGCCTGCTACTTTGGAGACTCGAAGGTCCTCAAGTGGACCGGGAAGCGCTTTGAGGAAGTTCAGGGCTTTCCGTCGCGTGGTGCGATGGTCCTCCAGCCGATCAGCTTCAAAGATCAGCACTATCTGATCCTGAGCAGCGATTACTCCTTCTCTCAGATCTTCAGATGGGACAAGGAGAAGCAGCTCTTCATCAAATTCAGGGAGGTGTACGTTCAGTGGCCTCGTTCTTTTACTGCGTTATCGACGGGTCAGCGTGATTTTCTCCTCGCCACCAGTTTTAAGGGGAAAACGAAGGTTTTTGAACACGTCTCAGTCGACTATAGCTGAGGAAACTAAGAGCACGGTGGTCTGACGTAGAGCTGGGCGATAGTCTAGTTTTACTGATTTTTTTTCTTTATTTCATTTGTTTTATTGATGTTATTTCAATCTTTCTACCTTCAGTATTGTATAGTTTCTCTGTAGCGCTGCAAAAAGTTAACTTCCTTTATCCTGCTCTCAGCCAATCAGGGCAAGCCTTGGGGCAGAAATGATTGTTATTGGACGTGACGTGACTTATACACTGTGAGTCCGGTTTAGTCCAGGTTTTAGAAATAAACTGAGCCGTCTGTTGCTGTTCAAGGATTGTTTACACCATTTTTATGTAATGTTTAATATAATGAAGTTTATTTTTATGTGAAAAGAATGTTTTAATAATATTCCTTTACAGTTACAGTCCTCTAGGTAAAAGTAAACCAACTCGAGGTTAGATTAGATTAGAAGCCCTTGTTGTCATTACATCATGTATGACGTAATTGCACAGCAGCTGCACCTTCAGATGCAACGAAAACAAACACTCGGTCACTTGCACAAAAAATATACAAAATACTACATATAAAGTACCAAATAAAAAAAGGAAATAAGAGTACTAATGTTTAACAAAGAAGGTAATACGGTTAATAATGAAAAATAAATACCCCCATGACACCTCAGCGGCTCCTCAACATGTCACCAAATGAGTAAATTAAACCAGAGCGTCTCTGGCTGGGTTAAAGCACTTACTGAAGATGAACCGCACAACTCAAGACACTCAATGATTGTACCTTATAGTTTAGTTTTTATTTCTGAGAATATCCATTAGCAATATATTTAGAAAAACTAACATTGTATTTGGCAATAATTTCTTTTCATATCGCCCAGCTCTAGTCTTACAGTAATACAGTGTCAAGACTAATGTAAAGTGAATCTTTCCCTGATGAAGATGTCTGCATAATAACTCTGTCTTGGCTAGTGCAATATTATGTCAGCAAAAACAACAACAACAAAAATAATAATAATAATAATAATAAAAATAATAATAATGTTGATAAGGCCTTGCCGTATTGCCTGGAAGAGGCGTAAACATGGTGCATGTCTGTATTTCCCAATATGCAATGGTTTTACATTTCCTGTTATATTACAGATTAATTAGAGTGATCCGGATTCCCAAAAGCGTGACACTTTACGGCGTGTTTAATATTTACCCCTACACACTGTTCACACTTTTGGGGAATCCGAGTCTTGCTGCTTATCCTCTCTTCACATTCTGTGTTTTTGGTCTAACAGACTGTTACCTGCTGAGAGGAGCAATAACTTTACGCTGATTTAACGCTATGCAAGTAGATCTAGAGACGCCGACCAAAGATAGACTGACACTGAGCGCTAGCAATACTTCCTGTAGAGAACGAGCACCTTATTTATTAATGCCGCATCCCCTTTATGGCTTCTGTAAAAAGGAAAGCGCTTCGGTTGTTCCACAGCAGCCGTGTGCATTCACCGTGTGTAAAGAAGAAAATAAACACTGTTCTGTATCTTGATTGTTGTCGTTGTTTGTTTTTACTTCTAATTCCCTTTCGGTCATGCCGCATAGCTCCTAGTGTAACTGATAATTCTGTACTGTCTCTCTGCAGTCCCAGGTTTCCTTTTAGCAAGTGCATCTGTACTTACATTGTAATCCCAATGTGATGCAAACTTACATTGTACATCTGTAATAACATTTAGGGCTGAATAAATCTTGGGCACATGTGATAAAAGCCACACTCTGTAAAGAAAAAGGGGCTTAAATAAATAAATAAATAATAAGGGAAGAAAACAATACAATCAGCAAGAACCGTTGGACGAAGCAGGAAACCAGAAACAGATGCAACTAATCAGCAGAAAGGAACCGGGATAATGACAACAGGAAGCTTTGACCATAAAAGGAATTCATACACATCGAATTCTCTTCATTGAGATTAGTAAGAGTGAAAATGAATCTTGCTATAGGGTATAGCTGATCGAAAAATCATGTAAAGATATACCAATTTCCTATAAATTTAGTTAGCAGAATTATTTAGGTCAGTAAATGACTTAATACACTGTTCCTCATCTTCACATCAAGTATTTAAACCTAAAATAGTGTGATTAATATTGGAATAAAGAAAGTGGGAGTTGAGTCATTTAAAAAAATTCTGAGCTCACTGAAGCACTGAGTACATCAGCTCTACATGAACATACTAATAATCTACAAACCACCATAACTTCATTTATTATTTGCATGACTGCCTGGCGTCATCTCTAAATATGATGTGTTGTTCACTAACGAGTCGGCTCTTTGAGATAAATTAGGTTGAGAGCTGATTCGCACGCTTCGCTGGAAAGAGGTCATTAAACAGTTTCTTCCAAAGATAGTTTTAAACTGGTTGAAATATTGCTACCTTTATCCAGTTTAAGAGACAAAAAAATGTCAACGAGTCATTTGGTAGCTGAAGGAGTTGACTCTTCGGATATGTCATTTGACTCATGTAATCAGTAAGAGGTAAGAGTCGACTCCTTCAGCTCCCAAACAGCTCATTGACTTTTTTTTTTGTTTCTTAAACTGGATAAAGATAGCACTGAAAGATAGCACTCACTGAAAAGAGAATAAACTCAGTCTTAGCCGTAGCCCTAAACCTAACCCTAACCTTAACCATAAGACTCAAAGCTTAAAGTTAACCCTAAAATCTTAAATCCTAAAGCTTAAAAAACCCTACCGACTGCAGCTTTAAACCTAACACCCAACATCTAAGCAGCATTTCTCGATAGCTAGCACAAATCGACAGAATCATTGTAATCACTGGTCCATTACAATGGAATAACCAATTAAAAAGTGAAAGGATCGGTAGAAAGAATTGAAAATTTAACGACTTGAACAAGGTATCAGAGCAAAATTTTCAACATGGTTAATTGCTAAAAACAAACAGTACAGATAGAAAGATCTTGCAAAAAAACCTTTAAAATCATACCAAGGTCAAGTTTATAGGTTGAATAATAACAAAACACTGATCATTTGACATTTGTGTTAATTAGCATTATTTGGTCTCTTGTTTTCCATTGAAATTAAAGCAAAAAAAATGTGACCTGGAGCATAAAAATAAGAACGTTGTTGTCATAACTTTAATTTTTGAGCCTTTAAAATTTTAGGATAATTTTTTAGGATTGTTTTTGCCCTATCCTCTACATCTTCTGATTACAAAAACTAAGATACATCCTAATACAGTAATTAACTTACCACTAATGTTATGTTAATTAATCTAATTATTTAAGAAAGTGACTGGCTCAAATTAGACGAACATCTTGTTTACATTCATGGGCCAAGGGACCACATTTGGCAGGCAGTAAAACTCTTTAAAATTGTTATCTTTTAAATTGTGGAGATAGTCATGTACCTACTTTAATATAATAACTTCAATTTGAGGTTACAGATAATGATCAGTGGCCTTGGATGTCTTTTTCAAACGTAACACAGTAGAATATCGACGGCATTGAAAATGGTGACTCGCTCCCAGCGCAGAGGCTTCTGGGAAGGGTGAGTCGGCCCCTTGAACCCTTTCCAGGTGAGGGCAGGTCCTCCAGCACTGCTCGACTGGTTCCACCATCTCTCAAGGTACCAGGAAGAACTCTTCTCAGTTTTGGCCCCTAGATGGTGGAACGAACTTCCCCTTGACGTCCGAACAGCCGAGTCACCAGGTGCCAAACGACGACTAAAGGCCTACGTCTTTCAGAAGTACTCGACTAGCACTTTATTTATTCTTCACTCAAAAAAAAAAACCCTGCCACGCTAAAGTTTGTAGTGTGATGGTGTTCTTAGCCCAGGTTCTAGTGAACCGGTATCAGAACATATTTACTGATAGACTTCGAAGCACATCTGGAAGTCGCTCTGGATAAGGGCGTCTCTCTATGATGGGAGATCATTGCATAGGAACTTTAATGGTTCTTCCGGTCGGACAAACCAAAGGTTCCTATACATGATTTAACCTTAGTTTCTAATTCACTTCAGTAGATGTAGCCCACAGTAACATCCGAGCACTTGTCTACACAGTATGGTTTCGGAAGCGCCTATCTTTTCTAGGGTTTTGTCTTGGCACACTATGTAGGGGAGAAGTGCGTGAATTGGGACGCGTCCCTCGAGCTCCGCCGGTCGGCTCGTGACTACAGGAAGTGATGCAGTGCACGGGGATAAGTCTGTCTTCTGTGACTCATGGTGGGTGAAGATGCTTACCTGGAGACGCGTTCGGGGTTTTTCTGCATGCGCGGTGTGATCGACGAAGCGAAATGGATCCTTCTAGAAGAAGTGAGAGCGACTGGCAGGGGCTGGTGAACGAGGTGAGAGCAGTGAAGTGCGCACCCTGACCCTGCTGGTCACTGGGGCAGTATTCCCTGCAGAGGGAGGGCTGTGGGCACTGATCACGGCATCAGATCCCAGAGAAAAGCGCTGCCTTTAACCCTTTAACTCGCCGCTGATTTCTACCTGTAATGATAATTAAGGTTATTTATAGGATGTGCGGCGCGCGCACAGGTGAAGCTCTGTAGATCATTTCACAGGATCAGTTATGATTAATGCACAAGAAAGAAAGAGGAAAGGTCCATTACACAGAGAGAAACGAACAGAGGCCACTAAAGCGGATTATAGGAAGCTCCATCATGGCACGGAACCGAGATCCAGTTGGCTTGATTAGACACACAGTCGGAACTACAGGTACCAGTCTGAACTCTTCTGCTGCTCTGAGGTGGAAGAGTAAACCTTTTGTACCTGTAGTGTGTATCTTTTACCTCGGAAGACGCATATGGTGTGTCTTAAAAGCTTTCGCGCTTAAATGATTTAAAACGTATCCAGATTCGGGTTTTTTTTATTATAAAGAATTTTTTTTTTTTTATGACATATGTGAATGTCATGATATATTGCATGTTTCGTGTTAAATTATCACAAATGGATTGTCCGTGTGTGATACTCGGAGCAGCATGAAGGATCCAAGCATCAAATAAATGAAAGAAAATAATTACTATTCAGGTCAGAAATAAATTTCTAGAAAGTTCAGACGGTGTTGCACAAAGCAGCTGATTTTCAGGAGGTTAAAAAAAAAATAGCTTAAAAATAGTTAAATCGTACATTGGGGCCCGAGCATAAAGACAGGCACAGATCCAAAAGATGTCTCTATATGGGAGCACCAGTGTAAAAAGGAAAAGTACTTAAGACCCGTTTACACCTGATCCTCAGAAATGATCCGAATAAACACGGCAGACAGAGCTAAAGCCGATTTACATCCAATCACGGCTCAAAATGCTTCATGGTCAAGGTAATCCGTCATTCCTAACTGAATTGACTGCTGGAAAGATTTTAATCACATGCAGTTTGTTACACTTGTAGTTAAAACGCTTCTGTGGTTAACAATGCTGAAATCTGATTGGTGCATAATGAGTCGTATGCAAATCAGAAATCGCGAGGCTCTAAAGGGAACCCGTCCTCTTCTGGGTGACGGATTGCATGATTAGAACTCGTTCGTGTGTACAGGTGTAGAAGAGGAACGACAGAAAGCACAGAGAGTGATGTAATGCTCAGTAGCAGTGAATAAGAGTTCTGCGATGAGCAACAGGACAGTGTTTATGATTACAGCAGGTACAGATCTACAGCATCCAGGTGAGATTAAACACTGACGCAAGCGTGAGAGTTGGATGTGAAAAGTTTTTGGGAAGTGGAAATCCTACAGTATTGTAATGAAACTTGTAGAGACGGCTGTATTTACACTCTTATATCATCAGGATAAGGTGACCTCCTGAGGAGCTTTGAGCCGAGATTGGATTAAAATCTGTTTTAAATGTCTTTTACACATTTTTTGTGTGTGTATAATCTCAATATACATATAATCCTGATACTCTAGATACACAGGTATTGTGTCTGCATAGACCATATGTATATCCAGAGATAACAGGGGAGCATTTACTGCATACTACCATTTTGAAGTGGGTGGTATAAATGGTCACATGATCAGAGCTTCCTGCTCACATCTCAGAAAATATCTTCGTCAGAAGGAAATAAGAAAAAAATGGTGATGAATTAGGGTTAAATGTTGTATAAAGGTCACTGTATAATGTTCTGCAATTTATAAAACATGATTTTACTTAAAGGGAAACACTGGATTTAGGCCACACCCCCTTGTTGAACCCTGAAAATATAACCTACACCTGACTGGTCAGCTAATATCAAATAATGGACATCTAAAACTCCTCCACAGAAACACAGGTCACGGTTTGATTGTGTGTGTGTGTGTGTGTGTGTGTGTGTGTGTGTGTGTGTGTGTGTGTGTGTATGTGTGTGTGTGTTTTATGGGTATTTTGTTTCTGCTGGTTCTGCCCTGAGGGGTAATTGCTAATGAAAACATAAGTGTTTCCTTCCTGCACTCAGTTCCTGGTGTGTAAGAGAAAGCTGGAGAGTAAAAAGGAGGCACTGCTGATTCTGAGCAAAGAGCTGGATACCTGCCAGCAGGAGCGCGACCAGTTTAAACTGATGGCCAATCAGCTGCGAGAGCGCCACCAAGGGCTGAAGAAAAAATACAGAGAGCTTATTGTGAGTGATTCACTTTTATTCTATTTTATTCATTATCTTAAGCTCATATTTTTATTTAAATGCTGAAATAATGTAGATAGATATACAGAATAAGTCAAGTTTATGTATTTATCTGTTAATTCACTGGTGTTCTGATTTCCTGATTCATCGATTCCTGATTCACTGGTGCACATATGGATTCACTGAGGAACCATGCTTCGACACTGATAGGGATTCCGTCATGCACTGACTCTCTGCTTACCTGATGTACTGACTCACTGATTCACTAACTTACTGACTCACTGCTTACCTGATGGACTGACTCACTGATTCACTAACTTACTGACTCACTGCTT
>JAQQZR010000038.1:4442896-4457896 GCA_030068235.1 Notoglanidium macrostoma
CTCTCTGATTGGCTGGAGTACACTCTCCCTCTCTGATTGGCTGGAGTACACTCTCCCTCTCTGATTGGCTGGAGTACACTCTCCCTCTCTGATTGGCTGGAGTACGCTCCCTGTTACTGATTGGCTGGAACAGTGTAGTGTGGCTTGGTCCGAGGGGACAGCTAGCAGACCATGAGGAGATATTTGCTGAATTTGTACAAGAAGTGTGTTTTAGATTAGAATCCACGACTGCTCCTTTAACATGTCCAGGAAAACTTATTATATTTGCGGAAGTCTGTTTTCTCCCAGTTAAAGACAAACTGATACAGTTCACTAGGTTTTAATAACGAGACTGTTTACATGTTTACTGTTTACTGTTTTCTTTACATTCATATTGTCTTTTGTAAAGTTTTTGTTCCATCTCACAGCTTTACACTTAAGGTTTAGTTTCAGTTTTAATCATGGTCGACAGATTTCCTGCATCGGGCTTGAATATGAACATCAGGAACGATGAATGGACCTTGTAGTGTTATATAATCGAAGAACAACGACGTGGCGTCTGGGACGGCCCACCACATCCTGAAGAAAGTCTAGCTCGTCAGAATTTTTGGGATTTTCTCGCCTAGCTCGACAACTCCTACGATGTGTCCCTTGACGTTGCCATGACTGACAATTTCTTGTCCCTCCTCCTCAACAGTGTGCAAGGATGTGAACGATGATTGGTTGAGGTCAATCTTATAGTGTTGCCAGTCTCCCGACCAAGACAAGGCAAGAAATTATGGCACTATGATTGTGTAATCTGACATGGTGACCATCGTGAAGACAAAAATTCTGTGTAGCGTGCTCCCGGCATTACTCTTCTGGGAGTCTCTTAGAGATCTGAAATCGCTGCTGCTAAGTAATAAAAATGAATAAATAGTGATGAAGCCGAGTTACTGCTTATTGTCATCCCTTTGATTGAAAACACCTGACTTTAATTTCACCTCCACATTAACTGATAACCCTAGAGGTTCACATGCTCTTCCCACTCACAGATCTGTAATATTTGATTGTTTTCCTCAATAAATAAATGACCGAGTATAATATTTTTGTCCCACTTGTTTAACTGGGTTCTCCTTATTTACTTGTGTAATAATCTGTTGATGTTTCAGGTCATATTTTTGCAGAAATCTAGATAATAAATAAGATATTAGAACGAGTGCATTAATGTAAACCTGTCAGATCTGCTGTTATATCACACCATGATCATGTCCTTGCAGGAGACGAGGACGTCGTGACCGGCGAGGAAGTGACAGAAGACACAGCTCTCACTGCTGAGGATTTTTCCAGGCTGCACCATCATCATCATCATCATCATCATCATCATCACAGCACGGTCTCCTTAAAACACACTCACACACCTGAATCCAGTGGACATCTTCCCACAGAATCCACCACTAGCTCACAGACGAATCCAGCAGAGAGAGAATCACACAGTTACGAGCCAGAAACATTACACGGTGATGAAGATCTGGCAACCCGTGGCCATGGGAGCAGTACGATACCTGCCGAGGATGCTGGGACAGAGGGCGGAGCTCCGGTCACATGTTCTGAGGACAGTCCTGATGTTCAGGTTGGATCAGAGAGAGACATGAGCGGCGAGTCAGTGTGTCATGTGGACTGCACAGAGCCGTCTGATCCCAGAACAGTGCAGAGTTCAGAGGACGTGACGAGACAGGAAGCGGAAGCAAACACGCCGGATCAGAGCACGTAGAATGCAGAACTCTTAAAGAAATGCTGCAGTCAAACACAGACACAAAGCTTCTGGGTGTTTATCACGGTTTGCAGTGTTGCCACAGCCTCTTTACTAAACATCTGATTTCAAACACAGACGCGTGTACGATAAGATCACACGCGCTTTCGTAGCCAGAGGTCAGTTTTTTGTCTTGTTAATGTAATTGAGAGAAACAGATTCTCTTGACAATTCTGTCTCATGCCCACATCACACTGTCTTTAAAGACTCAACAGCTACATGCTACTTCGCTAGATAGTTTACAATTTACGCTAGGCATTCATTATCCTGGCTCTTTAGCAACTTTTGGTTTTAACAACTTGAACATCACCTTCCTGTGGAGCAAGCACAAATTCACACAAAAGCAACACACTTTTTACGAATATGACACTTTCCTCTGGTAAACACTACCGAATTTCGAATGATAATTTACCATTTCTAATAGTGATGTGTCATTTGCTAACGAGTCGACTCTTTGAACAGACCTCTGAGGTGAGTCGAGTCACGCGCACGAGCCGTTTTTATATAAATGTAAACGCAATCACTGCTCTAAATCTTCCAGTTTAATTTAATCAAAACCTTTCCACGGACTGCAAGATGTTAGGACACCAATTCAGCCATAGTTAGTCAAAAAAAAAAAAAAAAAAAAGAACAATTACAAAACATCATAATTGTTGTATTCGGTTTGGAAAAATGATCACAAATGAGTCATTTGTGAACTGAACGAGTCGACTCTTAATGGCGAGTCAAATGAGCTGAATCGTTCAAAAGAGATGAAAATTGCTCATTTAAACGCTAAAGGTCTCGGGCACTACTAGTCTATTTATTTTTAGCATTTTAGCGCAGAACCAGGACGTAGACATTAAGTGCATTTGAACATGTTCACTGTTCCCTATAGTTTGCACTGAGAGAGTAGTAATTGCACTCCCTGAACCGGTTAATATCTTAAAGCATTTGTTAAATCTTATGAACCGTAGACATCAGAGGAAATGACAAGCCAAACATATTTAAATGTTTACAGCGGTGGACTGCTGGATGTTATAAACAGGATGTTGGCCAGAACGAGCTTCAAGTGACTGTTAGCAGGAAGAGTGTTATGTTGCGTGTCAAACATGATCAGATCAGTCACAGCAGTGAAGCACAAACACGTGTTGAAGTCCACGCTTTAAGAAACACACGGTATGGGCAGAGTGTGTTGTGCTGTTACAGGGAAATAATCAACGACAGTGTGGTGTGATGGAGTGGGCTTACACTTACCATCCTGAAGCTGATTATTTGTCCTCAAGTGTTTCTTTCCTCTAACACCACAGCAAATTGCCAACCGGTACCATTTTTATGTACTAAAGAACAACACACTGTTAGTTACATTTAACATTGTGTAACGTCCAACGAAACGAAGTTCTCACTTGGCTTAAAGTTACATATAAAGATCGTATCCTCATCAGCCTCTTTGTCTCACTCTCTTGAAGTTAATAAGACAAAAAAACCTTACCAAGAACCCAGAAAGCGTAAACTCCTCTGTGCTGAAAGGTACCTCGGACTGTTACAAAGCGCTGACACTGGAGACTCCTTCCACAAATCTTAAATAAACGTCTCCTAATGGAATTTAATACAGAAACGTATCTTATGCTGAATATGAATCAACACCAATGACCAATCAGAAGCCAGGATTCAACAGTATTTGGACAAAAGGAGGAGCATTGTGCGTTTATTGTCCGCGCCAGTAACGCTGTAATTCAGTTCGTTAAAGCAGCGACACTGTGGTAATGTTGTCAACCGTGTCCTGATGTGTCAAAATCATATCAGCGCATTCGGAGTTCTAGCACTGAATGTTGTTCTTTTCTCATTTTCAGTGCCCAGCTGTTTTCAGTTTTCCAATGCGAGATGAGGAAAGCGAGTCTATCACTGGTGTGTTTTTGGTTTTATCTTGTTTTATCAGTTGCTCCTGGGGGCACGACTGTAACCGTTCTGTTTACTGCATCATGTTTATTGGACAGTCTTACCCTAAGCACGAGTTCACGTATACAGGAACAAGTCTGTTTTAATCGAATCCTGATGTCATAGCGTGATTCACTGGTCCTCTTACAGGAAATAACAACGAAATGATTTTTTTTTCTAGGGATGCATCGATACCGATACTGACTCTGTTGGTTCAATAGCGCACTAATTAACTCATAAAAATGCTAAATCTATAACATCTTATACCAGGTGATACTGTGGCGTAATCCTAGTGGACGTTATCACGCAGAGAGGACACAGAATAACAGCGATATGGACAGATTTCAAACTGCAAACTCAAAATACTAGCAGGAAGAACTAGATCATGAGCCGAGCAGCTGAAGTGCATGGACATGTGCTATGATGCGTCTATTTAAATCACGGAAACACAAACGCAGATGAATAGAATGTTCGGTGACGTCCCTGACTGATTAAGCGGAAGTGGGACGGTCATTTTGGTACCGGTCCCAAAATGTTAGCGATGCATCCCTAATTTAATCCCTGTTTAATTTCCTAGCCTGTATAGTATGAGGGCTAACGTGCTCTTCCTCCATTTTTCATTTAACTCATTCTCTAAAGCAGACGTTTAAAGTTTGAAACTCAGGAGATCGTCTGTCTTTGCTGCTCTTAACACCAGGATCAGACTACATGATATTCTTGTCTTTCACCATGGTCACCATGCCAGATTAGGCAATCACAGTGCCATAAATGCTTGCTGTGTCTTGGTCGGGAGACTGGCAGCACTAAGTTTGACCCCAACCAATCATCAGTCACCTCCTTGTGTGTCATCAGGGAGGAGGGTCGAGACCTTGTCAGCTACAGCTACAGAACGTACATCAAGAAACACCTCGTAGGAGCTAGGCTTTTGGTGAGTTATGTCACACTGCAAGGCATGTTTGTTTTTCCTGACGTTCATATTTGGGCCCAACACTGGAAATCTGTCATGACAAAATCGTGTCAAAGTCCAGGCTGAATTCGTTCACCCAAACCTGAGAGTAAGGCAGACATGTTTCATCCAAACTTCCACAAGCTGGACACAAGGATCACATTCAAAATTCCACTCAGGAACTCCGTATCAACTATGGAGTTGTGAGGCATCATTTTTATGAATTGGAGAAGCACAATTAATACATGAAGTTTATTAATAAACCAAATCCGTCAGTGCAGGCTTTCCTTGTGACAGAATCGCATCTATAAGAATAAAAATATCCATAATAACGCTAATATATTTCACATAGGCAAAAACCTACATGAAATCCCAAGGGTTATTTAAGACAAATAATTTAGGTTGAAGAGGTTCAGCTGACAAAATGCTTCCTCTGTGTTTACTAATTAAATCCTGTTTAAAATTGTCGAGTCGATGCTCTTAAATCTTAAAAAAGCTCTTAAAGTTTGTTGGTTCTCCTGAGGCACTGCTTAGAGCACAAACTGCAATATAATACATGGTTTACGAGTGTTGGGACGTTACCTCAGGAGTTCAACAGCACCACACAGTGGTCATGACACGTAACTGCTGCCAGAGGAATAAATAAATAAATAAATACAGAAATAAATTACAAATGAAAGTTTTAATCATCACTTCAGACCAGTTTAAAAAAAAACACCAAACAGTTCATGTATTTACATTCATGTGTTCTTCTTTCATGTTTTGTTCCTCATAGTTATATACATATATATTTACATACAGTATTTACAGGAAGGTTCATATGGAAAAAAGCTATAAGAAAAAAACAGCACTAACAATAAAGACAATAACAACACTAATATGGGTCATATTAATATTATTAATTATTAATAAGGTCAGTGTAATGTATATATTTATATAAATCTGTATGTACATGGCAAGTGGAAAAGGAAGCGAAGACGAGACGTTACACAAATAATATCCACTGTTAAATAGTTTACGTGTAAACTGAGGTGTTAAGTGTGGTTACGCGTTTCATATAAAAAGTCTGAAGAGCAGAAACGGATCTCTCTCACACACACACACACACACACACACACACATTTATAGAAGTAAAGCTCATTTAATCAACCTCGTTAAGCAACAATTACGCGCACCTACGCAACTCAGAACCCGCTCTCAACGCACTGTTAGAATGTCTCGGCTACTGCTCTAGAACCAGAACCTGCTCTAAACAGTCTGACCAAATATTCAAGCTACTGTTCTGGAACCAATCCTTTTTCAAATATCCTGTTGAATATCTGAGCTACTATTCTAGAGCAATAACTCACTTTACATGTTCTGATAGAAAACTCCATGCTACTATTCTAGAGCCAGCACCGTTTAAAACCTCCTGTCCAAGCTACAGATCTACAATAAAACTAAAAGACACCTGTTTGAAATGTCTCAGCTTCTGATCTAAATCCAGAACCGACACTGCTAACAACTAGAACCAACTCTGTTCTAGATCGTGAACTAACCCTATTCTGTTCTGGAATCCTGACTGTCTGAGCTGAAGGCCCTATACCACTAACACCAACTTTTCTAAACAGAACTCTAGTACTCTAGACCTACTAGAGCTGCTGCTCTAGAACCAACACTGTTTTAAACTTCCTGTTCTAAAAGCACTGTTAAAATGTCCTGGCTATTGTTCTAGAACCAGAAACCACAATATTGTAAATGTTCTGTGTGAACTACTGTCCTATTAACAAAACTCCTGACTAAACCTCCTGTTCAAACATTTTTAAACTGCTGTTCTAGAACCCTACCAATCTAACACTCTAACATGTCTACCGGAATGTCTGAGCAACGTTTCTAGACTCTGAAAAGACAGCAGCTCTCGAACGAGAACCAAAACTGTTCTAAACTCCCTGGTCAAATGTACTTTCTTCTGTTCTGGTATTGTAATGTTCTATCATTCTAAACATCTGAGCTGATGTTCTGTCCTCTCAGAAGTTCTGAACTAATGGCATAGAACTTGAACCAATCCTAGACATTCTAAGAATCCTGTTCACATCTTTATGTTACTCTCCTAGAACCTGAACTGACTCCATTCTGTTCTAGAATCATGACAATAGAACACTCCAAGCGTCGGAGCTTATGTTCTGTGCTGCCGGAAGATCTGAGCTACTTTTCTAGACTCTGTCCTGTTAAAAACATCTGCGCAATGAGAACCGCATGCTCAAACAGAACCCGCTGAAATGTCTTCGTGTGACAATAGAGCGCAGTGAATACTGACATGAGTATTCCCCAATTACCCCCGATTTACTTCCTGAAAGCATTAAAAAGAAAGAAGCAGAGGGAGTTAACACATGTTGCTGTGCGTCTTTACTGATTTTTGTTTTTAAAAGGAGCATATTAAAGTTCTTTTTGTTTTTTGTTCAGTCAAGGTTGCACAGACAACTCAATCCCTACTGAATGAAAGAGACAGAACCGCACATGAAATGCATAATTAATGAGATTAGATGAGGCTTTTATACTTCACCTTCTTCTTTCCATCCTTCTTTCATGCACAGATCTTCTTTTCTCAAAAAGTGTATGCTTTAGAAGGAAATGTACCTAACACACTGCAAACCCAAGACTTATATACACTGAAAATCGGACTCTTTTTATTCACTGACACTGACACTTAAGACTTATATATCGCCTGAAAACAAAGTCGCTCAGACGATTTGATGAAGACCGACAGCACACCGTGTCTCCTGGCTGTAAACGCCCAACATGCCAAGAATCAGACGACACTTTTCTTCTGAAGCATAACGTGTTTAGTTTAGTCGTCGCTCACGCAGGACAAGCACCACCGAAACTTTCAAACCGGTCAAATAAATACTGGAAGCTGACTTAAGAGACAACTAGAGATATTAGTGTTGTTTTGTGTGTATAGTAGAGCTGGGCAATATGAACATGAGATCAATATTATGATATATAAAGGTCACGATACACTTGAGTATTGAGTTTAGGGAGTACTGTCACGCAGTGTAACAAGTTAATCCCAGATAAATATTTCTATTACTGTTAGACGGAACATGTCAGGACTTACAGATGTTCAGAAGGTGGCTAGTTTTTTAGTTAAACACTAAACATAGTGATACACATTATGCATCATGATGTCCAGAAATATCATAATATTGACAGGATAAATTCCCATTTCACCCAAGTCCTCATAAATTAGCATGAGAAGCAGAATAAACCAATCAAAAAAAAAAAAACTGTTTAGTTTCTAAGGTAATCTTCATGAATGTGCAGAATTTCCGACACTTCTAGTCTTATAGCTTTCCTAACTAAAGATGTCTGGTGATTGTACACAAACAGGGTACGCCTTCATATCTGTACAGCTTTAGCCTGGTTTTCTAAAAAAATCCTCATTTTCTCTCCCTGCCTCCGACTCCTCCTACCTTCCCTTAGCCGGCTTTGTGATTGGCTGCTTCAGCAGACAGACAGGGTGGGCGGGCTCTGTCTCTGCTGTGTTTTTTTCAGCAGTTGGATGCGGTTGTGGCAGTAGAACTTGATAGCTCTCCAGTCTCTGCGGTTGGTGACCAGGAGAGGACACTGCTCCAGACAGCGCTCGCAGTCTGCTTTAGCGGGGACGCGCAGCTCCATGATGTTCCGCACCAGATGGGACTCCACCGCAGCCCGCTCCGCCTCAGACCACGGTCGCTTCAGGACACCACGCTTACCTGACATACAAAGAAAGAGAAGAAGGAATGGAGACACAGAAAAAATGACAGGAGAGAAATGGAGGGACCAGAGACAAAGAGTGAAACATGAACAATGAAGGAAAATGGAGAGAGTGAAAAAAAACAGAAAGGAAGAGAGAGAGCAAGAGAGAGAGAGAGAGAGAGAGAGAGAGAGAGAGAAATAGTAAGCAAGAGAGAAAGAAAAATAGAGGAAGTAAGAGAGATATAGAAAGAGAAAGGAAGGAAGGAAGGAAGGAAGGAAGGAAGGAGAAAAACAGATAGAGAGAAGCAAAGGAAAAGGAAAAAACAGAAAGGACAAGAGAAAGAGAGAGTGAGTAATGAGGGTAGAAAAAAAATAGGAAGTGATGTAAGAGGAGGACAGAGACAGAAACAAAGTTAATGAAAGGCAGAGAGAGTGACACATACAGAACGACAGACAGATAACGAGAGAAAGATAGACAGACCAGTGAAACAGAGTTAGGGGAAGTAAAAGAAAGAGATAGATGAGAGAGAGAGAGAGAGAGAGAGAGCGAGAGAGTGTGAGCTGAGGATGTGTTAATCATTGGTCATTCACAAACACACCAAAAACACAGAGAGGGAGCTGTTCGAATATAATCTGTAGTGCACACACACACACAAGGTCATCACTTTACACTGCAGTAACAGTATTAGCTTGCAGGTTAATTATTAGGTATGTATATACACACACACACACACACACACACACACACACACACCGGTTTTGGGCTGTCCTGAACTCCTCTTGCGGCTGGGAGAGAAAGGAGAGGCGCTCATCTTCCTGAGTCGAGGGGGTTTCGTGCTGCCGGGGGACTTTTTAATCATGATGGTCGGAGATTCACTCTTGTCCTTCTCTTGCTCTCCATCGGATTCCTCCGACAGCGAATCGGCAGAATTCCCCGACATAACTGCTCACGAACACACACGCACAATTGTAAAGTTTAAGCTTCTGTACAGTTAAATGATTTTACAGTGCTCAGCTGCCTGTTTTATTGTATATTAATATTCCTAGAAACCAAGATTCAATTTAAGAAGTATTCTAATAAAACAATAAACTGAAATGAATAGAGAGAGAGAGAAGACAGAGAGGATTTCATTGTTGCATGTACAGCTGTAATGGTTTATATTTTTAGTTTAACAGAATAATATTCAGTCTCTTATTTAATTATTCTTTAATATTTCTAAGATAACTCGGGCCTGTATGGGTCTAATATAAACATATTTGGTTTTTGCTTATTTTGTTCAGCAGGATTACACACAAACTCACCATCCAGCTCTAAACAGATATGATGGAGACTCATTCCTCGGAACAGTACACCATCTCTTTCCCCACACAGTACCACGCGCCCAATCAGTCCCATGAGCCCTGGATCCTGGCCAATAGTAGCACAGCTCTGGGTCACATGGTACTCTTTCTGGAGGAAGTTCTCTAATCTCTGCTGCGCAGCTCCACGCTGTCTCTCCTCTTCGCCTTCACTCAGCATCAGTAACTGGGTAAGAATTGCGACTTGTCTACGAACGCGTGTTTGCGTCAGAGCCCTTGGGTGGCGCGTTCCACTTGATTTGGCCAAATTTCGTAGCAGATCTGTACCTCTGAGAGGGGTGGCGGGAGAATGGTATGGCCGAGCAAACACATATGGGTTCTGTGGATCCACCCCGACTCCTGCCCTTGTTTGTAAAAGAAGCTCGAGGCAATGTTCAGAGTGAGGTGGCAGAATCAGGGGCTGCACTCGTCCTCGTTTGCCCTGGACACCCACTCGAGGGAGATGGGGCAGGACAAGCCTCTCAAAGGGGGAAAGGGAAGCTTCAAGGGGTGTAAGAGCACTGGGGGGCAATGGAGCACAGGACTGAGGAGTCACCCGAGCCTGATATTCAGAGATTGTGAGTTTGGAAACCTCACACTCACGGCGGCGGTTGTAGAGGATGAGAAGCGCCAGGCTGGAGTGGCAGAGCAGACGCCAGGCTTCAGCTGACTGAGGGGAACGTGAGAGAGAGATGAAGGCTGAGTGCTGGAGACGCCGCAGGTACAGCACGAGGGAGGACAGAGACGAGAGCAAGGGCAGCATGTGGGGACGGCGAGAACTGAAAGACAAGGAAGAGAAGATTCATGATCAGATTAAAGTGCTGGTGCCCTTTGTTTTTTTTAAAAACAGAAATTTTGTAATGAAAAATCCACTCTGAGATTTTACCTGGACAGGTCACTTTTGTCCTCTGCACTGCTGTCATCATCTTCCTCTCCCTCTTCCTCGTTCTCTTCCTCCTCCACTTTAGGGTCTTCCACCTGCTTCAACACCTCAACAAACTCCTCTTTCATCTTCTCCATCATGTCCAGTTCCTCTTTCTCTTTCTTTTTGCGTCCTGCTTTCCTGGGTGGTGTCACTGGAGTGGGTGGGCTTCTCTTCAGCACCGACACTGGGACACCTCCTCCCCTTCTGGGTGGTGTAGTGGGTGGAGGAGGGGCCGGGCTTTTGCGAGGGGAGGGGCTTGTGAGAGCAGGGCTCTTTCTGGCTGGAGAAACAGAAGTAGGAGGAGGAGGAGGAGGGGGCGGAGACTGTTGTGTGGCTACAACGATGGCTTCTCTGTGGTTGCGATTGTGCCCTGAGGCAGAGGAGGAGGAGGAGGAGGATGAAGGTAGAGAAGCATGGTGATGAGGCAGGTGGGCAGAGCCTTGTGATTTTAACATGGCTGCACGTACATCTGGTTGGTGGGTGTGGTGTTTGTCTAGATGGCGCAGGAGAGAGCGGTAATGGCGACCACAGTACACACAACACTGCTTCTGCATCACAGGGCTCATGCCTCTATCTGCGCTAACATTAACGGTGCTGCCCCCTACCCCGGCAGGGGCGGGGCATTTAAACACAGGCCTGGAGGGTGCAGGAGGCTGAGGGGGACACGAGGGCAGGGAGTGGGGCAGAGGCTGCGTTGGAGGTCGGCCCGGTGGCCGGTGAGGCGGGGGGTGAGGCGGTTTCCTCTTGTCGTTAGAGTTAGTGTTAGCCGCAGCTGAAGAGGGTAGTTTGCGATGCTTTCTGCGACGTCGAGGCGTCCGGCTGCGTGGTTCTGCGTCATCTGAGTCGCTGAGCTCAGAGTGAGAGAGCTGAGAGGATTTAGGAGAGAGAGACCAGGATGGAGTGACATAATCTGATACGGGACCAGACCCAGACTCCTCCTCCTAAAGAGAATGAGAGAGAGAGAGCGAAAGAGAGAGAGACAGAGAGAAAGAGAGAGAGAGAACACTTACATGTATAAAAAAAACTGAAGAAAGAAATCAAAACAGACACAAATGAAAAAGTGACCTTTACGAAACAGTTATATTATACTGGGTTCATGGACAAACAGAAAGAGAGATGCAAATAAAGACAATAAGAGACAGAAAAAGAGATTACGTGTGTTGGAAAAAATGCTAATGTCCTTCTGCCCCTTCCCCCAACTACTCTGGTTACGCTATGCTATTAGCTATAGTTTCACAATCTGGTGATTCCTAATTGAAGAAATGTGAACCTCAGATTGACTCTAGAGGAGGCATCTGTCCACTGCTGTCGCATCACAATGCCTGGTTCGACTGCTCAGAATTGCACAAACCAACACAAGTGGCATTCAGGAGCTGAGCCTAAATTTGTATTGCTATATTTTAAGGGATTTATTAAAACTTGGTAAATTATACAATGTCAAACAATGTCTATTTAACAATAACCACGTTATCTAGCTAGATAGCTTACCATGTTCTTTGGATGAGTACGTGGCTACCATACTGTCCTCATTTAATTAATCAATTAATTTGCTTTTCTTTATCAGACTCAGATTAGCTCATATAATGAGCTTACATGCAGTCCCACCCCCAAATCAGTTTTTTACAAAAGGGCTAAGGACGTGCGTGTTTTAAAGGCAAAAATTTAAGTTTTTTATTGTTAAAACAGCAATACAATAATACAACTTGCTATTCATGAGACATTTAAAGCATTCAGCTGTGATTTCACATTCCTATTTTTAAATCTAGTCTCATGGTTCTCAAAGTGGGGTTCTCCAGGGGTCTGTGAAGCATGGCCAGCAGATCTGTGATTTTCTAATTTTGTTACAAGTGATAACGGTTCTACCACTGTGGTGGAAATCACAGCCCACCATTATCAAAGCTATTATGTCTATAAAAAGTTTTTATGAAAATGTGTTCCATGGAGACAGTTCATAAATAGATAAATAATCCTGTACTGAAGGGGTTTGTAATGTTTTTTACAGTTACACTAAATATTTTGCTATAGTTGAATCATATTATATCTATATAGTATGTATAGCCTATATAGTTATACAATATATGCTGAATATCAGTTTTGCTATTAAGACTTATTTCATTCACATACACTCATAAAGGTGGTAAAATGAGGAGCTATTTTATAATGTACCACCACATTTCTGTGTTAAGAGTGTATGAGTGGTGAAAATTTAGCAGTGAGTATACCTTCTTAATTTTCTTCTCATGGTCAGAAGGTGGCTCGCTTCCTGCAGCAGGCACTGAGCCAGGTAACCCCTACAACACACACGTCATGTACGGATCAATCATTTACCAGCAATAATCACAGTAATCATAGTACACATACAGTATGCAAGCACACACCCACACACACACACACACACACACATAGGGCAACTGGCTGAACAGCCAGACTGACCACCAACCACAGTAATTTTCATAATGCCACCTGAGTGATTAAAAACTCTTTAATGTATATTAATATCGTACCATGGAGTTACAGGTTTCTACCTGACTTTTTAGGCAAAAAATTGTTAATGGTATAAATATTATTTACATCCCTGTGAGTATACTGTATGTGAGAAATTTTATACCACAATATTGCTTAAAAGTGAAAAAAATAATCTAATATTACTGATATACGTTTCAATAAAGTAAAGAAGGCATAAGAATGGCATAAACGTAACACTGTCACACTGCTTTCCTGCAATATTAATAATCCTCACTTGCAAAACTGACTATTAATTTACATGGTATAATAAATTCATTATATAACTATAGGTTATAAGGATAAAATAAATAACTGACACTCTGACTGTCTTCCTGTTGTCAAAGCTGAACCTGTCCTCTTAATTAATCATACAGAAGCTAGCTTGGATGTAATCGAGACTGATTACGCATGAGCATGATGATTGCTAGGATTATATATTGTTTCCCCTTTCCGTTTGTGTGAAAGCTCCTGATGATGTACAGTTTCACACTTCTATAAATCTACTTTGTAGCTTATCTATTAACTTTTATTGTTACTCACCAGCACACACAATATACACAATGAACCTTTCTGATCACCAAAAATAACATTAGTAAAGCTCTGAGTGTTAAAATGTGTGCGACAATCTCCATGGTTACCCTCGTCATGGCGTTTTCCCCCCACTCGCTTGGATTATAGTCGACGGTGATCTCTTCGCCTTTGGTGATGTCGCGAATCGCGACGACGACCAGCCGCACCTGATTGCCACAGTGCACCTCCCGGATGCGGCAGTTGGGCGGTGGGTAGAGAACGGCTCCCCTCCCGCTGCTGGAGCTCTGCTCCCCCGTCTCAGCAGGACTGAGAGAGAGAGAGAGAGAGAGAGAGAGAGAGAGAGACAAAGGATGAGGGGATAGGGAGGGGGAGCAACAGATACAAAAAAACAAGAAAGCGAGAGAGAGCAAGAGAGAGCGAGAGAGAAAGAGAAGGCAAGAGACACATGACAGACAGTAAGTGAGTGAGAATGAGAGAAAGAGAGAGCGAGTGAGTGAGAGAGAGAGAGTGCGAGTGTGAGTGAGAGAGCACGAGTGTGAGTGAGTGAGAGAGCACGAGTGTGAACGAGAGAGAGAGAGAGAGAGAGAGAGAGAGAGTTGCAGGATATCAGAGAAAGACAAAGACAAACAGAGGACAGTCAACAGAAGAAGAGAGAGTAGTGAGTGAGAGGGAAGAGGAGGGGAAACGGTGACAAAGACAGTTGAGACATGACAGGCAGAGAGAGAGAGAGAGAGAGAGAGAGAGAGAGAGAGAGAGAGAGAGAGAGAGAGAGAGAGAGAGAGGCAGAATAAAGACAAAGGTAAGACAGAATGATACAGAGAGTGAGAGAGACATAGTGAGATAGGGAGGGGCAAAAAAAGAAAGACATAGATAGATGATGGTAATCAGTGAGTGAAAGAGTGAGAGAGAAAGAGAGTGAGTGAGAGAGAGAGAGAGAGAGAAGCAGCATATACAGCACATCAATCAATGCCACGTACACAATCCCACAGTTGTGTGTTTCTGAGTCTCACTGATCTCAGAGCACGGATAGGAACTCGTTCTACTGAGCAGCTGGAGATGAGAAGTTCCAGGGAAGATGAACATGCTGCTCAATTTCCACTTCGGGTAGCAGTTTCCTACATTACCCACAATGCTGTGCAAATATCTAATGATAGTGGTGCAGTGGGATTTAATGCTCGCTTCATCTCTCCCTGAAGAGAGAGTGATGCAGCGGCGCTTTAGTGCTTCAGCCTGTCCATCTCTTTCATCTCCTCATCTGTACACGCTGCTCTTTCCAGAGCTCCAACTGTCACTGAGATCAGGTACATTGGTAACTAGTTAAGCTGAGTCTCTGCTGTAACTCCGCTGCAC
>JAQQZR010000038.1:4476114-4488500 GCA_030068235.1 Notoglanidium macrostoma
ACACACACACACACACACACACACACACACACACACACACACACACACACACACACACACACACACACACACGAGTGTCTAATTCCATAAAGCATGGGTGCGTGACTCACTGCAGCGGTTTCTCTCCAGTGTGTATCATGCGGTGCACAGCGAGGTTGTGGGAGCTCTTAAACGCACGTGCGCAGAACTCACAGATGTAGTCCCTCTGATCTACACACACGAAATCAGAAAATGTTTAAATGATTAAATCTGTGTACTCTGCTTCACTTCCTGTTTAGCGCTTGGCAAACAGATTGGGCTCCTTTTTATATTTCATATATCTTTTACTCTTAAGCCCAATCCACACCCGCGCGGGCGTAAATGAATATTAAATGGCCAAAAAAATAAAAAATAAAAAAAATTCTACGAAAATCTCAAACTTGCACATTCTGTATGCTGTGGATTTTATGGAAAATCTATTTACAGGGATGTCGTGACTGCTGCACAAATTAAAGCTGCAAATGTTTATACAGTAGTGACAGTCTGGAGAATACATACTCCGCTCATCTCTGAAGGTCACCAATAATAGTGATACAACACACTGGCATGTCTACAATAATGCGAAGTATTAACATCTGCCCCACCCCTTAGCTAGTAAGTGAACAATGCTATGCCGATTGTTGTCGTCAGGGAAAGATTTTCCATTTTTGTATTTTTGTGTTAAGTGTTGTTTTGTTTCCATTTGTTAGCTTTCATACCTGTGTGGTGTTTGGCGTGACGCAGTAACTGTTTCTGAAGGCGGAACAGACGCCCACAGGACGGATGCGGACACACGTACTTCTTCTTCATTAAGTGCTGATATTTAATGTGATGCTGATGGGGAGAGAGAGAGAGAGAGAGAGAGAGAGAGAGAGAGAGAGAGAGAGAGAGAGAGAGAGAGAGAGAGAGAGAGAGAGAGATTACATTTTTGTAACATGTTATATAAAACTCGCTCAGTTCTATAACACACCTGCAGGTAGCGTGGATGAGCGAGAACCGTTCCACATCCCTCCATCTCACAGCGCACGTACTGCACCGGCGGCTTCTTCCTGCACACACACGCGCACACACACACACGTTTTAATTCATCTCGTCAGTCACACAATAAGTAATTATGCCCTTTTCGTCTGATATTTTTACCTTCTCTTGGGAAGACGGGGGCTTTTGTCGTCTTTTCTTCTCCGTCCTCTCCTGCAGGATCAGAGACAGAGGATCAAACAGAAGTAATAACGAAAGCACAGTAACAAACAGGAAACTGAGTCTGGTTTATTGCATCATCTTTTCACCTAACCTAATCACAGAGAACCATTTTCCTTCAAGCTACAGGACTTCATCAGGATGTAATGTCGCCCTCTCTGGTAGAAAAGTGCCACTACAAGCTGCTTGCAGACTAACATGAAGAAGTAACACCTTCTTTACCTAAGATGTATGTTTAACAGAGAGCAGAATGGCAGCTGACGGGAGTGTGCAGAGCAGTACCAGTGGGCGTGGTCATTAAAAATGAGCATGGAAGCGTGGAGCATGCAGCGAAACTGTCACAAGCGAGAACACTTCAGCGAGCACTGAGCACCGAGACGTTCCTTCGCCCCTCGCTCATCGCAGTCTACGCTCATCATGCTCACTATGCTCATCAGGTACATTTATTTTTCGGAATTTGGAGCCGTACTGAGGAGACGCCAACTGTCTCCATGACAACATATCTGATTGACAGGATATCCGAACAGTCTGATTTATTTAATGATATTTTGTAAATCATCACTAAAAGGTGTCTCACTTCCTGGGCGGCTCAGCTCCCTCTCCAACCTCCTGCTTCACGTCCGTCACCTCCACTCCTTCTGTTTTCACCTCCGTCTCTTTCTCCTTGTCTTTCTCTCCTCCAACTGCTTTCTCCTTCTTCTCTCTCGGCCGTGGAGGAGCTCTGCGTCTCGGCTTCTGACTCTCCCTGCATGAAGCATCATCATTATTATGCACAATATGGACCTCCTGATCAGCGCGCGCGCGCACACACACACACACACACACACACACACACACACACACACACACACACACACACACACACACCTCCCAGATTTGGGGTCATAGCTCTGGTCATTCAGGTCATCCTTAAAGGGCACGTCTTCCTCACTGCTGGCACCCTCATCATCCGCACTGAAAAACAGAAATGGAGAGCAGTCGATCAGCCACGTGTGAAGTTCACTTCTTGAGCTATGAAGCTAACGTAGCTAACAAGTAGCAGACGTCTATAGCATCCAGTTTAGCACCTTTTAAATGTACGTGCATTAAAGAAAGGACATTTTAAACAGGTTTATTTCCCTTTACATTTAATCCTCCTGTTCTCATTAACCATTTCTATCCTGATCTGTGCAGAACTAACTTGCTTGTTATTAATTTTATTTTTATTATTAGTGTTAATGAAAAGCCTCAATAGTATTGCCTGCTGGATAAGAGTGTGTGTGTGTGTGTGAGAGAGTGTGTGAGAGAGTGTGTGATGTACCTCTGGGCCTGAGGCTGGTATGTTTGGTCTTTCGGGTCGTCGGTAAAGGAGGGCTCTTCCTCACCCAGCAGCACCTCATCCTCCTTTAGCTCACTCTTCTTCCCAGTGCTGAGAAAAAACAGAAAAGTGATCAGGTGTTAGTTACGTGAACAGGACATCATCTTCACGTCTAACAAATGGTGGTATTTATTTCTAAATATTTATGTTGTGAACTGATTTTATGTTTTCTATCATAAGAGTGCTGTATTAAACATGAAGCAGAGTTTGACTGCAGACAAAAGAATAAAAATATTCTAATGAGCATGATTGATTGGCAGCAACAGAGTGTGGTGACAATATTAATGGGAGGGAGGGAGGGAGAGAGAGAGGGAGAGAGAGAGAGAGAGAGACAAGAAGCAAAACAGAATTAGACAGACTGAGAGGGGGAGAGACAGACAGACAAAGAGAAGAAGAGCAAGAGAGTGTGAGAGAGGGAGACAGACAGACCAATAAAGACAGACAGACAGAGAGAGAGAGAAAGAAAATTAGGAGAGACTGGGATAGTGAGACAGACAGATGTGGGGGGGGGGGGGGTCAGGGGTAAGGATGGGGAGAGAGACAGACAGAGAGAGACTTCATTAGTAATTAGTGTAAGAATCTACCTTGTCTTCGTCTCAGCCGTTTTATTTTCTTCTGCTGCATAAATGAGATTATAAAGAATCAGAAATTACACAGAATTACATGCTGAAACACATTTATGCCCATATTTAACACTGTAGCTAATCCACTAAGCTGCACAAAGTATTGGCACCCCTCTAGTCCGCTCTCTGTCGGATGGCGTAGAGGTGTGCCAATACACACGACGCTCCTCGTACCGCAGGCGGTCTCCGTCTCCGGCTCGCTCTTACACACGACCCGTGCCGAACCGCGAGCTCCCCGAGACGACGGCGTTCTGCTGCGGCTCTGCGCTCGCCTGCTTCCGGCTGCTCCCGCGGGGGAAGAGAGAGCAGAAATAAAGAGTCAGCATGCTTAAAACTTTTTCAGTATAAACACAGACGGTGATGCAGTCTCTTTCCTCCAGAGTTACCTCGAGTGCCTGCAGCGTCCTTACTCTCTCCACACCTGAGAGACGAGAGAGAAAACACACAGGTGGAGGATCAACACCTGCGCAGACTAAAATATGAAACGGTGACAGCCTTGGGTATAATTTTCACAGACAGACACACACACACCTGAATAAGTACTGACTGGACATTTTAAAGCAGTGGACTTAATGGCTAATTCCCACGAACGTTTGGATTAAAACAGAAATAAGGGTCACGAAGTATAATCGAGTTATTGAATACAATTAGCTTTGTATGCAGTTACTATTGCTTAATTCCTGTGATTCGTACTTGTACATGACCTACATATGTATTTCCACTGAAAGTAAAAACTATTTAAGGGTAGTGTGTCTTCATTTCCTGTTTCCTTTGCACTCAGGTTTGCCTAAAAATAAACCAGTCAATACGGTCTACACATCTACTCCCGAAATCTGATCAGAAGAGAAACACGTACACCTTTATATGTAACCTACTTATGATCACATCCTACAGCAATATAATAAATATAATCTATAATAAAAAACAATCAAAGCAGTTTGTGATGAGGGTTTGAGTTTTGTGTTACGCACAGTTTTTTGCTCACTGGGCCTCATGATCAGTCTTTTAGTAAAGTTGGGTGTAAATATTTTCAAAGCTGAACCAAACTAAAACTTCATCCCGGATATACACGACACCAACTTTCTTCATGTGTATGTTTATAATGAGCTGTAAATAAATAATGACAGTAGCTATAATCGTCCGGAGATCTTCTGCTAACATTCCTTAAAGATGCCATAGAATGGAAAACTGATCGAACACACAACGTTCTGAACATGGACTCCTCAAATTCCGCATATATAAAAAAAGTGGGCCAATTCCAAAATCTTAAACTGTTCTGTAACATTACTGATGCATTAATATTTACTCCCCCAACATTTGCGCACAACAGCTCACGTTTTACCGTGGATCCGCACCGAGACCCCAACAGCTCCGCAGGTACCGCGAAGCACGAAACAATGACAACGGAGCAGCAACGCAAATGGCTACATGCCTAAAGGTGTTCCAGGCTGTGAAGGGGACGCCAGAACAGTTCACACCCTTCCCCAGGAACCGAACTGTCAACAGGTGTGGTTGATTTTCATCTTTACCTGTAAGCAGCTAGCCATGCTGTGTAATTTTATCCATTTTTGATGGCTGAATCCAGATCAGATTCAAGTTGTTGGCTGTCTCTGAAACTTTGGATTTAATACATTTTGCGTTCTTGTCGAGACCAAAAGCGAGTAACTAGCACAGGTAACATTAGCAGCTAGCACAACTAAATAGACAGAATGAGGACCTCGCTTATGTACACAGAGGATTGCTTTATTTTCCTGCATGTGTTCATTTCAGAGAAACAGCCAGTGCTGTTATACAAATACCATCTTTGTACCTCACTACAAACCAACCAATCAGAGCAGAGCTCATTAACATATTAATGAGCCGACCAAAAAAGGAAAAACAGCTCGTTTCTTTCTGGAGCCAAACCACAGGGTGTGTAAAACCACATCCGGGCATTTCTTTTACCCAGACCAAAGTCACGTACCTTCTATATAGACATCAGAGAACAATTTCAAAATACTGAATAAATCCATTCTATGGCACCTTTAACACACACGTGTGTGGGGAAACTTATCCCGTTCGAATATTACTGTAGAGACGGCTTTGACCCCGGTGAGGGGAGTGGTAATGAGGGGCAGGTTCTTGTTTCCCAGCCCACTGCTCTTTAGGAGAGAAGCACGAGCTCCTCACTGGAACCTGCAGCAGTGCCTCCAGCCGGAGCGAGAGGAACCTGCGACTTCTGTTAGCAGCTGTGATGTGATGTTAGCATGCATGTCAGTGTAGCTCAGGTTCCCGTACTGAGCTCTGCTGCTGTCTCTGGCCGCCTCGGTGTTCCTCCTGCGCCGCGGACACGCTGTCTTCCTCCGGCGGCGAGCTTCCGCTTCTTCCTCCTCCTCCTCCTCTTCATCATCATCATCATTCTGCTCCACTCCGAGGTCTCTCCTCCTCCACACGGGCGCGGATCGCATGGACCGGTCGCGCAGTACCCGGCCGGATCCCGCCGCACTCGGGGTTCCGTTGGTGTCCGGTGATGAAGAAGGCGGAGCGGCGGAGTTCGCTCGAGTCGCCCCCCGGCCTCGGAGCGCCCTGCGCGGCGTGCGGGTCACACTCGAGTCCGGGGATGTGAGCGCGGCCTCCTCCTGTTCCTCCTGCTTCTCTTTTTTATCAACACGCTGCAGTTCCATCATTCCCCGAAAAAAACAAAAACAAAACCCGGTTTAATTGTTTTATTTAATCCAAGCGGATATGAAATCATGGATAAAAAATAAAAAATATGAAAACACTTTGCTCGTTAAAGGCCCTGATCCTACACACAAACATATTTCACCGAGTCCTCCTCGAGCCCTGGTTTCTCTCCCTCTCCCTATTCTAGATTTCTACTTTATTTCAGAAACTTAGTTATAACTCTGCAAAAAGCATCTTTTAAAGACGCAGAGACGGCATTAGTCCGCTCTTAAAGCGATAGTAAACCGGGCTGTAGGCGAGAACCGAGCGGCTCGGACCTCATCTCGGCTTTGTTGCGTCTCCTTTAAGCGCGCGCTGAGCGGCGAGGGCTCTCGAGCGACACTCAGCGGCACGGATCCGCGTTTACATTAAAGCCGCGGTGCGCGACATCTCTCTCTCTCTCGCACACGCACACACACACACACACACACATGCAGCCTTCAGATCTAACTGGGACGTTTGTGTGCGCATGAGGTCGAGATTACAACATTGTTTGTGTGTTCAAGTGGTCTTCGTCAGAAAATAAAATGGACAGCATGAGAACTTCTTTTGTTTTTATTTACATTTTCTTATATCAGCTGAACAGCTGCATTGCAGAATGACCACTTAACCCTTACCGTCTGTTGTAGGCGTCTCATCCTTATTGGTGGCAGTCGTGAGTTGTTATTATAGATACACACCCCAAGCATGGACACGTTGTGGCTCATTGTGGCACTATTCGTTTGTTCATTCGTTCCATTTCATTATTAAAGTCTTTCTATCAGGCCATTTAAACAGTTTAACACTCTTTCATGCATTGTCATCTGGACAGTGTGTGTAGGACTTCGCACTTCGCCGTTTTGTTGACAGTGTGACGGAACAGAGGTGTCGCTGACATTTTGGTTGATTTCCATCTGAATCAATTAGCATTAAGTTTGTTTCACAGTGACAAAAAGCGTGATTGAATCCTGAGAAACTCTCACTCACTCAGGGAGGTTTTAGACGTCTTTAGAGAAAATGACGTTTGTTAAACTAGCTCCTTATGTGATTTCTGGAGACGGCAAGGTTAGAAAATAACCAAAATAAAATCATTTCCATGTCATTTTGCTCAAATATATTCAAATTTTCTTATATCGTTGGCGTAAAAACAACATTTCACTCAAAACCATTTATTTTCATGGTTTTCCATAATTCAACTGCACTGCAGTGACACGCATCGTGTTCTCCCGGCCCGTTTCACATGTTTGGTTACTTATCTGGATCAGTAAAGTTGTAGTATATACTAAATTATACAGTAAAAGAATGAGTTATGTGCAATAGATCAGCTGTTACATAACAGACCTTCAGGATGTCTAATGTTAATGTGATTAAATAAAGAATGGCAGTGTGATTTCTCTGTAGAATGTTCAACATGTGAGACCAGGCTTAATCAAAACTAATTCCATGTCCTTGATGAATTGGTGGGGAGTTTCCTCTGGGTTCTCTGGTTTCCTCCCACCTCCCAAAAACATGCAGGTAGATGAACTGGCTAACTGGTATGTATATATGTATGATATTTATGTATATGATTTCATGAAATAAAAATAAATGGCTGCTTTTATAGTGTTCTTAATATTGGTTAAGTCTATAACTTGACTGTTTGCCAAAGAGGAAATTATACTGTACAGATATGTGAATATCCATCCATCCATCCAGACACGGTGAAAAACAAAACAAAATCCAAAAGCTGAAGGCGGTTACAAGTTCAATCTCGTCACGTTTTAGTTCTGAGATATTTGCTAAGTTTCACGAGACACATGTCCAGGCTTTGTTCTGACGTGTCGTTCACGAGGTGATCGTGTATCCAATAGGTCACCTGTATTATCCAGTATCCAAAATTTCACCTGTGCATATTTCAGGTGTTATCCATTTCAGTAGAATCATGGTTTTAGCAGAGAAAAATAAAACAAAAAATAGTTTTAGTTTGTACTAATGTAATTACACCAGTATATGAGCTGCCACATAAGGCACGCAGGCTACATGGATGGCAGCTGCAGCTCAGTTTGATCGGATCAGACAAAACGTACGGAAGCTTTAGTGCATCTAGACAATTAAGCCAGAAATCAACCCGGATCCAAAAACATCCCTGACCGGCGTTTTCCCCGGTGCCGTGTAAAACTGTGAGAGCAGTTCAAATCGAGCTCCTACCACAGTGATGCGGAGTTCTGCTCTCTGATTGGTGGCGATTAATTCTCTAAAACAGCAGCTCTGACAGTAGTGCAGCTTTATAGCAATGCACATATAAATCTGCAAAACAGATTTCAAAACGTGTGCAATTGTCGACATGGTGACATTTTCTGCAAGGAGACGTTTATTTAACATTTGTGGGTGGAGTCTTCAGTGTCGGAGGTAAACATGTGATCGGGTTTTCCGGCCTCCAGACGAGTTTACACTGCACTTACATGACAACCTGCTCCAGTGTGATCGAGAACAGGAACTCATTTGAGACAAACTATAACAGTAACTATAAATGGATAAAATGTACGTATGACGTGTCATTCTTTAATAAGTAAGAAATTGTGGAGTAAGAGGAATAAAACACCTGGGGATGTTCCGTTATAGGAAAATAATCAGGCTGGAAACAGAAACTTTTCCTTATTTAAGGCTGGATTTATTTACCACTATTTTTTGTTTTGTAAACATTGGTGTTGAAAGCACAACAATAGTACACACAATGAACACACGTGACACGGAACAGGTTTGTTCTTTTTTTTAAACTCAAACCCCAGCCACAAACAGAATGAATAAAAGACATCCATCATTCCAAATTAATTAAAAACATTTTTCCTGAATGTCTTTAAGTGTAAACCCAGCCACCAGTTATCTGAGAGTTAAAGACAAATCAGATAAGAAGAAATAACAAGATATAAAAATACAGCAAGGTGCCACAAAGTGTAGTGTTCTTCAGCATAACAGCATGAAAGTGTTGGCATGTCAGTCCACATGTCGTGTAACGGAACGGTCCACAGTGCTGGGTGTCTGCGGGCTGCTTTAGAGCTTTTCTGAAATGTTTCTTTAACTAATCGAACGCTTCAAGTCTGTGTGTCATGGATTTGCAAACCTGTTGGTTTCATGTGCATTTAGTGTCTAGAAAAATAAAACCGCCACTTTAAATCAGCGGATCTGAGAATAGCTTTATTCTGGAGATGTGACATCAGTGGTAGTGTTTCGTAACTGCTATTAAAACACGAGTTTGATAGAAAATGATGCCGGAGTTTAGTAAGGCACGAGACATCCTGCGCTAATTAACATTGCTGTAACGTGAGCTACGTCTGTGCCTTTAGCTTGTTACTGTGATTAACAGTGGAGGTGATCAGTCTTCTAAACATAACGAGGCATTTCTTCCCACATTAAGGGCCAGATTTACTGATTAACTACACGTGTGAGCACGCTGCCTAGAAAGCTGACCAATGTCTGTTACCACGCTACCCGAAGGATTAATAAAGCACGTGCGCTCTTTTAGTTCTGCAACACATTCTGTAGAATGTGTGTGGACAGATATTCAGGGTCTTATTAAGGGTCCAAGTGGTTGGAGCACCAAGGTCCAATGAAGCTAGTCATCATTAAAAACCCACTCAGAGATTAGCATACATTTAAAGAGTGTGTAAAGCAGTAAAACTGTGGGATCGGAGTTTATCACACCACAGAAAATTGTTATTAAACACCCGGCCAAATCGGAGGTCTGTATACATATAATTAGGTTTCCAAATCGTGAAAAAATAAGCAGTATTCTCTTCTCCGAGACGCTGGGGGCTGAAAACCAGTTTACCGCTCCGACTCCACAATTCCGTAATATAGAGTTTACAGTCTTTTCACATGTTTTCAGCAACTGCTTTCCCACACACGGAGCCGTTAAGAAACAAAGCTCTGAATTTGCTTTACACGCTCTTTAAGGTCATTTGTGTGATATTCCATTCTGCCCTTCTAGCCTATTGCTAACTAGTCCGAGTTGTCTTTGCGTATCTTACAAAACTGCTGACTTTAAAGACCTTCAATTTCAAGAATGATAACATTATGGCTGCCACACTGCATTAAATCCTTGTGGGAGGGATTTTAAATTTACTCAAACAGCCGAAACTCTTGATTGACTGTCAAGTTCAAATAGCCGTTTCTCAGGAGCTGCAAGTCCAATCAGTCCAATCAAATCATACAATTTGGTGTACTGCTTCCTTTTCCTAACCTCTGAGTGGACGCCTAATGACGTCTACGTTACTTAAACACGGCTTCCATCAGCCAATCAGATTTCAACAGGCAGTTCACGGGTTTAGCGCCGATGCACCTTGCTGAAACTTACGCAACAGGATGTTCATCGGTCGACTCTTTAGCGTTCTGTGTAACTCGGGGTGAACTGGTCAGCGGGGACGCCATTTGCGAAGAGCGCTTGGACCCTGCAGGCCGCAGCCATTTTGAGAGGTTATTCTTACTTTACTAGCCTTAATGCTCTATTCTGATATTGTGCTCAACCTAAATAAGATCAGCTCGATCAGGATTACCAGGAAAACTTGTAGTTTGAGGTGCCTTTTTTGTGTTCAGTGGCCAAAGACGGTTTTATACAGGTACAGTTTTGCTCCCTGTGGTACCATTAAAGGTAAAGTAGTGGTTACGGAGTTCTAAAGTACCTTAAATATGGTTTTAAAGATCAACTACTCTGAAAAGTACAGATAGAGTGAATTCCACAAGCAGCTGTATAATGAATAGATGTAAATATAAATGCAGAAATTAATCTCTGTTCTGTGAAATCCTCAGCGAATCTCTGTGCGCATTCCAACTGCACAAATATTCCAACTTGTAAAACAGGTAACGGCTGTACTTCCGCCTGTGTTCATACTTTACTAATGACGCAACCGTCGGGGAAAATCACATTGTGTGGATGAAGGAAGTGAAACGAACAAGTGCTTTCAAATCGACCGGTTTTAAATCAAGATAAGGGAAGCTGCAGCACCTGAAGGAAAGGAAATGCTCTGCTGCGGAGACCAGTGCAGATTTTACTGACCCCGACCTGTGAAACACTTGAGTAATTGTCTTTTTCTATACAGTGGTTCCCTGAGGGAACAATCAATAGTTTATTGGTCCTCAAACCTAACCCTTTGCTTTTATTTATTTCCTTTGCCTTGACAAGACAGTTTTCTGACAAAATCTCCTATTTTACTGGTTCTTTTATATAATACACTTTTTAAAAATCCACTTCCAGTGGCTCCCCGAGATAATCTACCATTTCTCCAATCTAACCCTGTGTTTATTAATTCCAAGACATTTGAATTGGTTATCTGCTATTACCTTTCATTTTCATTAGGCCATCAAAATAACAGCCATTTTTAAATTGTTTCATGATTTAACCATCAACTGCCATTGTTATACCTGCCATGTTTGATATACCTGCCCATTTTCATTGGTCCCCTTTGCATTTTTATTGGTTCCCTAATATAATCCTATGTTCATAGTTTCCTGATAAAAGGTTCTATGTAAGTTCCCAAGACTCAATTGTTGATTGATTTCCTGACAATCATCCATTTTCCATGAAAGCCTGAGGTATTGCGCCATTTCCCTGGTTCCTCAACCTAGCTCTTTATTTTTATGAATTCCCTGAACGAAGTCCTGGATTTTATATTAGTTACCCGGCATAAACCACCAAATTTCATTGTTGTCATTGAGATAACCATCAGTTTAATTCCCTGAGATAATCCTCTAGTTTCATGGGTCCCCCGAAACAGCCCTATATTTTCATTGGTTCTCGGCCGTAACAATTCATTCTCATTGGTTCCCTAGTACAGCGTTAAGAAAGAGAAGCTCCCATAAGTCCGAGTCTGTGTGTGGATAAAATTTTTTGGAAACCCCGCAAGCTTTTGTAAACATTGTGGCTGTTCATCTGCACCTCTGTCTCCTGCTGTATAAACTCCATCATGGCTTTAAGGTGAAAGATAAAGCAGAATCCCTGCCCGTGTGTGTGTGTGTGTGCGTGCGTGCGTGTCTACACGTAGTCTCCTTGCTTGGACCTGAAGTAGAGCTTCTTGGTGAGCATGGAGGCGAAGCAGGGCACCTGTTTCTTTCCGATCGCCGAGAGGTCTCTGGAGGACCCCACACTGCGCTGAGACACTTTGCGGTTGACGAGTGTGAGGAGCTCAGTGAACTCCAGGGTCATGCCGAACTCCATTATCATGGCGCACAGGTCCTGAACATACCAGGAACCATGCATGGTCTCCCTGTGCGAGTAGAAACCTGCATTGGGGGTGGGGGTGGGGGTGGGAGGGGAGTCCATATGTACATCAGCACATAACCATTCTGTTACATTACATATCAACCACAATGCCTCCGTTTTGCCCTGCATTACATACATTACTGTAGAGTTTCAGCTCCTTTCTTGGGGGAATCCCCTCATATCCACTGCCCTCATACCCACTGCCCTCATACCCACTGCCCTCATACCCACTGCCCTCATACCCACTGCCCTCATACCCACTGCCCTCATACCC
>JAQQZR010000038.1:4501782-4514416 GCA_030068235.1 Notoglanidium macrostoma
CCTCTCTCTGCCGGGCGCCTCACACTGCCGGGCGCCTCTCTCTGCCGGGCGCCTCACACTGCCGGGCGCCTCTCTCTGCCGGGCGCCTCTCTCTGCCGGGCGCCTCTCTCTGCCGGGCGCCTCACACTGCCGGGCGCCTCTCTCTACCGGGCGCCTCACACTGCCGGACGCCCCACACTGCCGGGCGCCTCTCTCTACCGGACGCCCCACACTGCCGGGTGCCTCACACTGCCGGACGCCTCTCTCTGAATACTGAGTGTTGAGTTTGTATCACATTTATTCATTTTCACTGATTATGCTTTACAAAATAAAAACCTGACATGGATGAACAGAAACAAAAGATCCACCTACATCTCCTCTCTCTTCTCTGTCCCTCCTCATGTAGTCCGTGTGCTGAGTGTCTCGATCCCGGCCGTTAGCAAATGTACTCGCTGAGAGACACACAGACACACACACACAGACACAGACACAGACACACAGACACACAGGCAGAAACATGTTAATCAAGTCAGAGATAACCCACAAAGTGCCAGTCCTTATTCTTTAAATACCCGGCTTTGTCCTCGTGTGTGAAGCATCATCTCAGCACACCGGCTCGTGCACTCACACTCACACACATCTATACTCTCATAAAGCACTATGACTATAATCAGGATTAGATTATGCCTCATTACTGCACGTGTTAAACGGAGCGTTCTGATTGGCTGGAAGCTTTGCATAAACATGATAATCAGATTTCATTTCTATAAGAGGATTAGTCTCTGAATGTTTTAATCATTACTTTACAGTTCTCAGTGTTAATCCTTTCAGCTCATTTGGACTTCGTTTTTAATATTTTTCTAAAGACTAAAAGTGGATTAGTTTTAGTGATTCTATAAATCTACATTTAATCCAGTCAGCCAATTAAAACTGAGCATCAGTGAAACATTAAGATTTTAGTCTCCCCAATATGGGGTCTCGCTAAACTCAAAAAAACCCAAACTAAAGTCCTGTGGTGACTGAAACGGTCACACGACTGAGCCGAGTGTCGTCGGTCAGGGAGTGACCGGGTGACGGGCTAGTCCCAGTTGGGAGTGACTGGGTGACGGGCTAGTCCCAGTTTAGAGTGACCGGATAACGTGGGTGTGACGTGTATGATGACGTAACGTACAGGAGGGAAAGCCGCCTCCGAAGAACATGTTGAAGAGATCCTCAGGCGTGATGTCGGCCTCGAAGCCTCGGTGGAAGTCGAACCCTTCGTGTCCGCTGTGTGCCGGGCTGCTGGGCTCCTCTCCTCCGCTCGCATCGTACTGCCTCCTCTTCTCAGCGTTACTCAGCACAGCGTACGCGTTCCCGATCTCTACACCACAATAACACCACCACTGAGGCAGGGGGAAACTACTACATCATCATCATCATCATCATCATCAACAACAACAACAACAAGAAGAAAAAGTAGCAGCATTCCTTCTCTCTTCCTTCCTTCAGTAGCCCGTGTTCTGAACACACAGGAAGGCACTCCTCCATTTCTCCCTTTATTCACTTCTTCACTGAATTCACGTCCCCCTTTCTTCCATCCGCCTTCATTCCTCCTATCCTTCCATCCGCCTTCATTCCTCCTATCCTTCCATCCGCCTTCATTCCTCCTATCCTTCCATCCGCCTTCATTCTGTCCCTTATCCATTGTTCCCTAATTCACTTATTCCTTTCCATCTGCTCCCTTTCAGTTCCCCTTCCTTTCTCCCAGTAGTCTTTCCTTCATTAATTCTTTCCTCTCCTCCATTCTTGCTTCCGTCACACACTCGTTCCTTTTCACCCTTCTTCCTTCTCTTCCTCCTTCCTTTTCATTTTCTTAACTTCCTTCCATCCTTCATTCTTTTTTCCCTTCATAGCCAGACAGCGAAGTACAGAATTCCAGGTATTTAATACTCACTATATATATTCAAACACACAGTACACACACATGTGGAATAAATATTTTGGGAATGTGACTGAGAGGAGAATCCGGGATTACTTTTAAAGGCCTCTGTGGCTCCGGGAGCGTGATTTTTATCCGGGTGGAACTTCAGCGCCAGCTTCCTGTAGGCTTTCTTCAGCTCCTCCTCGATAACGTCCTTACTGACACCCAGGACCTCATAGTAGTCCTTACACCTCTTTATCCTACACACACACACACACACACACACACACACACACACACACACACACACACACACACACACACACACACACACAGTGAATAATCAAGATAAGCAAAATCGAGACGAAAACATTTTCAGCAGTCCATATAAAATCATTCCGATTATGAAAAACATTCCGAATTTAACCCTTTGTAAAATTCCTAAACTACAGTTCAGGCTCTGTATGAAATCTGTGTTTATATACGTTACACGTCATCCAAAGTTACACACACACAGTTTGAGGTTTAGTCTCTTGTGATTTTAACGAGTTTACAATGATTTCCGTCTCAGCAAACCGTCACCCAGGTGTGATTATAAAGCCCACAGCGAGAAGAGTGTGTGAGCGAGGAATAGTCGCGCAGCGTTCCATACAGTTGCACAACATTCAGGAACAAGTCTTTCAAGTCACACGCCCTCCGCCAGTACGAGAGAAAAACAACGCCGTCACTAATATTCTAATGTTACTCGTATTAAATTCCGCTCTCTGGGAATTACCGCGTTAGGGAATACAGCGCTGCTCTTACTCAAAGCTTGTCCTGGGGTTCTCTAAACTCTACACTTTACTCAGGATTATTAATAACCTGATTAACACATTATTATTAGACTGCATGAAATTCCCCTCTTTGATTCAAACCGGAGTTGAACAGCTGAGACGTGTTCAGTGTTTTTATAAATACACACCCACACTCTAACGTTATTTATTAGCTTCATCATCATCATCATCGTTATTCCCAACAGAGCAGGGCATAGAGAGAGAGAGAGACGCCGCAGAGAGCCGAGCCGCCGGGCCTCATTAAAACCCCGGAGAACAAATTAGAGCTGAATGAGTTTCAGAGAGCCGAGAGATCAGACGCAATAATCACTGCACGTTACCTGAACAGGAGTCTCCGAGACACCCCGCTCCTGCCCCGGGGGGGCGACACTGCTAGTAAGGGCGCTAATTACCGGCTAGGCTAACACCGCTAACTCATCATACCATTCAGATATACTAATGCTTGGAATTTCCAACCTGTGTCTGGGAAATAAACCCACTTCAAGTTGGAATTCCTCCTCGGACAGCTGGGATTGCAGCACATGACGGGACGTAAACCGTAAATAAAGCATCACTTCTCTGCGTTTTTAATGGGTTTTATTGGTGATCTTTAGAAACATTAGTTCGAGATCACACAAACCTTCAGTAAGGGTCACGTTCAGGCTGAAAGAATAATGCAATCCCGAGCTTTGACTACAGAATTCCCAGTCCGTCATGACATAATCATTAACGGTTTGCTCAGGATTTGTTCAACAGAGATTCGTCACTGAATCAGGAAAAGATTCTTTTGAGATTGGCTGGAGATTCGCTGCTGTTTTATTAGAGCTTCGTTAAGGATTTGTTTACAGATTCGATAGAGAAATATAGATTTGGTACAGATTCATTAGAGACTCGTTACTGAATCATTACAGATTAGTTAAAGATTGTTTTTTTAGTCACACATTTGTAAAGGGTTCTCGTTAGAGATTTGGTGAAGATTTCTACAAGAGATTTGAGAGTCATTACTGATTCCCTAAAGATGTGATCGAGATTCCTTTCAGGTTCGATACAGTTTTGTTACAGATACATTACGGATTCGTTTGCAATTTGATAACTGGTCACAGCTCAGGTTTCGTTAGCGCATCAGTGTGAGGTGAAGACAGAACTGCAACCGATTCATTAAGAGATTGGGTCAGGATGCGTTACCGCTGATGTAGAGATTAATGAGAGATTGGGAACCGGCTAGCTTTAGCTTTGGTCACCTTGTACAGAGGCGTTAAAGCTGTGTGTGTGTGTGTGTGTGTGTGTGTGTGTGTGTGTGTGTTTGCTTACTAAACTGGAGAAAAGTTCATTCTGAAGAACACGTTCATAATTATACAACACCCCCCATGACTAATACACTGACGATGAAGTGTCAGTGTTATAAATGTTAGTGCTGCTGAGATAAACTAGTCCAGTGTGTGTTGGTCAGATTCCTGAAGGGCTTTAATAAATCATTCACTCTCGAGTCAGCAGAAAATTTCAGACTTTCAAAGGAGTCTTTGCAAAGCTGTTTTTTTTGTGATTAAAAAATTTAATAAATGGTGTGTTTTTAGATCGTGCACACACACACACACACACACACACACACACACACACACACACACGCACACAAGTTTAGTAAAAGTGTGTCATCAGAAACAAGGGGACGTCGAGGTCTCATGAATCAGAGTCTCAGCGCTCGCTACAGTAGCTCAGTATCTCCACAGAGGCGTCAAGCTCTCCCTCTCACACACACACACACACACACGCACATACAGGCTAAAGCGCGTGTGTGATGCAACTCAGTGCAACAGAACTTGAATCTAGAAAGCTGTGATGTTCTTCAGTGTTCTACCCCAAGAAGAGCGCAGAAACGGCGAAGGGGAGGCGTTTAGCACTTCATCGGGGCTTTTAAAGAACGTGCACCTGCATAATGAAGCACTGATGATGACTCATGATAGGTCGTAGTGATATCTGTGGGAAAAAGAGGATTGTATTCTTGTTTCAAACTGTGATATGTGAGAACTGCTAATGCCTGTCCAAAATGTTTAATAAAAACCTGCGAGTAAACATTCACGATAACAACAGCGTGCCCGTGTGCCACCTACCTGCTTACCCAAACACACCTGGCTCACCTGGTTTCTCTCGTCTCCCGTGTGCACCAGGTGTCCTGTGAACGTCACGTCACAACAGCGTTCCATAATTTATATCTGAGCGTAGCATGAGACAGCGTGGAGAAAGCAATTATTCACCGAGCTAGCGGTCCATCGAGCTACAGCCACTTTTCCAATTCAAGGTCATTGTGGTAATCGCTGGGAAAAACGCCAGAGAGCGGAATATACGTTAACGCTTCTCCAGAACGGTGAGAAAATCAGATTATGATTGTGGGTGGTTTGTTACTGGCAAGACTCAGAACCGAGGCGAACGTTTTAAAACATGAGGTCATGTAAATTTCTTTAACATTTACTTCTATAAATAAACGTGTTAACTTTTGTTACTTTACTAACAGCATATTGAGAGTTTATTAATGCTAGGCTTAAAGTTTGTTTCACAACACTAATTTGCTGACTCACTAATAAGAATCGACTCTTTCGACTCCCAAATGATTCCTTGCTGCTGTCGATCGTTGCCGAGCTCAAACTGTCATTAATCTTAACATGAACATGGCGTGCGCCTAACGTTCCTAAATAACCCTACCCCTGCGTTCACCTCACACACACACACACACACACACACACACACACTCAGGACTGATTAGGTGAAGTCTGACCTCTGCACTCCCTCCACCTGCTCCTTGGTGAAGCTCTTGGACATGTCGCTGTTCGCTGACTCCTGGTTCCGCTGCGGTGGAGGCGTCGCCGTCGTCTCGCCGCCGTTCGCCGATTTTCTGTGGTACGCACCGCCATTACCAGCCGAACTGCCGTTCCTCAACAACGCCGCCAACAACACTGTGTTAAGAGAAGAAACACACACACACTGCATCAAACAGCAGAATATCAACACGACACACTGAAGCCATGCGACTCTCGGGGTCTCGCAGCTTTTCCTTAAAGAGATTTCCTTCAATCAGGGCATTTTCACATCTACTGCTCTGAATCAAAGTCAAATTGATTCTTTTGATTCATTTGCTGATGGGTTTCATACCAAATGTAATCAATAAAGGAAAACGCAAGAATGATGTTGTCTGGGGAGCGAACAGGGCTGAAAACAGCTTCGCAAAACTGAGCAGAAATACGAAACGAAAAGGAGTCACAACCATCACCTGAGCACGGAGAATAAGGAGTCCGTGCGCTTATGTGTTCTGCTCCGACCTCGACAGCGTTTGGCGCGTTTAAATAAACGAGGCTCCGTTTGCCGCCTGAGCAGATTCGTGGCCGCAGCAGGAGTGTGAGACGCGTGGATATAACACACAGAAGGAGCCGGTTCTCCACGGAGAGGATTAAAATATCAACTGATCTTCATCAAGCTGGAGAAAAGCTCCGTCTGTCTCATGACCTCTCACAGCTGAGTGCAAAAACACACTTTTACTTCCACTGATCTGCATTTTAATAGAGCTGTAGAACAAAGCAGTGACACACACGCGCAGACACAAACAAACACGCGCAGACACACACACACGTGCACACACGCACGCACACGCGCGCGCATGGACAGATCAAACCCAACACGAACTCACCCAGTACAGGACGGGAATCGTTTTTAAAACACTCATCACTGATATTCGCATATTTGCATACTTAATAACAATGTTTATAGATTTAACTGCTTTTACAGAACAATCTGACTGAATAATCACACTCACTGGTTTAAAGAAGACAATACCAAATCCTGGAATATAAATACCAATTATTTTTATGCAAGTTTTCTGTATGAAATGTAACGTGAATGCAACATGTGGCCCATTGCGCTTTAATAAGCTTGTAATTAGATTCAGGAATGAAGATTCATCACAATCACAGATCTAAAAATAAAGTTCTGACAGTGTTCTGGTACGTGTAAAACGCCGTCAGAATGAAAGTAAAACGAATCACTCTGTGTCCCAAACCGCACACCAGCGCACTACATAGCAGCAGTGTAGCTACTGGCTTTCCTGTTCTCATAAGGGGCGTACGGCTTTACCACAGAGATCAATTTAAAAAGGCAATGACTACAATTAATCAGTGCAACAATCAGACATCGACTGATATCCATAGAGCAGACTGCGGTCCCGCGAAAACTAATCCATACTTCTTAACACGTGTGTCTATTATTTAACAGGCTGGCAAGGTGACCATAACATCACCATCACAACCACCACCATCATCATCACTATCATAACCATCATCATGACCACCACCATCATCATCACCACCACCACCATAACATCATCATCATCATGACCATAACATCACCACCACCACAATCACCACCATCACCACGACCATAACACCACCATCACGACCACCACCATCATCACCACCACCACAATCACCACCATCATCACCATAATCATCATCATCACGACCACCACAATCACCACCATCATCATCACTATCATAGCCATCATCACAACCACCACCATCATCATCACTATCATAACCATCATCATGACCACCATCATCATCATCACCACCACCACCATAACATCATCATCATCATCATGACCATAACATCACCACCACCACAATCACCACCACCATCACGCCCAGAACACCACCACCATCATCACCACCATCATCATCATGACCACCACAACCACCACCATCACGACCATAACACCACCATCACCACCACCATCATCACGACCATAACACCACCACCATCATCATCACCATCATCATGACCACCACAACCACCACCATCACGACCATAACATCACCATCACCATAATCATCACCTACATCGCGACCACCACAATCACCACCATCACCATGACATAACATTACCACCATCGCCATCATAATCACCACCATCACCATCACAACCACCACCATCATCACGACCACCATCACCACCATCATCACGACCACCATCACCCCCATCATCACTACCATCATGACCACCATCACCACCCCCAGATTCTGAGCAGTCCCGCATCGATCAGAGGAAACTATATCGTACTGAATCGTATCAGATTCTGTGATACTGTTAAATATGAAAGTGCTGCCTTATGAATGAATATGATATAGTATTTGAGTCAGAGCATTATCTAACATGGAAGCTTTGCTGTATGAATCAAAATTGAATCGTATCATATCATAGCAGATTCTGTAGCATCATCAAACCACACGGCGCCTTAAGAACTGGAACTGTACCGTAGCAGATTCAGTGAAATCCTCAGTTACTGACTTGTTGCTTTATGACTCAGTGGTGCCGAGAGCCGCGCCTATCTGATCACACGGGAGTCTGTGCAGTTCTCTCTATGTGCTCATTGTAGCTTTGTGTAGTACACGCTGGAGTTCACACTGCAGCTGCTTATACCTTACAGTTTAGTTCCTTTTAGACGTGATCGACACAGGGAGTTAATAATAGATGAATGTCAACCGGTCGGTGTTTCTCTCACCCGATCCAGGACTCCTGCTCCAGCACGTCAGAGTGAAAACGAAAATTCTAAAACACTGAGCCCAATCTGGGTCTGACATTTCCTCCTGAACCACTCAACCAGCATCATACAGCTCAAGCTGAAGTGTATACAGAGCTGTGCGTGCGTGCGTGCGTGCGTGTGAGAGAGCTGTATGGGGTGTAGATTAGCTAAAGCTCCGCCTGTTCATCCTCCATTAGAGGACTGTGGTCAGTCCTGCTGCTGAAGCCTCTCTCTACTTCCCCTCCTACATTTATTCATTTACATATTACTTTTGAGGAAAACACAAACAGGAAAGAAACAGGAAAGAAACAGGTGATGAAACTAATGAACTAACTAAACAAATGTAAAAGTTGTTGAGGCTGAAGTGCAGAGATGTGGAAAGGTCACATGATCTGGAGCACCAAAGAGAAAATAACCACAGAATAATTCAAACTAGTTATTTATATAATGATCTAATCCGACTATTCCTAATCTAGGGGTCACGACCCCACGTGGGGTCACCTGATGTACTAATGGGGTCAGGAGATAAGCTCATCGCTTGTTAAAACCTTCTGTTAAATACAGTGTTTGAGCTTTACACTCCTGTGAATCCTGCTGAAAGCTCTGTTCTGTGGAGCAGCTTCTGGATCCTCTAGATCAGTAAACACTTTTGAATGTAAGATCAGAGGTTTCAGTGTGAGACGCGGATCATGACGACCGTCACGACGGCAGCGTGAAGTTTTCAGAGAGACACGGAGCTCGTCAGTGTGTTTACCGTCTCTGTGTATAAACGCTTTACAGCTGGACTTGGAAACCTGATGGACGGCGACGTTTTGCTCAGACGTGCCGCCTGGTGAACATCGCTTTTACATCTCCAGGAAGATAAACAGCAAGTGTGTGAATAATAATGTCTATAACGGGGGTGTATCACCATCACCATCACTCTCTCCATCACCCTCTCCCTCACCATCAACATCTCCCTCACCATCACCATCACCATCACCCTCTCCATCATCATCACCCTCTCCATCACCCTCTCCCTCACCATCAACATCTCCATCATCATCACCCTCTCCATCACCCTCTCCATCACCATCACCCTCTCCCTCACCATCACCCTCTCCATCACCCTCTCCCTCACCATCAACATCTCCCTCACCATCACCATCACCCTCTCCATCATCATCACCCTCTCCATCACCCTCTCCCTCACCATCACCCTCTCCATCATCATCACCCTCTCCATCATCATCACCCTCTCCATCATCATCACCCTCTCCATCACTATTACCCTCATCATCACCCTCACCCTCATCACCCTCACCCTCTATCACCCTCTCCCTCACCCTCTCCATCACCCTCACCCTCTCCTTCACCCTCATCATCACCTTCACCATCACCCTCACCCTCTATCACCCTCTCCATCACCCTCACCCTCTCTATCATCATCACCCTCTCCATCACCCTCACCATCACCCCCACCCTCTCCATCACCCTCTCCTTCACCCTCATCATCACCTTCACCATCATCCTCACCCTCTATCACCCTCTCCATCACCCTCACCCTCTCCATCACCCTCTCCATCACCCTCACCATCACCCTCACCCTCTCCATCACCCTTTCCATCATCATCACCCTCACCATCACCCTCTCCTTCACCATCACCCTCTCCTTCACCCTCATCATCACCTTCACCATCACCCTCACCCTCATCATCACCCTCTCCCTCATCATCACCCTCACTCTTTCCATCACCCTCACCCTCTCCATCACCCTCACCCTCTCCATCACTCTCACCCTCTCCATCACTCTCACCCTCTCCATCACTCTCACCCTCACCCCCACCGCCCTCCTATAACACCACAACACGTTTCACTAAACTGGTCACAGATGATTAGAAAGTCCATTTGGGGCGTTCCTAAAATAAAAGTTTAGGAACTCCTGCTCTGATGGTGTTTGTGCTGCAGAGGTTTTTGTTGAGGTTTGTTTAACGTTTCCGTCGCTGTATTACATGCACACACCCCAGTCAATGTTGTACTGCTTTTACATAATATCTAATCAACCAAAAATATCAGTTTCACTCTGACTGTGATGTGAGAATCTGAAGAACAGGTGTGAAAGCGCATTACGTTTGAGATTTTATACAGTCGTGTTCATACTGACTTCTGTCATATAAACAAAAAGCATAACTCTTGAAATCTGTAGTTTAGTGAATTATTCGGTTATTATTATATTTATTTCTGAGAAGTGTTAACCGGTTGCAAATGCATTAATATTAAACCTTCCTCCAGCCTGACAGGTTGGATTATCATCATTTTTCAAGCTGTGTTTTGTCTTTTTGTCTTATTAACCTCGAGAGAGAGAGGAAGCAGAGGCTGAGGAGCGAACGACTGTTTATGAATAAAAACTGTAATTGCTGGTGAGCTGCTGCGGTGTAAGAGGAATAAAACACCCTGCGTGGTGCTGTAACAGGAAATTAATCAGCTTCAACTCACTGCGCTTCATCACACCACTCTGCTGTTGATTATTTTCCTGTGACAGCGCGGCACACAGCGAGTTATTCCTTACATATCGGGTTACTCGTTATTGGAACACAGCCTACAGGTGAGGACGAGGAAAGGTTTTGCTCAGTAATATTTAATAAAGATATTAATAAAGATCTAATTTCTCAGAGAAACTGAAGATCGAGATAAGTGTCGTGATGTAATAACTGTTTTATCAGTCAGAAATTAAATGTTTCTCTTGACTAAAAGGTTAAACAGCAAAAGCTGGAGTCTTGACACAGTTCCACTTACATTTTAATATTGATTTATATTATTTATATTGTTATTTCATTTATTTATTTTATGAAATCTGCACTTGATTTATTCCATTTACAGATTTTTAAATGATTAATATATTAGTTTCTGGTTTATATTATTATTAGCATTATTTATTGTTATATTACGTTGTTTCTTCTATTTATATATATGTTTGATATATTTATATCTATTTACATAAAATCCGTTGTTAATGTTAGCATTATCCCCAGTGACGCTAACTAGCTAACGCACGTTTCCGTTCCTGAGCAAAACAATTTCTAAATAAATGTTTATTAATTTATGAACTAAAACATATTAAAACTACACATCTGTCAAGACCGCAGGCTTGCTAGTTTAGCTTGCTAACTGAGCTAACGCAGCTAAGCTAAGCTAAACTAGCGCAACTACAGGGAAGGATAACGATAATACTTTTCGACATGTCTAGGTTTTAGATAAGATAAATGTCTTTTTCTCACTTACAAATAAAGAAAAGTAAATGACAGGTATTTTATGCACATTTGCGTGTGATGTGATGATTAAATGTAGACCCACTCTGCGGCTGAATCCCAAACGACTACATATTTAACTATTTAGAGCACTAGACGTGACTAATAAAAGCGTTAGCTGCATTAACTAGGTAGCGCCCTTGTATAGGGATCAAGGTGTCATTTGGGACACAACCAAAAGTCTTCCGTTTAGCGCAGTTCAGCTACCCGGAGTACAGATAAGCGTCGGTACACATAAACCCAGTCTCTATTCCACCTCACCTTTCGCTTTGTCAGTCGGGAATAATTTCTCCGCTTTGGTCAGGAATTTTATGGCCTTTTCCTTGTCTCCTGCTTCGAGGGCCTTCGTCGCTATATTGATACATTTTTCCGCTTCGTCTCTGTTACCTTCCATGGTTTTCTCCCGTCTCTACGGCTCGCGTTAAGTTTTTTTCCGTACCTCTCTTCCATCCAATAGCCCCTCATGTACAAGGATCTCGTGCTCGCAAGCAGCGCTAGGATTGGACAGCTTCCTCTATGACTGAATTGTTGGCCAATCCTAATCCAGGAGGCGGGCTTTCCTAGAAACGGGTGCGGAAAGAATAAACCGTTTGGCTCATCTGATACTTGCGTTGCATAATCTGAACATCAATGTTAGCACTTTCGTCTCGTAGGATCGCCATAGCAATTCTGACAAGCACGGGCGTCGCCATCATTATAGCTGAGGGCGCGTGTCCCCCCCACATTTCATAATTATTAATTTGGACCCTCCACATTTAACAGAAAATATGAGTGCCCCCAGCACTGTTTCTATTGCTTCGCGAAAGAATCCACTCCACTTGATGGATATGAGACGCCACTGAAATTCCACTCCGTTTCCCTGGTTACCGACAACAAGCCGCACGCGCCACAGACAGTAAAGCTGCAGGTACTGGAGGAGGTAACGTCAGCCCCATTGCCCTCTCACAATGTCCAACTTTTGCTAAAACCTTATTCTTTTGTTATAGGCCCTCAAAATGAACCCCAGGCCACGTTATATTAATGTTCAACTAAACAATGAAATATTAGGAGTAGCCTAAGCTGTGCCTTATTTACTGTAAGTAACAGGAGGGGA
>JAQQZR010000038.1:4515279-4531019 GCA_030068235.1 Notoglanidium macrostoma
GACTTTTGTAGGTAAAATTAGGTGTTTAACAACCTGTTAAAAATACACCAGAATGCAGGAAATGGCATCTAATTAATTAAAAAATGTATAAAAACAACAGACCCCCCACCAGTGTCCCCCCCCATTCAAAATGCTTCTGACACCCGTGCTGACAAGCCATCATCATCATCATCATCATTATTAAAGGCGTGTGGATTAAAAAATATATCCGTTTTCAAACAATACACAGTTGATATATGTAATAATGATGACACAGATTTTACATCAAGACTTGAAAATGTTGTAATGCATTAATTACAATATTGTTAATATGTAATAATCATATTAATCCCAAAGTGTTGCTATATTAAATCATAATTGGTCCTAACATTTTTATTATTATCCAGAGGTAAGTAATAAACATGAAAGGAAGAAACCACATTATTTACTAAGTAATGGATATACAGTATATTAAAAAGTATTGTGTAATGCCACCAATATATGCCAGTTTTCCGAATGCTTTTTTATTATAGAATATATAATATATATTATTATATAATGCATGTGCTTCTGTTAGCACACAATGATTTTGCACTACAGTATTCTGGATACTGGCTCATCCGCATTTTGTGTATATGTCACCTATATGGCATATTTTATATGGTATAGTCAATATAAAGTGACTATAAATAAATGTGTACTGTTCTTTTATACACCGAGGCTCATGATGAGAATGTTAGCATTAGCATTACACTAATGGGTTAAATTAAAAATTAAATACTTTATATTTAAAGTTTAAATTAGTGTCTTTAAATCTTGAACCATTGATGCGACTGTTTTATACACATAATTAATAAATGTGTGATATCAAAGTATAAATTATTAATTGCTGTTACATAAAACACCAGCCATGACAGTAATCAGTCGCTATCTGATGACATATGTGATGTAAAATAATGTATATTTATGGTTTTAATTGAGTGTTTTTATATTTTAAATCTCTGATTTGATTGATTTGTACACTTATCTTAAGCAATGTGTAACATAAAAATATAAATAATTAAGGATTAAATAACAACAGCGATGACCCGGTGTTCAGTCGCTATTTGATGACGTTTGTGGAGCGCCAGGAAGCGGAAGTAAACATGGCTGAAGGCGGCGATACGAACACAGTGAACGAAAACGTGCCGGTTTATGAACATGCAGAAGTAAACTCCAAACCGTTTCACCTCGGTAGCTTTAGGAATTTATGGCTGAGCGTGCTGAAACCGGAAGATTACTCTTTTAACCAGACTTCCGCTGAAATAGATGATGTGCAGTTTATAGAGGAGTTGGGAATCATACCGGAAACGCTGGAGGAGCTTAAAACTATCTGCAGGTAAACTTCCTCTTCGGATGTATTACCAGTAAACTAACTCACTAACTCCTGAATACCTGTAGTGGAGCACACTAGCAATAGTGCACGTGCATGACGAGCAGAACCTCAAAATGAAATTTAGTGCACTACACTGGTTACAGATATTTCATGTCCTATGTAGTGCACATTATATAATCCTCTACTCTCGTTATATACTCCAACTTCCTTCTATACAGTGCACTATATAGGGTATGAAAGATTGGCTTCTATAAGCTGTATGGTGCGTCTAAATATAATCGAGGGCTTACACAATACTCCCCCTATTCAGTGCTTTTTCCGTTCCACAGTGATGCGTACACTCATGTTATTAAATAATGTTTTTGTTGCCGCAGGTAGTGCACTAATTGTACAGCCGGAAAAGGTTTAGGATTGATTCAGCACTATTTAGTATATAACAGTTATTTCAGGTCTCAGAGTTATTCATGCAAATTAGGATGAAGTGCACAGCACAGGTGAAGCTGGTATGCTGCTCCCTATTTAACGTGCACTAATTAGGGCATGTAAAAAAGTTTATGTCCAACAGAGAGGCACTTAAGGTCTATCTAGTGTAAATCCTAAAGAGAACCATTTATAATGTGTATCTTGCTCCCTAAACAAGTGCACTAGATCCTAATTTGGGATTCAGTTTACTTAACTAACTTCACTAATTAGGGAGTAATAGGGCTCAGACTCACTCTAGAGACCTATACACTTACTCTTGCGGGCTTCAGTGGCCTGTGTAGTGCACTGTTTGTGTCCACCAGGGGCTCATGTACGACTGCTTCGGTTCCCTATACCCTAGAAGTGCACTAGAATTTGCTTCTTTAGCTGATGTAGTGCACTTCAGTCCAATTTGGGATAGTGTTTACTCGAATACTTCTGTGTCCTCTAATGTTAAAGGCACTAGATTGGGTGTAGAAGGAAGTGTTAAACATTAAGTAGTGCACCTGTAGAGCATAGACCCCTCGACAAAATTGTGCACTATCAAGGGCACTAAATAAATTGTATAAAAAGACTGAGTGTTTCTACTGAAGTTATGCAGTGCTCTGAATCCTAAACTGAGCTGAAGTGCACTGCATAGACTGCAGAAGCCAGCCACTGGTCTGAGGGAAGCTGGAATATATATACATCCTCCTTTATAGATGTACGGCGCTTTTTATTCCCTAATTAGCGCAGGATATGTAGGGAGCCTGGATCTGAATCCCTACCTTTAATTCCTTTTTGTGTGTGTGTGTTTCAGCCCTGATTCCCTTCGCTGCCATGCTGAAGATGAAGCTCCTGATCCTGACGTGCTTCCTGCAGACCCTCAGCTTGCCACATTAAAGTAAAAACACCTGCAGAGCAAAAGTTTTTACACCCGACCTGTAGATTATCGCTCTTGTACGGCTCAAAGATTATATTTACGTGTACAGCAGGTGTTGCAGTGTGAAGTGTTCCTAATGGTATAAGAGAGAAACCGCTCTGTCACTTTAGCCACCAGTTTCAACACAGCTTTAATTCTACTGAATATTCTTCATTATTTGTGAAACATTTTACCATTGCACTTTTTGTGACGCCCCTGAGACCGGATTTAGCCGGTTTTATTTGCGTTTGTCCTCAGACTGAGGAAGAGGAGACTGGACTATAAGAAGACTCTGGTGCGGGACAACGTGGGACGTCACGACATGTACGCTAATGAGATGGTGAGTGAGATTCAGTGTGTAACCTGGAAACGTTTTGTTCATGTAAGCGTTTAACTGGCTTTTATTATTTGGCTTACCTTTACATTGCTTTTATATTATTCTAGTTGGCACACTTTTATTTTATTTGTATGGACATTTTATTAAACTATTTTAAATTGTTAATATTTTCATCTTTTCTGTTTTTGCTATTATTGTTAACATTATTATTATTTTCCTTTTTACAGTTCTATTTTTGACATTGTTTCACTGTCTGTTTATTTCACAATGTAAAGCGCTCCGAGCTGCAGTTTAAACATAAGACAAAAATGTCATCATTATTATTATTATTATTATTATTATTACATGGCGCACTTTAGTGGCATCTGCTGGTCAAACAGAAGAACTGCAGCTATTAACCTTCAGTGTTGATGTTTAAGTTTAAGGTCACAGATAATAATCTATTATACACTTTACCACCTCCACCTAACACACAGGTCACTATATAGGTATAGACTTGCTGACTGTAATCCATAGGTTGTGTAGCACAAAGTTTTGGCACCCCGCTGATGTTTCATTATTATACAGTTGTACACCACCGGTTTATTCTCAGCGTGTGTGTAGGAGTGTGTGAGGGTTTAAGCTTTCTGTGCTGTATTGTAGGTAATGCTCTCTCTGGGCAGGAGACCTGAAGACCCTTCAGACATCATTCCCGAGGGGGAAATCATCCTCACCTTCAACGTCATCTACCCTGTCCTGTTTGAGCGAGTAAGACGCGAGAGTGACACCATAACGTCATACAGAAACAATATAATGTTACAGTGCTTTTAAAAATGGAGCTTATGACAAAATACTGAATATGCAGTAAGATGAAGGAAAAGGTAAATAAAGGATAAAGTTCAAAGGGTGTTAATGCGTACAAAAAATTGGGATGGTCAGTAATGGTTACGATTTAGCCTTTTAGAAAATAGAAGAAATTAAAATGTAAACATCAACAAATCAATTATTTAGCAGGTTCAGAAAAGCATGTGTTTATAAATATATAATGTTTAATGTGATGACAACTGATGAATAGTGAAAACATTCTGTGTGTGTGTGTGTGTGTGTGTGTGTGTGTGTGTGTGTGTGTGTGTGTGTGTGTGTGTGTGTGTGTTAGTTTAAACACGTGAGGGCGTATCAGACGCTGCATGTTCTGGGCTCGCAGAATCTCACCGAGCTCCGAGACGCCATCTGCTGCGTGAGCGACCTGCAGGTGTTTGGAGAGTTCAGTGAAACACCTGACATGGTGCCTCAGTTCATCAGCAAGGTCTCTCTCTCTCTCTCTCTCTCTCTCTCTCTCTCTCTCTCTCTCGCACACACACGGTACTCATGGTACTATACTCATCCAATCAGGTTTTGTCAGATTCTTGAAATGTGTTGTTTAGTAAATCGGGTTTGTAGAAGAGAATAAAAAGTGTTTATTTTTTCCTCTGTGTCTTCAGGATCACTACAAATCTGCGTTTTTCTTCTTCGAGGGAATTTTCTACAGCGACATGCGCTTCCCTGAGTGCCGCGACATCAGCATGTAAGAACCACAGAGACCTGTTTAATGATTATTTTAAATGTAAATGTCTAATATAACACTTTAAATGTTGCTTCTTAATTAGTGTTACATTTTAAAGTGTATCTCTGTGCTACACACACACACACACACACACACACACACGATGTAATTAATGACATCAGCACCTGAGTGTAGTGAGGAACACGTGTGTGTTGGTGGTGTTGGTGTACAGGGTAACACGTGATTGGGCCAAAACCCGAGACTTCCCCGAGTTTCAAACGGCTAAGATGGAGGAGACGACGTTCAGTGATCTGAGGGTGAAGGTGGGATATCCGTACATGTACTGCCATCAGGGGGACTGTGAACACGTCCTCATCCTCACAGACGTCAGGTCTCTGTCCTCACACACGCATACACACGCACGGCCTTCCTGATATAAGAATCTGTTATAAATAAATTTGTGGACTTTAATGAAAATGAAATATAAAAAAAAAAAAAATGATCTGCCATTCCACTAGGGGGCGAAATTCCAGAAACCCTGAACCACTAGCGCTGTTTTTTTTTATTTGTGACTTATTTTGTTATTTTCACTTTAGTGACTCGTTATTTCAATACATTCTCATTTTGACTTTATCTTGAAATAACGAGTGCTGATCATAAAAATGAAACGCGGTGAACAATATTTAATTCTTAACTAGCAAACCAGAACTAATTTAAATACTTCACTGCAACCATAAACTGTAATTTAGAAACTGATTCTTTTGCTTAGTGTAGATGGGGTGTGTTGTGCGGATGATTGTGTGTGTGTGTGTGTGTGTGTGTTCAGTGTAGCTTTCAGATAAACACATGCGTGTAAGATAGTTGACGTGTTCCTGCTCTTTAAACTGATTCAGATGTAAGAATATAAAAAATCAAATCCAGGCAGTTTACTGTTTATTTCAGACTATACTGCGCATTACAGCCACGTCACTGTGGCATCATTTTATTGATCTAAATCACAATACTCATGTATTTGTTGATCGTGTGTGCGTGTGCGTGTACGTGTGCGTGCGTGTGTGTGTGTGTTTCAGGCTGGTCCATAAGGACGACTGCTTGGATAAGAAGTTGTATCCGCTGCTGACGTACAAGCACAGCGTTGTGACCCGGAAGTGCTGCGTGTGTCACCTGTACATCAGCAGGTGAGACGTCCGACTGCGTTCTCGCTTCTCTCACACACACACACACACACACACACACCGTCGTTCAGCTCACAGCAAACCTTCATCAAGACCCTCCACAGTGAATCAAACATGAATAAGATGTTGGGGATCTCATTCTACACCTGTGGGTCTGCACCCAAACCCTAACGTTCTGCTAGCTCCTAAAGTTCAGACGCTTTCCGTTTGCGCGTCGTCTTTTCAAGCCACAGACCGCGAGAATAAAGGCATTCCCCTGCTTATACAGCTTGTCTATCTCTAGACATCATCCGAAAAGTTTTTGCCAGCATGTCATGTGATCAGCTTGCTCATCACTTCAAAGGAAAAATAAACAAAGTAGAAAAATCTGAACTTTTACTCTAAACTGTTTCCAGCTAAATAATTTGCATGAATGTATATGATTGGATAAATGCGTTTTTCTCTGTTGAGGTTTTCCCGCTCTAAACCCCGTCCCAGATCATCTTTAAGAACGTTCATGCCATGTGTAACTCTTCCCTCAGATGGGTAACGATGAACGACGCTCTTGCTCCGATGGATCCGTGCCTGTTCTGTGATCAGTGCTTCCGTCTGCTGCACTACGACCAAGACGGCAAGAAACTGGGCGATTTCCAGGCGTACGCTTACGTCGACCCCGGAGCCTTTAACTGAGCGCGCGCCGCGCCGCGCCGCACACTCCAGATCTGCCGCCGAATTCTTACGCACTTTTGTTTTTTTTGTATAAATGTTTGTTTCTTTTTCTCAGTGTTTGCATGTACTTTTTGTGTCTGACAAAATGATCACCGCATTAAATTATTTGTTGTTCAACATTTCTAATTTAAAAGCATTGCTGTAAATAACATTCCTCTTCACATCTGCGAAATAAAATGAAGTTTGTTTGTTTATTACGAGTCACGTGTCGTGTTTATGTCGGAGTCGTGTGTGTGTGTGTGTGGGGTTGGAGAATGAAAGGAGGTGGTGAGTTCAGTGTGGTGAGGGGAAAACTGCAGCACTTGGGGTTAACCATGTGGTTTCCTCTGTTTTACCCAGAATGCACTAGTGTGAAACAAACCTGACCAAACATTCGAAGCTGAATCATTTTCAACAGAATAACCTCCGTTAACCTCAGCCGTGTTTCCTAACCGCCAAAAAGCGTTTCATTAATTACTGTAACTTTCCTAAAATATTCCAAAGCATTGAAATTTTTATCAACGTGGAATAAACCAATCCTGTCTTTATTAAAATGGCCGGAGGAATATCCGTTCACTTTAATTCGTTGAGATGTTGATTTATTTTTACTATTACCCAGCACTGCAACTTCCCCATGATGGAGAACGTACTCCAATTACTAACGTCGTCTCGGGCAATAATTCACTCTAAAAGTTTCTTTGCTGCATTTTGTACATAATGACCAGAGCTGAGTGTTTAGCACAGAATTTAACACACACACACAAAACTACAAAACGTGGTTAACTAGCGTCCATGCTAATAACAATAAGGACATCAAGTCAGTCTGTCATTTGGTTAACAGTGTAGTACTTTCAACGACCTCCTCGTTACCGCAAGATCACAAAAGAGAAACCATTTCCTTCTTCCCATGATCGTCGGAATTGTTCACACTGATTTATCTGAAACAATTATGCGCATGACTTATTGTGTTTAAAATAAATGTTAAATAAACGCCTAATTCCTGTAAGTGAACTTCACTCTAGCAATCTGTTTATCATCAGTCGAGCCTCTGCTGCTCACGCCCCTGTGCACCAGCTGTCGCTATAGAAACGAGAACATGCTAGTACGGGCGATGAATAAAAATCTGTGATTAAAAATGAAATCTGACCAATCAGAATCCGGCAGCTTTATCACCACCAACACACCTCTTCTTTTCTTAACCATGTTATTTGTACCTTCATGCTTTGTTAACGCGCCTGGTTGATGATAAACACCACAGCGAGACAGAGACGGTGACGTTAAAGCAAGCACTACTTTATTAAAGGCCTTAAAGTTTTAGTTTTTTTTTTAGAAGAGACACAAAAATACAGTACTCTTATTTACAGTAACGCCAAGAGGGGCTTTAAAACACGCAGACGGACAAGAGACAGAAGAAAGAAGTAGTTCTGTATAAAAAAATAAACCTCTATCTTCATACAAAAAGGACACACACACACACACACACACACACACACAGAGAGAATAAAACTGCACTAGTGACGGCTAACAGCTGCTAATCTCCCACTGAGAATCAGACAGGTTAAAGCAGGAAGAGGCTGAGGGAGGCTGTATACCACAGGGACTCAGCGTGTGTGTGTGTGTGTGTGTGTGTGTGTGTGTGAGCGGATTTAGCGTTCCAATAGCAGCTAGGGGAAATTCCGGAGATGCTCATTTAAAAACAAAACAAAACAAAAAGAAAATTAAATTCAGTCAAGTCAGAGTGAGGACAATTGTAAACTACGAGACAGTAAAAAAAAAAGAACGTTGAAACACTTCGAATCAGGAGGCGGAGCTAAAACTACGACTAAAAAAAACGTGGATCTACATGATAAGGAAAAATCCGGAATTCTGATGGGAATCGCTAAAAACGAGGGAAGAGTCGCGAGTCCTGCCGAGAATGAAACTGTAAGTGTAAAGGCCACTCATTTCCTTCAGTGCTGACGACACACACACACACACACACACCACGGTGCATGTGCATCATCACCACCATCATCGTCAGGCTGAGTCTTCTGATGGATTCGTCACACTGTCGAAACACACACACACACACACACACACACACACACACACACCAAATGTCAGAACATTTTCCTGATGAAGGTTAACAGTATGTATATAAAGTAATAAACAATCTATGTATTAAATGTGTGTGCTGCCATTATAGGAAAATAACCGATGATGTGATGTGACACTAATCTAACCACACTGAGGTTTTTTTATTCCTCTTTTAACACAGCAAATCGCAATAGATTTATTGAAAAACATACTTTTTTTTATCCATTTAGAGTTGCATTTAATGTTACTTCCTGTTCTCAGTGACGTTATAGCAGCTATAAACAGTCGTTCCCTCTCCAGCCTCACGTCATGTCAGAAAATAGAATGCTGTGAGAGAGCAGCGCCCCCTAGTGGGCTTTCTTACAGGATATTTAAAGAAACTATAGCTTTCTAATCTAATATTAACCAAATCTATCAGATAAACTATATATTTATTGGGCCACAGTAAGGAGAGAGGGTGTGTGTGTGTGTGTGTGTGTGTGTGTGTGTGTGTGTGTGTGAGAAAGAGAGTGAAAGTTTCACCTGTTCTGCTCTGCTGCTGCAGTTTCCTCGCTCCTTTCCCTCTCAGTATCAGTGGTTTTATCTTCAGGGCTGGAGTCTCCGTTCACAGCTCTGTTATCTACCCTCACACACACACGCACACGCGCACACACACACACAAACACACACACACAGTATGCGTACAGGTTAGTGACACACATCAAAGCTGCTCTAGAAGCAGATCTACCAAAACAGCATATTTAATCACTTTCTAATTATCGTTAACATTAATATAAACATTAAAAGTGTTACGTCTGACATTTCGCTACATTTTCTTTCGGTTCCGAATCACTAATAAATGTATATAACTGAAGTTAGCTACACACGTCACCATAAACACACTGAAATCATTCTCTGTTCAGGATGACGGAAAGCGGGGACGCTGCGTCGAGCGGAACAATCGAGACAAACATCACTAATCCGAGACGAAGAGAAGGGGCGGGGCTTCCAGAGGACCAGTGAATATCAGCGTTCTAAACACCAACGCGACTGTCAATCATTCAGCATGCGAGTCTGGATTGGTCCATCTGCTGTTTGTATCTGGGAAAGAAGACCGACGTGTTTCTGCGTGACGCTCATCCTAGCGTACTCGGAGGAGAGGACGAAGGAACATGGTGATGTGATGAGGTTCTCCTCACCTGCGCCGGGTTCTTTGCTCTGCTCGGCTCTCTTCAGCGCCCCCTTCTTGGCGTCCTCGAACTGCCGCTGCTCGGCCAGAGATTTATTGATCACCTGACTGATCAGCGTCTCTCCTTCGCCCACCAGGAACATAGTCTTATATTTATTATACAGCATGGTGGCTTTGTCCATCACGTCCTGACTCGCCTTGAACCTGCGGATCTGCACATACAGTTTCCATGACAACCATGTTAAACATGAGCAGGAGCGTTTCCGACTTTCACCAACGTCAGCACTGTATTTTCATTCCTGGCTCAAAATTTATCTAATCGTTTTCTTCCAAATCTGTCTATTAATTTAATTAAATTTTATTTGAGATAAATTTGACAGAATTGTAATAAGACCGGAAGTCATGTGTTGATAACGATTAGAAGGAAACTTGTTTCTTTTTTTTGTTTCCAGATTTCGCGTGTACGGAATACGCAGCAGAAATCGTAAACTTTCTTTAAATATCACTTTCATTTCGGCAGGATTGCATCCGATTCGGTCCATTTTTAGTCGGATGATGTCGGAGGTGCGGTCACAATAGGACACGCCCACTAAGGTGCCATCTCTCCCACGTGAAGGCAGGGTTAGTCGTAACTGTGGCATGTCGCTTCCTTCCGCAGCCTCGTAAATAAACGGCGTTCGCGTCAGTTTAGCCACAGAAGCGTGTTTCCTCCTTTCCGTTTATAAACCGTCTGACAGCTGGTGCTCACGGAGACGAACCACCACGAGAAACACGGAGCGCTGGAGATCCGCTGAAGCCCGTCACGTCACGTCAGCGTAAACAGCGACACGTGACACACCACAGCAGAGTGATAACCGACTCCGAACGCTGCAATGCGTTTCCTCTGGTTATGGAGATGAAAACGGATTAGTTTCTGATGTAATAATCCCACTCCCAACTCTCCAATGTGGAGCGGGTTCTGACTTCCTGCAGACAATTTACTGAGCGGAAAAAGCCAGTCTTCAGGTCGTCAGATTAAATTCGCTTTCATTTGAACCTTTTTTGCTGTGATTTTTGTCATCGATCTGTAATTACCGTGTAGGGAAATGAAAATAAACTCTAAAGTACTGAGCGCATCGTTACGCCTGCTCTGTAGCGCACGTGAGGACGAGTCGGAGTCTGCTAGGGAAGAAAAAAAAACAGTTACTCACGTTATAATTATCCTCAACGTTAGCATTGTTTGCAAAATGTAAGATCTGACACTTTGTTGTAGAATTATTTAATCTTGTGAAAGCTTTATCCTTTATTCCCTCTTTTGGCTGAAAACCGAGAGTGAGATTTCCGACCGTTTCCACGAAAAGGTTTCTGTTCTGAATATTATTATTTCCGGTTCTTATTTATTCCACATTAAAAAAATAAATAAATAAATAAGTTAAAAAATAGACAGATCAAATATTTAGATAACAAAACATAAGTTATGACATTGCAACTTTCAGCTTCCAATTCATACGCCAAAGTCAAACTGGGAGAAAAAAAATAAAATAAAATAAAAAAGCACAAATCAAGTCAGATCCACATGATCCTGTTATCCTGTGGAGAAAAGGAGCGTTTACGTGTGCCAGATAACTCGTACTAGCGCCGTGCGTTACAGCTCAGTGTAAACTGTGTGAAGGTCGTCAGGTCTGGGACTGTAATATTACTGTACAGTAAAACAGTGTAATGTGTAGAGGGGATTCGATCACGCAGCCGATCCTGCGGCGCGTACGGAGACGATGACGTCACTGAGAACGTCCCTGTCCGAGCTCCGTTCAGCAGGTGGAAGTGGTTCCTGAGGTTTAGTTAGAGAGAGATGAAGTGCGTGTGCTCACCTTCTTGAGCGTGGCGATGAGCTCGCAGTGTCTCTGCAGGTGCTGCGTGGTGAGCTGCAGGGAGCTCAGTTCATCCAGAGCCACCAGACACTTCTTAACATCCTGAAACACCGCCAGATGTTAAACACAACACACACCCGTCCGGGAAAATACACCACCACCTCCACCTCCACCTCCACCACCACCACCTCCACCTCCACCACCGCACGCTGTGGGAGCGATTTACTCACCATGCTGTTTACAAAAAAAGCTGGCATTTATATAATAAACCGGTGGATTCTGGGTAATAAACGCTGTGTGTGTGTGTGTGTGTGTTTAATGCCCCCGACTCACCGGGTTGTTGATCTTCAGTGAGATCTTAATCTCGCCGTGTAACCTCTGCAGCCGCGACTCTGTCGACACTTCTGTAGAGACCCAGAAATCACCGAGTTAACTATAAATAAACTACAAATAAACACATACGATCATATTTAATACAGAAATCACTTCCACCAGGCATCATAGTGTGTGTGTGCGTGTGTGTGTGAGACAGGTTAGCAAAGAACATTTAGATCATTACTATATTAAAACGATTTTTTTTGTAATAGATGATCATATTTCAGTCAGTTCAGTGCAGATGTGACGTCATCAGGTAAATTAAGCGGCCTTTCATATTTGTGAAGTTATTTAAATAAAGTTATCTGCTGGTTTTTTTGGCACTAACGCTCCATCCTGCCATGACCGGTTTGCTGCTCTGCAACGCTGCTCTCTGCACTTGTGGTTTGAACAGATTTTCCCCCGCCCTTGATTTATACGCTCTCAAACGGACAGGGTTCTCCTTACAACACTTCCACACAATGTAGGGCTCTGCATCATGCCTGCGCAAAAGTGCAGCCGTCGCATTATCTCTGATAAACTGGAACGTGGACGGAGATTTTAACCTAAAAAGATTAACCAGGAAGAGAATGTTGCAGACTGAACACTTCTTTATTATGAATGGGAAGGAGATGAAATACGCCGTTTTTATTCTGCTTAAACTAAAAATAACGCGTGGATATCACACACGCCTGTTCTACACAGAACCCGGAAGTCCACACTTAAATAAAGCTGATCATTAGAATTAATGCCACTCAGCTAGTGAGCCTGTGTTATGGCGTTGTGCTTTCCCACACAGACGGCGTTCTCGTCTGTGATTTTTCTGTGCGCGTCTGTACACTCCTCGGTGTCTCACCCTTTTTTTTCTCTCCTTTCCTGTCGTCTTTCTTCCCCTCCTCTTTCCCCAACCTGCAGGAAAGTAAAGAAAGACGAGACGAACATAAACGCAGCTCAGATGACTGTAGAAATGATAATCGTCTACAATAACGCTGTTACATCACATTAAAAAGTTTACACCTAATCAACTTTATCTAATAGGAGAATCATAAAAAAAAAAAGGATTTAAAAGTTTTTTTTTAAGAATAAAAACTACAACTAATAAAGTGGAACTGCGACTTAAAATCGCATAAACAACCAGAAACAAACGAGATCAGTAAGAATAAAACTCCCAACGGGAGAATGTGTAAAATTATTGGAACTTTTTAAGACAGTTGATCTGAAATCTGAAAAGTGTGTATTTCTAAAAACAGTGTGTGTGTGGACAAATATCTTACTCGTTTATCTCGTCAGGTTTACGTCTTCCGTCTTTCTCTGCCTCAGTTACCTGCTTCGGCCGTTTGCGGTTTCGCCTCTGCTCGAGCACGAGAGAGAGAAAGGCCATCGTGAGAGACGGTGTGGTGCGATGAAGCGCAGTCTCTGTTACCACCCTGACGTTGATTACTTCTCCTATAACAGCATGCCCCTAAGTGTTTCACTCCTCTTACACTCGCCAACTGTTACAATTTTTAATGTATTAAACAACGACACGTCACACGTTTCATCCGTTTATAGTGAAAGTTAGCTCCTCTCCTCACTTGCGTTATTCCATGCATGTTAAATAAATGTCTCGTTGCAGAAACCTTCATCATGAGTGTGCTGTACACGCCCCTGTGAATGAGTGGTTACTATAGAAACGCTCATGCATTAGAACAAGAACATTAAAATACAACTGACTACTGTCAGAGAGAACTAATCAACACCTTCTGACCAATCAGAATCCAGAACTCAGCAGTGCGTGTGCGTGTGTGCGTGCGTGCGTGCGTGTGCGTGTGCGTGTGTGCGTGCGTGCGTGCGTGTGCGTGTGCGTGTGTGCGTGCGTGTGCGTGTGCGTGTGTGCGTGCGCGGTTACCCCATCCTCGTCAGACTCGGATGAGCTCTCCTCTTTGGTGCTGCGCTTCTTCTTGGCCTCCGGTTCTTTCTTCCCTCCTTTACTCTCGTCCTTTTCTTTTTTCTTCTTCCCCTCTGCCCTTCGCTCCTCCTCTCCATCTGAGGACCTGCTCTTATCCTCCGCTGCTCTCTTACGCTTTTTTTCTACATCTCCACCAACATCTCTGCGAGAGAGAGAGACAGAGTCAAATGCCACTGTCTGTATTCATAATGAATATTACTGAAAAATGTATATTAACTAAGTTATTACATGAATTGTTTTTAAGAGCCTAGTGCACAGGGGTAACATTGCGAACACACACACACACAAACAGGCATGCACACACACAGACACTCCGACAGACAGGCCAGGGCTCCAGACCAAAAAAAAAAAGCAAAAATAAGTTTATCGCAACCGTCATCCAGGCGCTGGAGCCGCGCAGGAGACTCTGCCAGCGGCGATGACCGGCTGTACCTCAGACGACCCACTGACTGTTTCTGTTCGTCCAGATGTAGACAAGGCAGGGTTTGGACGAGCAGGCCTCGAGAAAAGTCCGAAATGTTTCTTTTGGCCACGTCGTTTGTTACACGGCCACTTAAAAGTTAGGACGGGAAAAATAAAAGCACTGAAAGTTAAAACGAAACTAGAAATCATGTTATTTTTTCTTCTATTGCAGACAGCATGAAGAGTTTCCAACACGGCAACTTGAAAAAACCTGCCCACTAATGACATCTTACATCCAATTCAGATGCAACCCAAAATAGCCCAATCTGGCAACATTGCTCTGGACTGATCCACACTTTAATCATGTGAGATCATAGCAGGCAAGGCAGTGGGTTGAGAGCGTACGCACTTAATTAAAAGCTGCCACTTTTCTTGCCTTTTTAGCTTTTATTTGAATTTTTCTTGCATTGTGAGAGGCAGTCGCCATTGGCAACGGGAAAGAAAGAAACAAAATAGAAAAATCTAGTCGCATTGGCAGCCATTTAAGTCGCCATCTGAAGTCCTGCAGACACACACACTCACTCAGACAAACAGAGACATGCACACACACACGCACGCACACTCCCTCAGACAGACAGACACGCACACACACACGCACGCAGACACGCGCAGATGCAGACGCAGACAGACCCATGGGAGGCCTGTTGCTGCAGCAGAAGAAGTTTTTCTGCGTTGGGTTTTCTGCCTCTCCGTTTTGGAGCTGGTGTGTCTGTGGCTGAGAGAGACACACACACACACACACACACACACACACACACACACACACACAGTGTAAACTACAACTTCAACTAGTACGAACCACCACAGATTATTCCTTTATTAAAACCTCATTTAGTATTACGTCTGAGGTGATATAAATCAGGCCGTACCTGTGGGGCTGGAGGTGTGGCTCGCAGCTCCGTCCTCTTCCTCTGAGTTCTGCTCAGCTTCAGCCTGCACAATCCAACACAAAAAATAAATGTTCATTTTAAATTGTTTTTTATATTTTTATTTTAGTTTCAGCTCACAAAGGTCATGCCTCCTTTACTGAGATGGAGATAATGACCTCAACATTGACACTGAGGCCACACCTCCCCCACTAAGCCTGCGATAGGACACGCCCTCTTCACTGACACTGAGGCCACACCTCCCTCACTGCAAGAGACACAGAGGCCACACCTCCCTCACTGAGAGACATGTACAGAGGCTACACCTCTGAAGTGGAGACAGTGACCACACCACTATACTTGAGACTGATAGGTAAACAGGCCACACCTCCATCACTGAGCTGAGAGAGGCCCAGCTTACTTCACTGAGACACAGAGGCCACACCTCCCTCACTGCAAGAGACACAGAGGCCACACCTCCCTCACTGAGAGACACAGAGGCCACACCTCCCTCACTGAGACACAGAGGCCACACCTCCCTCACTGCAAGAGACACAGAGGCCACACCTCCCTCACTGAGA
>JAQQZR010000038.1:4531119-4542908 GCA_030068235.1 Notoglanidium macrostoma
TCCCTCACTGAGAGAGACACAGAGGCCACACCTCCCTCACTGAGAGAGACACAGAGGCCACACCTCCCTCACTGAGACACAGAGGCCACACCTCCCTCACTGAGAGAGACACAGAGGCCACACCTCCCTCACTGAGAGACACAGGGCCCCTTAACTGAAAGAGAGCTAGAGACAACTAATTCCTTGAGACTAAAATGCTAAAGCCAAACCTCCTTTCCTGTGACTGACGGGTACAAAGGCCACGCCTACAGGTACAGGGGTAATAATGCCTCCTCTTGGCTCTTACCTTCTTTTTCCAGACTTTTTTAGCTTTCACAGCATCTGTAGAGTCTTTTGGTGGCGAGTCCTGAGAAGAAAAAGAACGTTAAAACTATTTCACCCTTAACTGGTACGAATCACAGGCCTGGGTTTATAACTGCTCATAATATACCGCAATATTCATCACGTACCATACCAACACGGACATTTAAAATGAAAACATTCACAATGCTGTTTATTTTACAACTGATCTCTTATTTCACTATTAGATGGAATTATTTAATTGTTACTGAGACATGATGATGATGACAGTAGTAATATGGATAAAGCTAAACTGGTGGCCATTAACTTCCTATAGTTGTTAGTTACATTAGCTTCAACTGTTAGAGCAGAAAATACATGTCACTGTATCCAGAATTCTCAAAACTTACCTGTGCAAAAGAGACACAAAATTATAAACAGAACATTTTGTGTAAAAACAAATCTGACATGCACAAGTGAAATAATGTAAACTTTAATATAAATATAAAAAAAGGTTCAAAACCACCACCAAAGATTAAAGAAAGCTTGTGTGCACACCGCTGATCTTGTTGCTTCAAGTTAAAGCTTATAAACTTTTGCACTCAAGCACAAAAAGGAAGAAAACAAATACCATAAAGCCATTACTTTGACTTTAATAAATATATTTACATACCGAATTTAAATATTAGAAGACTCCCAGAGAGAAAATAAATACTTCAGTATTTTATTTTTTTTTCAACATTTAATAGTTCAGTGTTTATTTTTGGAACAAATTTCCTTTTTTGAACGCTGTAGCTCGAATTAACAAAAAATGTGACTGAATTGAAGCAACAAACGTCAAGTTTCCTGAGCAACGTATTTGGAAAATATACTGTAGCAAATTGAATAAATTTATTATTCAAACAAAGAAAAAAAAAAAAAAAAAAAAAAAACCAACCAAAACTTAGATCACATGATTCAGTAAAAAAAACAAACAAACAAACCACACACCAAGCACTGACGGAGAAGCGATAAAGGATGATGGAAACATTTAGATTTATGTAACAAATGGTCATGTAGCGAGTGTGTGTGTGTGTGTGTGTGTGTGTGTCAGGACGTTCCCTGCCCCATCACCGATTGCCCATTACACACCCACGTCTCCCCATGCAGAGGTTAAAAGTACATACTTCCTCCACTAGAGACACCTCCATGCCATCACCTTCCTCCTCCTCCTCCACCTCCTCCTCCTCCTCCTCCTCATCTCCAGCCACCTGCACGAGTCCAAACACACCTGAGCCAGGTAATCAAGCCCGCCCACCTAACTGCATCTTTGCGCCCTTGTATAGTCAGATTGTCCCTGCTGGCTCAGATTTTTACCCAGGGGGCCGTGCGGCAGGTCGCCTGATAATCAGCGCTGGATACTGAAGTACGCTTTGTAAAGGAGCAACATTAACTAAAATTATTTGCATTTATTCATTTAACAGATGATTTCTTCCAGTTCAAGCTCAGAGCAGTTAAGAGTAAAGTCTTGGGATTTGAACTGAACTCACAACCTTGTGATCGCTACGAACGGATCATAACCGCTGAGCTAACACACCTAAGCACTATTATTAAATATATTTTAGACATGAACGGCGGCCCATGAGACGAGCACCGTGCTGTTATTCTCGGAAAAACCCAGGAATGACAGAAAGAGATACAAACTTTAATGGACTTCTTCTTCTTTTCTTGGCTCTTCTCTTTTCCCTCGTTGTCCTCCTCAGGGCTGCCGTCCGACTCTTTGTCCGAAACCGCTTCCATGGCCATCACCTGTACGGAAAACAGAGTAAAATCATCTGATTCAGGGATTCACCTGCCCGCTACCTGCAGTACTCACATCCTTATTACAGTTTGTTATTCTTACTTGTAGCTGTCTGAAATTAAATTCTGCTTTTCCATCCAGAATTGTTTCCCCCCATAGACACATCATTTTAAAGGTGCAGTCTGCAATATTTCTGGACCAGCAATCATCATATAACTTCAGAGAGACCACAAAAAAACATCACCTGCAATATTACCATGTAGAGGAGCTCACTTGTTTCTTTGTTTTAGGCTTCTGCTTATATTTTTCAGGCCCTGAAATAGGCTCCACCCCTTCCCAAAGAGTTCTGATTTGTCTAAATGCTTTTAGACGCGTCTCCATGAGCAGAGCAGATTTAACGCGAGGTGGAGAAACGGAGATGAATACGATGCACTTCGTTGCTTATTGTTCTCTGTGTGACTGTTGTTCCTGCTGCTTCCAGGCCGTCCTGCAGCTCTTTCTGACTGACAGCAGGGTTCCTGCTTCCCTTCCGCATCAATACTGCCATGTAATGGATCTCGCTACGGTCTTTGTTTCAGGTGTCTGCTCAGGGTTTTCTGGCCCTAAATTGGCTCCATCCCATTACTTTTGCCACATTCAATGGAAATACAAAGTTGGACCTCGGAAATTACTGAGCCGAACTTTAATGGAGCCTACTTTGCTGGCTGTGAGCAGCCATGTTGATTTGATGTCATGTGCCGGACTCGGGGTTGAAGAGGCCTTCCTATCGTGTATAAGTAGGAATTACGAGTTATGAGAGGAATGGGGGTTTCCTTTGTTGCTTTTCTCTAGTATGAGGTCAGAAATATGAGTTTAAACTGAATGCAGCATTAAACAGAGCTGCTTAACTCCGCCCCTTTCCCTTAAAAACCAACTTGCAACGCAAAGTGGAGAAAAATATGAGGAAAAAGTGTGTAATGTCACATTAGAAATAAAGCTGTTATAAACTGCACTATAAACAATACTAGCACATAGCTAGCTGGCTAGGTAACTGCTAAAGGTAAACAATTCACCTCACTGGCTAACAGTAAAAAAAAATGATACCATCATATATATTGTCAAAATAACAAATATCATTTTCTCACCTTTTATTTATTATTTTTTTTACAGTAATCAAACCCAGGACAATATATTGTTCCTGTAACAGCTGTAATTCTGAGCTAGCTGGCTAGTGTAGCATGTTCTGCAGCTGAAGGTTTCTGGGTACTACTTATTCTGAGACACACTGAACTCATAATGTGGGCAACATTTCCTGAATCTGTTTTATACAGAAAGAACAAACAATCTTAATAAAAAGAAAGAAAGAAATAAAGAAATTAGTGCTATGAAGCTACAAATCAATATAACCAAAATCAGCCGTGTTTCATCATTTAAATGGGACGTTTTAGAGTGTAGGAGTGCTTTAAACACTGTTGCTAGGTAACGGGAATAAAGGCAACAAGAAGAAGCTAGCTAATGATGAGGCTGACCAGCGAGCTAGCATAAAGCTATAAGGTCATTTATACAGAATGTAAACACGCAGTGAGTGTGGAAATGCCACCGAATTATCCGGAACAGTGACATTTACCTCAGATATGTTAGAAAATTACAAAGAAAATATTAATTTCACACTGTAATTACACGCTAACAAAACTAACATAGGCCACAAGTCATTAAAATGGCTGTTGAAGTGACGGTGACGTGACGTTTTACCTTCAGTAATATCCTCAGAGATAAATGATTTGTTTGCCGGAGTTTTTAAAATGTATTTATTTTTGACAGTAAGAAGGCGGACGTGCTGTACCTTCTGTCCGTTCAGCTCCACTGTAGGGTTGTTCTCGATTTCCCATAATCCCTCATTGAAGCCCTTCCTCTTGTTTGGTTTTCCGTATTTCTCTTTGTTGGGTAAATACGGGAAAATATCTTTAGGACCCAGGAACGCACTGAAACAACAACAAAAACGACAAAACATTTCATTATGGCTGTGCTTTTCAGTTTCAGCTTTATTAGGATTAAAGTGATGGTGGAAGAAAGACACGGAAGAAAGACGAGTAAAACGAAGGAAAAAAATCAGAAACAAAACAAAAATAAATAAATGCAAGAAACATGGAAGACAGAAAAGAGAGACCAAAAAGAAAGAGTCAAAAGGAAGGAAAATATAATAAATAGATAGGTAAAAGAAAGATACAAAGCATGGAAAAAAGAAAGACAAAAGAAGTAAGGAAAAAAGTCAAGAATGGAAGAAAGAAAGAACGGTAGGTCATGTTACACTTCTATACAGGAACAGGGCGGGACTTTTTAATCCAACAGGCTGGAAACTGAGAGACTGTGTTTATTTATTTATTTATTTATTTTAAGGAAATCTCTCATGATTAATAAATAAGTAAAGACTTTTAAAGTGATTTTTTTCCTTCACAGTTCCTGGTTCCCAAAGTTTTTTTGGTAAACGCCCCCAAATGGGTGGAGGTGAGGGTGATGGTGAAGCCCGTTATTGACCTAAGATTATTCCCACACTTGATCTTCATGAAGACTTAAAATCAGTCTTCATCAGGTTTCCAAGTCCAGCTGTAAAGCGTTTATACAGAGACGGTAAACACACTGACGAGCTCCGTGTCTCTCTGAAAACTTCACGCTGCCGTCGTGACGGTCGTCATGATCCGCGTCTCACACTGAAACCTCTGATCTTACATTCAAAAGTGTTTACTGATCTAGAGAATCCAGAAGCTGCTCCACAGAACAGAGCTTTCAGCAGGATTCACACACTGCAAGAGGAAACCCGGCCAGCGTCAGTGCTCAGTAATAATAACACTCTCCAATAGTGCACAAGTGTGAGCACGCTAAATCCATCTTCGCTATATTCAATATTTCTAATATTAATCTTTACAGTGAATGAAACAAAAGAGGAGATTGTGAGTTTCTCTCGAGACCTCACTTGTAAATCAGGTGACCCCACGTGGGGTCGTGACCCGTAGTTTGGGAAGCCCTGCCCTAGAGTGATGCGATGTGATATTCCTGTGAAGTGACATTCCTGACCGTATCAAAACACTTACGTTTCATGAGTTCCGAAGAAGAAGATGGGGAATTTAGCGTTGGGAGGCTTCACCGCTCCGTCCAGCACTTCATCAATCTGAAACAAGATAAACATTAGAGAGACGTGTTAGTGTACAAGTCACGTGTGTAAACTCCAGACCTAACAGATCATCAATCACGCCATCAGCCGTGTCGGCTCTCACCCGGGCAGGCCAGTGAGGATAACCCTTCATCTTAGCGAAGATCAGGTCTCCGGCTTTATATTCTCGAGCCATGGTGAAGGACGCTGGAACAGAAAACCCTGAAATGGGGGACAAAACGGTCACGTGATGTCAGTGACATCATCAGAGAAGCCACGACTGCGGTGCACTTGCGCACTGCATGCTGGGTAACCCCTGAGTTACATTCACCACCAAGACTGCACCTTAAATGTTTACACAACTTTTTCTTTTTTACTCAACTCGGCAGCGCCACCCAGTGGAACATCATGAAACTGAGTGCATGCATTTCCAACTGCGCACATATGCAATTTTTGAACACCATTTTAACATTTCTTTGAAACAAATATTTAAACGCTACAGAAAACATGCGACACCAAGACTAAGTTTACACGCAGGTTAGGCGTGCAATGGAAAAACTAATGTCACGTGCACAACACTACATTGCACATTTTCCGCCAGGTGCAATGATTGCAACGAATGCATTTAAAAATGGCACATATTTTAATCCATAATATTTTATAATATCATATTAAACATAAGTTTAATTTTCATATACAGATGATTGATCTCTTCTACAGCCAGACTTCCAGATGCTACATACCACGATTAAGTGCTAGAGCTGGTTTACGCTTTAAAGCACCAATCAAGCCAGCATTTGTGTCACTGCACGAAGTTTAAAGTGATAAATATTGTAAAAATGTGTTATAAACACAATTTTACCTGCGTTTAATTGTAGCAGCAAAGCCTCAGGAAGCAGCACGCGCCTTCTCTCGTCCCGCGCAACTCAGCATTGGACTGTACCAAAACGGGTTTAACTCAGGGGGGGACAAATGACCTCATAATCGTTATTTAAAAAACGATTTAATACTCATTTACATTGACACTTTATCAAACAGTCTTAATATGTATTATATGTAAAATCTGATCATCAAACTTACATTTAGCTGCAGGAAAATATTTGATTATTTCTAACTTTAAGAAAGAGTCTCCCCTATGGAAACATGTCTGTTGAGTAGGCGAAAATAAACCCGGAAGTTATTACGTTGTTAAATAATATATTTTTCCTGGTTGAATACATTTTTCCATAATAAATATTCAGTTTATTGATATGAATATCAATGTCGTTAAAGTATTTACTGTTTCAATAAAGAAATAAGCTAATTATGAGTGACGTTAAAACTTTCCAGAGGACGTATGACTCAATCCCAAACAGCTTCACACTCCCTATAAAAGTGCACTACACAGGGTAAAAAATAATTACTTCTACTGTCTGTCAAGTGCACTTTATATCCACTCTTGGTCAGTTTTTTCGACTTCAGCCAGGATAACACGTTCTACAGGCTTCTCAGTGCGCAGTTCAGCCGCGTAGAGATGAATGGAATTCAATAACAGATTAGTGGTGCCCTCTGGTGGTCACTTTTACTAAGTACACACAATCAATTGAAAATATACATTCCTATAAAATATAATTAATATCTAAATAATATTTCATAATTGGTTATTAAATAATTTAAAATATAAATAGGTATATAAATAAATAAACAAACAAATAAATAAATAAATAAATACATTTAATTAATACTTAGATCTCTATGATTTCTCCACATCTTATTAACATAATGTGACTACTTAAATATAATTCACATTAGACAAATATATTTTATTATAATCATTTTAAGACATTTGAGATTATTATTCCTGAACTTTCCACACACAGAACAAAATATAATATATGATATAATTAATATATAAACAGCACTTCTTCCTAGTTTTATTATTATTATAGCTGAGCTGTTGTTGAGTTATTAAGGTTTGGATCGAACATATTCAATTTAAGTGATGGGCCTTACAATTAGAAAATAATAACTATAATAATTAGAATATTTTGATAGCAGTTGATTGTGATGTCCATCATCCTAACATTATAACAGGTGAACAATCCCCTGGCTGTACTCAGTAACTGCATCTGGGAGTAAATGTCAGAACAGGGGATTAAAAGTGAAGCCAGAATGTCTCTGAGGCTCTCTAGTGGCTGGGTGCTCTTCAGTTTTTAGACCTGCCCATTCCCATGTTAGTGAATGGGAAACAAGCCAAAATTCCATATTACGTTTCATCTCCACCAGTTAGTGTTCAGTCGTTTTTACAAGTCCAGTGGACCCTGAAATCTCCCCCAGTACTCTAATTTACAACTAATGAGTTCTATACGAGTAATAAATAAAAGGGTGTGGTTAATGAGGTAACTGACAGTTTCAGACATGACAGTGGATTCTCATGAACACACACACTTTCCAACACACAGACAGGTCTGCAGCAGACAGACAGACAGATAGGAAGACAGACAGAGGGACAGATGTACAGACACACACCCAGACAGATAGACAGACAGTCAGACAGACAGACAGACAGGCAAACAGACAGACGGACAGGCAGATAGGCAGACAGGTGAAAGACAACAGGAAACACACACACACACACACACACACACACACGAGTTTCAGAAGTAGCTTAAACTCCATTACCGCTTTTTTAATGCAGACAAAAGCACACTGAAGGTGACCTCTGTGTGTGTGTGTGTGTGTGTGTGTGTGTGTGAGTGTGTATACAGCTGGTCAGTGGTGTCGGCTGATGAGGATGAAGGACGGCGCGTGTCAGCGGCGCGCAGTCCCTCGTGAGGGGAATACAGTAGCCGCGCGCGCCGATGAGCCGGTGTAGCAGCAGCCGCGCGCAGGAACATCAGCAGAGCGCGCGAGGACGTGAGGCGCGACCCCAGCTCGTTGGACCATGGCCAACACGGCGGGGGTTCACGCGCTGACCAGCACCGGGAGCTCGCGCTCACGCTGCTACCCTTCACCTCGCGCGCGGTCGTTTGGTCTGAAACCTGCACTCACTTCCTCACGCGTTTACATGAGCGAGCGTTTCTATCTGTCTGTCACAGTCTGAGGGACAGTGAGAAACGCACACACACGCACACACGCACACGCCCCTGTTTGCGTTCTCTCTGGTTTATTTGACTCCTTTACAATTGTCAATACTGTTATTGTCACTGTTATAGTTATTATTGTAATGAATATTAATGTGTGTTCTCTCACCTCACAGACAGACAGACAGGCAGACAGACAGACAGATGTTCACTCAGACAGACAGGTTTTATTTATAAAAACTGCCATTTTCTCCTGATGATCCTGAACGACACAGAGTGAGAATCGTTCCATTCCTCTGTCCCTCTCCTCTCCTCTCCTCTCCTCTCCTCTGTCCCTCTCCTCTCCTTTGTCCCTCTCCTCTCCTCTCCTCTCCTCTCCTCTCCTCTCCTCTGTCCCTCTCCTCTCCTCTGTCCCTCTTCTCTTCTCTCATTTCCTCTGTCTCTCTCCTCTCCTACTCTCCTCTGTCCCTCTCCTCTCCTCACCTCTCCTCTGTCCCTCTGAAGGACACACTCTTTCTCTCTCTCTCTCTCTCTCTCTCTCTCTGCCTCTCTCTGTTCTCTGAGCGATGGTGTCCTTGAGCGAGTGTTGGCATTGGCATGTTGGCGTTGCCGTTGGCGATTGGCATGTTTCCCTTCATCTTTGGCACTGTGTCAGTGTGTCGGGGGTTTCAGTGCCACTGGAGGATGATGGAGTAGTTCCTCCTCACACTGCTCAGGTCAGCAGCTCTGCTGGGTTCCACTCCCCGTCTTAAGAGGAACCATGGAGCTCTGGCTAACACTGAAGCAGACAGATGGATGAAGACGTGCAGAAAGGTCATGTTCAGGTGGACGCGTTACATCAGAGTCATGACATTAATGAAAGCTTCCAAACTCTCTTCTCTCAGAAAATATAAAGGCAGGAATACAGGAATTGTACTCAGAATAACGTGGGATTAATTCCAACGTGGGATTAATAAAGTCTTATTTTATCTTATCTTTAGCTTATCTTATTTTACAATTCCTCTCATTTCAATTACAGTGACCTATCTCAGTTTAAAAAATATATATGTTTCTTACAAATTTTTATTAATTAGGATATTTTTGGTTGCAGATAAATTATAAAATTGAGACACATTTTTAATTTTTTCCATTAAAAAGTCATGGGGAGTGCTTTGCATGGATTAAAAGTAGTTGTATGCAATTATAGTTATAATTCTGCACTTCATTCTATTAAAAAGTAAGCAGACTAAATGTCTGACAGCGTGTTCCGTTCTGGATTCCAGTCACTGTAGTGTATGAGTGCACCACATAGGGTACGAAATGATCACTACACACTACAAAGTGTACTCGATGTCCAATAGGAAGAGACACGTGTAAATAATTTTAAGACAATAGCAAGGGCACGTGTACAATATGACATTTGATAGTTTGTAGAGCTGTGTGTGTGTGTGTGAAATGACAGATGTTTCTGTCATTGTTCCTGGAGTCACCACTGTACAGACTCCCTGCAGCTGCTCCTCTTCCATCGCTCCTCTCCTGCACTCAGCAGGACGACATGGTGCCCAGCGTGGGGAGTGACCAGCCGTGATGGAGGCGCGAGGGCGAGGGCGAAGGCAAGGGAAGGTCTCTCTCTCTCTCTCTCTTTCTCTCTCTCTGTCTCTCACCCTGGCCGAGACGCAGATGTTTTCTCCTGCGTTCGGAGCCAAATTTCCTCAGCAACCTTCAGCTGCTTGGAGGTCAGGCCTTCAATAAGACGAGGGACACTTTCAGGATGCGAGCATTTCAACTTTCATACGACGACGTATTAATTACGGTGGGCAGACGCCGAGGCCGAGGGGTTGTACAGGAACATCGTGCCCCGCCGCTCCCAGTCTCACATTAGCCAAGGCGGTTGGCACGTCCCGCTCGCTCGTCTATAATTTACTTTTTTGAGGGGGGGGGGGCAGGGAATGGTGTCCTGTACCATGAGCAGATAAATGGACCGAAAATGTACATTATCTACTGAGACTATCTGCAGTGTCTGCGCTGATTAGCGTTTGCTTTATTAGATAAGATTGAAGAGATAATATCTTTACTCATCACAAAGGAGACTTTTATGCCAAATTGTTTGACAATACAAATTTTAGCAAAAACATACACATATACACATATTACAGCCTATAATATGTAAATATATAGAAATATTCTTATAACTATGTGCAAAAAACTCTGCTGAGTCAACAGTAAAGCAGCATTTAGGGTTCGATAGAATTCCTTCCTGCAGAATAAGGATTGCTACAATCCCAGACTAATTCCTGTAATCTCAGAATAAATCCTATAATCCCAGTATAATTCACATAATTCCAGAATTATTGCTATTGAGTGTTTAGGAGTGTTTAGGTAAAAGGAAAAAAGAAAGGCAACTGAAATAAATGTTTTTATTTAGTGATAATTTGCTCTATTTTTGGGGAACTTCCTCACAGCTCAATAAAACCTTACTAAGTCCCATCAGCTGCTTTTACATGAACATTTAGTTTAAGTGCTAACACTGGATCACGTCAAAAAGAAACGGTACTGAATTAATCTCAGTGACGTGTCATTAATAAATGTTTAAAAGACAGAACATCCCTGATTTAAGTCTTTTTTTGGAGTATGCTATCTCACACTTCAGCACGTTCACATTGGTTTTTCCGGTGGGAAGCGCAGAGGATTAGCGCAGTGCTAACGTTAGAGAAGAAGCTTAGTGGCCTTTCCTCAGATTTGGCATGAGGACTGACAGAGACGAAAGCGAGCTGAAAGCAGGGGGCTTATGGCTGGTAAGAGAACTTGAAAGCCGAGTTTGCTCTGTGAAGACGGGATGAAGATTCCGCTCTCACAGTGCCAAGGGAGCGCCGGAAACAGAACGTGGCCGGGAATTGAGACATTAGCGCAGGGAAAAGGGACCAGATGATCAAAGGAGCCGCTGTGGTTCACTTTCGGGTTTGAGCTCCTCGCTGGAAGAAGCAAAGGGGACTCATTAGGGTGGATCACTGCGAGTGGAAAAGCCAAATCAGCACATCACGCTCCGGGAAAGAGTGCAAGAATGGAGGAGAGAGAGAGAGATAGAGAGAGAGAGAGAGAGATATTCAGAGAGGGAGAGACAGAGATAGAGAGTGAGAGTGAGAGACACAGACAGAGAGAGAGAGAGAGTCAGAGAGAGAGAGACAGAGAGAGAGCGAGAGATAGAGAGAGGGAGAGATATTCAGAGAAAGAGAGACAGAGATAGAGAGTGAGAGTGAGAGACAGACAGAGAGAGGGAGAAAGAGAGAGATAGTGAGAGAGAGAGACAGTGAGCGAGAGAGAGACAGTGAGAGAGAGAGAGACAGAGACAGAGACAGTGAGCGAGAGAGAGACAGTGACAGAGCGAGACAGTGAGAGAGAGAGAGACAGTGAGAGAGAGAGAGAGACAGAGACAGAGACAGTGAGCGAGAGAGAGACAGTGAGCGAGAGAGAGACAGTGACAGAGCGAGACAGTGAGAGAGAGAGAGACAGTGAGAGAGAGAGAGACAGTGAGAGAGAGAGAGAGACAGTGAGAGAGAGAGAG
>JAQQZR010000038.1:4553136-4564830 GCA_030068235.1 Notoglanidium macrostoma
GTGTGTGTGTGGGTGTGTGTGTGTGTGTGTGTGTGTGTGTGTGTGTGTGTGTGAGGGGATGTGGTGCTGCTGCTGCTGCTGCTGGCAGGTGCATTGTGGGTATCGCTGTCTTTTGATGCACTGCAGTTCCTGTCTATGGACTCCTGACATGTGCACCTTGCCATCAATAATTGAGGCTGAACTCACAGTCGGAGCCCAGAAAGAACGACTAAAACTCTCTCTCTCTCTCTCTCTCTCTCCATCACTCCTTCAGCCTCTCCGTCTCTTCCCATTTCTCTTTCTTCTCTTGCTAGACCACTGTGAGTCCTTGACGATGTACGATCTTTGAGAGAAGTTTGCGCCTCCACCACTTTACTCTGCTGTTTTGAAACAAACACACACACACACACACACACACATACACACACACACAGATCCAGAGACACACATGTGTGTGTGTGTGTGTGTGTGTGTGTGTGTGTGTGTGTGTGCAGCAGTACTCAGGGAGGGTAGATAATGTGTGTATTGTTTGGTATTGATTAATAAGTCCAGCTCGCTTATTAAAAATGGATGGAGGTTCAAACGCAGAGGTTAAGCCAGCCAGTCCGTTTTTTTCTTCGATCTGCGTTTAATTGAAATGAACAGAGACAGCGTGGCTCCGGGAGCGAGAGAGCGTGTGGCGTAGGGGAGCCCAGCGGTGTCACCGCTAACGCTAATGCTGTTAGCATCATCCAAACTCCATCTAACAGCCTAACAGGCACGTCCTACGTTAGAGGCCACTCCGGATCAATAATGTCAATAATGCTGCTTTTTTTTCCCCCAAACCAAAAATCTTCATGTGTTTGTGTTTGTGTGTGTGTGTGTGTGTGTGTGTGTGTGAGAGAGACAGAAATATAGTTTGAGAAGTAAATACTATGAAGTTTTCCCCTCTTTCTGGCTCTGATTCACATTGTTATCATCTGCAGCTGATAAACAAGCCAGGTTGCCAGATTGAACTCCGATATGAGAAACGGATCCACGGGAATCAGCTGGGAATTAAACCGGGAAGGAGAGTGAAATGAAAACTGTGGCCCCCGGAGCAGAAACACTGCGTCCCTTGATGAGCGAACCCTGAACCCTCGCTCCACTTCTCCTTCCTTTTATTTCCTCTCTCTGAACAGTTCCTGGGTTTTTAACTGAGCTGTTTGTTTATATATCACATCTGTGTTATTACTGGTACTGAAAATATTCCCTAAATCAGTGATCTGGGGAATCCTACGGGTCTCACGGGTAATTATTTTATTTTTTACTTACAACGGTGGAAATCAAAATTTACAAAATGTTCACTTGATTCCTTTAGTTATTATTAGGGTTATTAAGTGGTCAGAATGGGTTTAATCCAAAGCGAAAATAAATCAAATACATTACAAAAATAAGTACTAGAGATGGAGCGATACCAGTTTTTCTTTTATTAGATGAAATCGATACTCGGGCCATACTATTTTCATTACATCCTACCACGCTAAAAAATTTATTTATTTATTCACTTATAATTTTTTTATGGAAACAGTTCACGACTCCTTAAACTCTTTTATACAAAAAAATAAAAAATAAAACAAAAATCACTGGCATTGTGCATATAAAAAAGGAAATAAAATATAAAGTATCAATGTAATCCTAACAAAAGAAGACTTTTAGATGTAAACATTTCCAGTTAAAAATAAAATAATCCTTTTTCACAAATCTCTGTTTTTCACAGGACCAGTTTCTGAGCTCTGTTCTCCGATATCCAGTGATAAAGCGCCGTCTCTAACAAATACACGGTAATTCATTAACTTACATAAATATAATTGAATAATAATGGAAGTAAATGATAAAACATGATGTCAATTTGACAGCTTTAAGGAACATTTTATAATCAGGCTGTCAGAGGAATTCAGGAATAAATGACTTCAATAATGCTGAATATTTCGATATTGAGATTATGTTCATATATATTTATATACATCATCGAGTTTTTAGACATTTATGTAGATATTTATTTTCTGCTGCTGCATCGTCTTAAAACGATGATATCTTATTGAGGCGGTTTAAGGGTTTGTGGATCCCTGACTGCACCAAGCTTGGAGAAATCCTTTTCTAAATACTGTAATTAACATTGTTTATAGCATTTGCTAACAAATTTAAATAATGAACATCGTAATGAATGTGTGAGGCTGAATCCTGGGTGCCAATATTTATACACCGGCTCACCATTTTATCCTTACTGTTAGTACCTGAGTTTTCTTGCTTTATATATTTAATATAACTGATGGTTTATTAATGCTGAGGCTTTATGATGTATCCTTTTTTATTATATAGTTATAATGCAGTGGATTATTAGCATTAGATTATTTATTATTTTTAATATTTTTATATTTAATCTTGTATACATATTGTTTATGTGGTTTAATTTGTTATGAACGAGACCTCGGCCTCTGCAGATTTATTCCCTGTACAAATAAAGCAGCGATGGAACAAATCATTCAGCTTCATTTTATTTATTTTTATGTTTTAATGGCGACGGTTCCACACGGAGTTAACGCTTTATTAGGTATAGAGATGTAATAAAGCAGCGGCGCACAGAACGATAAGTGTGAAAAAGTGTGTGTGTGTGTGTGTGTGTGTGTGTGTGTTTACCTGCAACGTGAACGCTGTGGACATCATTCTGTAAATGTATGTAAAGTCTTTAATAATGAACACCACTGTAAAGGATACAGGAGAGTTCTTAGGTATTTTTCTGCATAGTTAAAGGTTCTTCACTTCCTAAAAGGTTCTTTGTAGAACCCTATCTGATAAGGGAAACAGAGCGTTGTGGGGTTCTAAAGAGAACCTTTAAGGACGTAAGTGTTTGTAGAGTTAGGCATCATTTATTAGTCGTGTGGAGAACAGAGGGATACAGATGGAAGAAAGGAGGGATGAAAAGTAAACAGAGAGGCAGAATCGGCAAGAACAGAAAGAAGAAAAAAGAATAGAAAAGAATGAAGAGAAAAGAGGAGAGGGTTCAGGAGAAAGGGAAGAATCGATTGGATGAAGTGAAATAAAAGGAGTGAAGAGAGGCAGAACCCTCAGAAGTAAAGAAGATGAAAGAGAGGAAAAAAGGAAGAAAGGAGGGAAAGAGAAAAGGAAATAAAATGAAGAGGGGAAGAGAGGAGGAAAAAGGAGTGCTGTAAGGGAGGAGTGGAAGAATAGGCAAAAGAAGAAGAAAGACTGAAAGGAAAGAAGAAAAACAGAGAAGCTCAAATTCTCGACAAGTTGAAATCTAAAAACCACACAAAGAAAAAAATCTCAAAAAATTCAAATCTAAAGAAAATCAAACAAAAGTTCAAATAATGAAAATTCAAGCTTAAAGAAAAAAAAAATCTGAAATGGAGATTAATGTTCTAGCTAAGGGTAATCGATTATTCTTTATATAGCTCTTTCAGTAGGATGCAAATACTTGCGCTGCTCTTACGTCATTACGGTTCATATCTAATGCGTGGTCTCTGTGGAAACTGACTCCGCGTCATTTCACACACGTGAGCGTGAAAGACTAACTGTAAATCAAATCTGGATTTTTGAGGTAAGTCTTTAGGGTTGTGATTTTTCAGAACAATAAGCTTTAATTTTTAACTATAGCAAAAACAATAAGTGAATGAAATACGTCCCGGATTAAAAAGAGTGCGAATTGCAGCACATGCTCGTGTTATCTCTGTAAGAGTGTTTAAGCTGTGAATACACACATACACACATACACACGCACGCGCGCGCGCCTCTGTCCAGGGAAATATCTAACGCGGAGTGTGTCTGTGTGTTTAACTCCTCAGTGATTACGTCATGGTGTTCGAACACGGAGGAACGACTACAAGAAAAAAAACGCCGCTGGAGTTACTCATGAAACCAGTGTGTGTTGAAGCAGTGTGTGTACTAAAGCAGTGTGTATTTGGGTGTCAGCATTGAAGTGTTTTCAGCGTTGCCTGCGGCTCCAGTCTCGGCTCTTCTTTAACGCAATCCCACAATGCTCTACTGCGCCCTGCGGCTCGCTTGATGTGGAGACTCGGATCAATAGTGTGATGGACAGAGCCGGTGGCTGCAGTGGCCAATCATTTTCCTCTGTGTGTTTGTGTGTGTGTGTGTGTGTGTGTGTGTGTGTGTGTGTGTGTGTGTGTGTGTGTGTGTGTGTGTTTGGAGCTCTGTTCAGCATGAAAGCTAAAGGAAAAAGGAGATAAAAATGTGCCAACTCTTTTTCTTCCTCTTAAAAAAAGTTAAATATAGTTTGAAGAAAATAGAAATTCCACATATTTTGCTCCTTGCTTCTCTGATGCTGACTTGATCTCAACTAAATAAAAAATAAACACATTTTTAAAACAAAAATCTATGCACAGAAATGGAAATGTAAACACGGGTTTGTGATAAATAACAGCGCTTTACGTTTAAAGCTGAGAAACGAATAGAAATTTTCAATTTGTGAAGGCATTTTCTTCCAGATTAGCATATTATCACATTATTACATATCACCTCCATTATTAGCGCATTAGCGATATATTTTTACCTCACGTTTGAAAATTTCACCAACATTTCAGGATGTATTATGCACTAACCCTACGGTCACTAACAGAAACCGGGCTTACGCTGATAACCGTTTCACTACAGTGATGTTTAAGAGAGACATAAAAACGGCTTTTTGACAAGTAGTGTCTATCTTATTAGGCTACAAGCTAGCTAGAACTAGCGCACATGGTGCTGACCAAAATCACTCACTAACTTATCAATAAATAAGTTAAGCGTGCTCATTAGAATAACGCTCCCCATGATACCAGCACCACCATGCTTCACTGTGTGGACACGGCTCGCAGGGTGCGCGCTTCCCTCTTTCTTTTTTTAAATAACAGGTGTAATGTATCGCTCTGTGGGATGAACACGTTTCCAGAACTTTGTCCCAGAACTTGTTTTGATCGCTGATATTTATACTGAGATCACATGACATGTTAATTGTGACTTCTGATGGCACCAGAACCAAATTTTACAACAATGGGAGGGAATATTTATGCAATCACAACTTTTCTGTCTGCCATAGATATCATTTTACCGTCCATTTCAGTGTTATGGGCTGTTTTGTATTGAATTATAATACATTTGGGTATTTTTTAGGGGAGAGATTGTCTACAACAGTTCTGTTTTAAAACTAGACCAGTTAACAATAGCAAAAAGACTAAAACGTAACTAAAACTAACAGTTATTATTGATAAAACATTAAGATGAAAATTAAAATCCAAATTAGTCACCAAAATGTGCCCTGATCTCTGTTTTATTTGTATAAATGTCTGTTCTCAGTGGATACTGCCGGATAATGGGTGTGAAACACTCCCGAGGATATATAAATAAAAATATACGCCATCTTTTTAAAAGTTTTTAAAGTGTGCATATTTCTGTTGAGTTTTTTTACACAAAGCATTTCTTAAATGAATGCATTCTGAGTTCAAATATAACAAATAACTTGAATTACCGAAATCAGACTAAGGACCAAAGCTAAGTTCATTCTTTGCTAATTCTTTAAGCAGCTTCCTTTGTCCAGAGGGTGTGTGTGTGTGTGTGTGTGTGTGTGTGTGTGTAAGCAAGTGCATCTGTAAATCACCTGGAAACCACACAGCAGATCCCCCAGTAGCCACTAAGCACTCTCACTATTTACTAGCTCTGCTGCGGCGCGTCCCCACAGACAGATCACACCGCCGACAAACACATCAGCGTCCGAATGCCGCTGAGAAATACGCCGCTTATGAAATCGTAAATTCCGTCTCAAGTGCTAATTAGCGTTAAGAGCGCGGGCGATTTTATTTATCAACTTTGGCCACAATTAATAACGGTCGGCCTTGAGGCGGGACGCGCGCATCACGGCCGTAAAAACGTCTCCTCGTGGAGGGGAAGTGGAGGATTGTGGCAGGACCCGGCGGGAAAATAAGTAATTGTGGCCCGTAAAAATTTAATTGCTCTGAAATGCGTCCTAAATTACAGCGGCTTGTTTCTGGGCATTAAGAAGCACGACGCTGGGGCTTAGTGTGAGAACGTAACACACACAGACACACTAAACTACTCTCAACCCCCACAGTTTATAATAAACACTATGCTAGCTTAAAGGGAAAGTTCGGCAGCTTGGTGTTTTAGGAGCTAATGGACACCCAAAACCTCAGGTGATATCACACACAGACGTCCTGATGTAGTTTACACGAATATTTAAAGTAAATAAACTTCACCCCCCCCTTCACAGACCACACCTCTCTTAGGCCCCGCCCTTGTATGAAAAGTTGGAAGTGATGTAGATGATGAACTCGAATGTGTAAAAACAGACCAATGCTGCAGAGTTCTGCACTCTGATTGGTCAGAAGGTGGTGATTAATTCTCTATAACAGCAGCTCTGACAGTAGTGCAGCTTTATATTAATGCACTCACTCTGATACATTATCGTTTCTATAGTAACAGATCATTCACATGGACCCGTACAACGGACGCTCTGCATGCACTGATTTTAAAAATTGTTGATGTGTTGAACTTTGCTGTAAGGAGAAATGTGCTGTAATCCAGAGGCAAAGCTGTAACTTTAAGTTTTCCCGCATCTTCAGGACAGAGGAGTTTACACTTCACCTGGTTTCTTAGCAACATGACAAGCTGCCATTTGTTTGAGGGAATGACTGTTTATTCTGCAATATTAAATGTAACTATAACTGGATAACAACTATGATGTCATTCTTTAATAAATGACAGATTATAATTCCTGGTGAATTACCGGGGTATAGAGGAAAAAAAAGACTTGGGGATGTGCTGATGTAGGAAAATAATCAACAGTATCTCTGCTTCATCACACCACCCTGTCTGATAGGTGATGTATTCAGACTGCTGGACCTTTAATACATATTCCAGAAGATAACATGTGGGAGTTGTGTATGTGTGTGTGTATGACACAGGGACATTGGTGGTCTCAGTGCTAATTAGGCTTTATTGTGCTGCTCTGGCACTTTCTATGAACTTGACAGCATTTGTGTGGGCAGAGCTCTCTCTCTCCTCTCTCTGTCTGTCTCACTATCTCTGTCTCTCTCTCTCTGTCTCACTCTCTCTCTGTCTCAGTCTCTCTTCCCCTGGGGCCTCTAACTAATAATAAGTGAAACAGTCACTTTGGAGGTCGTAAAGGTTGCCTGCTTCCTCTTTATCCTCCTGTCAGTCTGTGTGAAACAAACCATACCATATTAGCATTAAACAGAGAGCTCTGTGGTGACATTAATCATCAGTGGATATCAAGCCCACCTCCACCAGGAGACCCTGTTTCACTAGGTGGCCCAACTTCACCAGAAGGTCCACCTCCATCAGGATGTCTCACTTCCACAAGAAGGCTTAACTCCAGTAAGTGGTTCACCCCATAAGGTAAGTCATCTCCATATAGAGGCCCAGTACCATTAGGATTCCCAATTATGCCATATTCATGAAACATCCCAGTGTCACCAGAGGACTCAGATCCACCAGGAGGTTAATCTCTATCAGGAGGGTACTGAGCTAATCTAGGATATCCTTCCTCAACAACACCAAGGTGCCAGCTCAGCTCCACTAGGTGCTTTACCAGCTTTATCCAAAAAAGGCCAACTCCACCAGAAAGCTTATCTCCACCAGGAGGCCCTCCTACACTAGCAGGCCCAGTTCCATATGAAGCTCTGCTCCACCAGAAAGCCCAGCTCCACCAGGAGGTCCTGTTATACCAGGAGGCTCAGTTCCACGTGAAACCCAGCTCCCCGAAGAAGGACCAGCTCTACAAGAAGGCCCAGATCCACCAGAAAGCCCAACTGCATAAGAAAGTCCTTGATGCCCTGCTTGATCTGTAGAAGGCTCCACCAAGTGTCTTGTTGGCTCTACCAACTCCTTCATCAGGAGACCCAGTGCCACCTGAAAACTCAGCTCCAAAAGGAAGCCCAGCTCCATAAGAAAGCCCAGCTCAACCAGAAAGATCAGCTCCAGAGAAAGTCCAGCTCCATCATGAGGCCAAGATCCACGAGGATGAACTAGGAGATCTAGCTTCATCAGAGGCTCTGCTCCAGCACAACTATAAACCCACATGCTGACACGTTTAATTTTAAATGTGTCCACATCTAATCTTAGATTTTGCGTTACAGTTTTTAATTAACGCCTTATTAACGCTACATCATGATGAAGCATTTAGCAACTTTAGTGATGATCAGATCAATTACATAAACTGACAGGAGGCCAACAAGCAGCGGGAGATGTGCCTCACACACACACACACACACACACACACACACACACAAACTGCAGGAGCAAAATTAGACAAAGCAATACAAACTCATCTCATTCCTCTCCTCCTCCTCTTGTAGTTTTTGACACGCTCGATGTCGGACGTGTGAAATGACCACCAGCGTTTCGTTGGACTTTGATCGCTTTGCGGCAGACGCATTCATAGTATGAGCTGCTCTGCGCTTCCATGACACTTATTGTGTAGAATTACATTGCTGACATGTTCTGCGTTTTTGTAGCACACACGATGGAATAGCCAGTCGATGTTTGGATGATTTTTATTTCTGTAAGATCATAAAACTCTCCCGCTGACCATCTCACTTGCAATCGCTTGCATCACTCTGCAATATTAGTTAGAGAGCGAGAGGGTGTGTGTGTGTGTGTGCATGTGTCTGAGTGAGTGTGTGTATAAAAAAGGGAAGCATAGAAAATGTGAAAATGTACCAGCTCGGTTTTAATCTGTAATGAGTGTTTAGATATTTAACAACGGTTTTTTTGGACAGTAAAGTGAAATTAGTTATTTTGAAAATTAGATGTGAGTAAGAAAACATTTTTAGTGTAGGCTAATTATGGAAACACACTCCATCAGTGGATCTGTGGCATGGTTATGCTACAGAAGTCCAGCAGCTCTCGGGATTTAAAAAAATAAATCACATTGACCAGAGAAACCCTGGTTTGAAAACGTCTCTTGATTATACGTGTTCTGCAACATCAAAAATATGTCAAACACAATATTTGTAATAGTCTCAAAATGCAATGAATAATTCTGCATCTGTGCTAACGCCGCACGTCTCTCGACTCTCGACAGTGAGCATGTTTAATTTCAGATTCTGTGTTATAGTCTCTCTTTAATTAAACTCTGATGTTTAAGTATTTAGCAGGATTAGTGAAGTGCAGATCGATTGGAAATACATATGTAGTCACTTGAATTGAAATACATCCAAATTAACCTAACATTAAATGTGTTACATTTTATATTGATTAATAATAAAAAGTAAGATGTGAAACTCACATTTACAGAAAGGTCAAAAAGCATCAAGACACAAAGATGGTTATAAGATGGGAACAGGGTGCAACACTCAAGTCATCCTTTTATAACTGTGCATATTTCTGATCAGTAAAATCTCTCCACTCTCTAGCTCCAAAAGGAGACTCCACTCAGGGAGGTCCAGGTCCATCAGGATATTTAGCTTCACCTGAAAGCCCAGCTTTACCAAGAGGCCTAGCTCCAGAAAGTCCAGCAGATCAAAAAAGGCCTGCTCCACTGGCAAGCTCACATTCACCAGAAAGCTCAGCTCCACCAGCAGGCCCAGCACCTCAAGACAGCCCAGCTCCACCAGAACAGCCAGCACCTCAAGACAACCCAGCTCCACCAGAACAGCCAGCACCTCAAGACAGCCTAGCTCCACCAGGACACCCAGCACCTCAAGACAGCCTAGCTCCACCAGGACACCCAGCACCTCAAGACAGCCTAGCTCCACCAGAATGCCCAGCACCTCAAGACAGCCTAGCTCCACCAGGACACCCAGCACCTCAAGACAGCCTAGCTCCACCAGGACACCCAGCACCTCAAGACAGCCTAGCTCCACCAGAATGCCCAGCACCTCAAGACAGCCCAGCTACACCAGAACAGCCAGCACCTCTAGACAGCCTAGCTCCACCAGGACGCCCAGCTCCATCAAGAGGTCCAGCTCCACTATATAGCCCAGCACCACCTGAAAGCCCTGCTCCACAAAGAAAAATCCCAGCTCCATTAGAAACTCTAGCTCCACAAGGAGATCCAAGTGGAAAACCCTGTTTGAAAAAGAAGGCAGCCCAACCAGGAGATTAATCTCCAGCAGAAAGCCCAGCACCACCTGAAAGCCCAGCATCAGCAAAAAGCTGGAGGTCCAGCTTCACCAGAAAACCCAGCACCTGAAAGCCCAGCTCTCTCAGAAATCCTAGCTCCAGTAGGAGGCTCAAAACCACTAAAGAGACAATAAAATGTCAGTTCTTTTTCTCTGATTTAACACTATATTTCTTTAAGATTAATGATTAAATTAGGTATTTGAGCTATTATATGCATTCAATATCTGACTTTCCATTGCAAATTCACTTAAAAGAAAACCATCTTATTATATGAGTTCCTAATCTACTGTAGCTAGCTAATATATATATATATATATATATAGAGAGAGAGAGTCTGCAAAGAAGTCTGCAAAGAAAATCAGCTAAATATTCTAACTAGCAAGAAAATTTTGCCAATTAGCGTGAGAAAGTAGCATTAACTGTGCTGAGTTTAGGTAGCTAGCTAGCTTTTGGTGTTGCATAAGTGCTTTGTAGTAAAATCAAGCCAGTATTCTGTGCTAAGCGCAGAGATGACGTCACTGATGATCAAGTTTGCAGTTGGCTGACCAGATTTAGATTAAGCCCCACCCCTTGTTGACACAAGAATGCCTACCATATTGCAAGATCAGTACGTGTATCTGTTCATGGTTGAACATTTCTAGTGTTTAAACTACTGGAACATTTACAGGTAGAGTGTGTTGATGAGATGATTATTGTGTTAAAGCAGCGAGATTTTCAGGCACTATAAAGCATCACATCGTCCTCGGTGATCTGCAGAACAACCCCTGACTATGCCTCAGATATTAAAAGGCATTAACTCAGATCACTTTTCTATAAAATGCTCTAAACTTCTTTATTTGTTCTACACACACAGATTCTAAAAAAGCACCCGCACGTCTTTTTCCTCTACTAGTGATTACATCATTAACATTTTCGGTGGATTTGAAGCGAGGGGACCAATAGACAAGGACCCCTGCAGCGAGCTGTCAAATTGACCAGATTACTCGTCCTTTTGAAGCTCATCTGCTCAGAGATAAAGTGGAGCTTTAGCGGCGCTCAGTAGGGCACCGGCTTTGATTCCTCAGCGCTGCGATGACGCCTTGCAGGGGGTCTATGCGTAACTAATCTCTAATCATGGATGAGTAGTGCTGGAGTCCTGTGTTGATCTTTTAAAGAACTCTTTTTAAGACCGAGCGAATCGGGTAATGGTGCGTTATCACAAGATACATGGGCTGTGATTTCTCCTCCTGAGATCTGAGTGCAGGTTGAAGCCAGAACGTTGTCGCTGAATGAGACAATGACTTTTTAATGTTGAATTTGTCTCGTAACTCAAGGATCGATTCCAGTCCTTGATCGGTCAGGAAAACAAAAGCTAGTTAACAATGAGCTGCAAAGTTAGCGGTTAAATTAGTTCAATGATACCAGCACATCACTCTAAACCAGTCTCCTGCGTAACAGCATCAATCAATGAATAGCATCACAATTTACTAGCACTGGAATTCATTTATTAAGCTAGGCTGACCATATTTTGGTTTTCAAAAAAGAGGACACCTTAGCGTGCATGTGTTTGTGTTTTCTTTTTTTTTTTTTTGTTGGGGG
>JAQQZR010000038.1:4564840-4587461 GCA_030068235.1 Notoglanidium macrostoma
CCCCCCCCCCCACAGGACGGCCGGTGCGCTTCGAAAGGTGCGCAGCATTAGTCTAGTCCTGCGACACTACTGCCAAGCGTTATATTCCCGTGTTTGTTTACTCTGTGTATTGACTCTGTTTTCTGTTTTGACTACTGTTTTTGGACTGCCTAGAAAGTGGAAGTGAATATGTAGTAGGATAATAACTAGTTAATGAGAGATGCCCATGACCTGACGAATGTTTAGGCAGCTCAAAATCCCAGACAATTCTAAAACCCCGTCCGAACGCAATTTCCAGGTCTCAAAAAGAGGACATGTCCGGGGAAAAGAGGACGTCTGGTCACCCTAATTAAGCTGGATATAAATTCCCCTATTCCACTCACAGATTTAGTTCCTGCCTGCGATTTAACGGTTTACTGCAAAAAAATGGAAGAAAAACGTATAATTGTGTTGTGATCTTATCGTTTGAAACACCATGACTGCTCTTTAAATGTGTACAGACACATTATAGAGGAAAAAAAAACTTTTTTTGTCGCTAGTATGCTTATCTTTCTTTGCTAATCTAGTCTGAGAAGGAAGTTAGCATGAAGCTGAGCACGTAATACATAAATCAGTAAATTTTCATACTGGTTAGTATGTTATAAAATGTAAATATTTAGCTTTATACATAGCTACGCCTGATTGACATCTTAGTTAAAAAAACAAAAAACAAAATGCTGGACAGGCCACGGCCACAAGAGGCAGACTTTAACTTGTTGCCTGTTAGTGTGAATGTAGTTAGGCTGCATCTTTCCTTTGACCCTCAGTATGTACAAACGTCACTTAAGCACCTATAACTATTACTACTACCTACACCTATTACTGTAGTATGTACTATGAGTATGCGAGAGAGTAGTAAAGATACAATTCGGACTTACTCCACCTCGAGCTTACCTGTCCTTTGACACAGATGATCACAGATGAAGCATGCCGTGAAAATGTAAAAAAAAACTATTTCTACAAGGGCAGAAATGTTTAAACTTCTCCGTTTGTACATCACCAGAGACTCCCCTTGGACACTGTAACAACCGGCTTCGCTTCGGTCTGCCATTCCTCCCATAGGAATTCTTCTTCTTTGGTTATTGGAGGTTCCTGCTAAATTATGTGGTAGCATAATGCAGTGTAGTGTGGTGTGTTTGCATTCCACAGATGTAGCAGATCATCAGGGTACCATTTGACTGCTATTAAATGCGTACTGAGTATTCGGACAGCCTATGGATTATGATGTACTGCTTTTTGTCTATTATATAGTAGTAGTATAGAAGCAGTTTTAGTATTCAGATGCAGAATTAGTCTTGATATTGTGGTGCATCATGTGTTTTTAGCTCCACCCACTTCCTGTTCCTTTTAGACTTGTGCATTATAGATCCACTTGAAGAAATTCGGCCTGTCTCTCCTCTCGTTCTAACAGCTGAATAGACGATAAGCACTGCACGATGATCCTCTCTGTCAGGAGCAGGAATTTCATAAAGCCCGATCAAATTAGAAAAGACCCGGAGGAGATTAAGGGCAACTATCTCAAGGCTGCGTTTCTCCGATAAGCGCACCTAAGGCGACCTTTTCTCAGGCACACAATTACCTCGCCGCGGGCTTCACTGCTCAGCCCGGTTTCATCAGGGGTTTAATTAGTATACAAATAAACCCCCCCTTATCTTCCTTGCACCCTAATTGGCCTGTCTTTACTGCTGCCTGATGTGTAGGAGAGCAGGACGCTGTAATTAGGGTGACCGGCTTCACCTTTCTCTCTCACATGCCCTAGCGCACTCGGGTCTCCTGGGGTTTAGGACGAGGCCCTGAAGCCTGAGATGGGAACTCTGCTCTGGTATTTTAGTTGCTATACAAGCTGAAGACTTTTCAAGAACTGGGCCTTGGCTCCGTCCCGATTCTTTCCCCATGTGTCTTCCATCCCTCCCCCACCTTCTTCACACCAGCTAGCATCTATCGATTAGCCCTCGCCAACGCTCCAACAACTTAATATCGGGTGACAGCGCAGAGAGATCTCAGAGTAATTAGAGTTCAGGGCAGAGGATGAGAGCGAGGGAGGAGGGCGAGAACGGAGAGAACAATTAGACGCCTGTGTTATTAAACTTGATTCATCCTCACTTCTCTATCTCCCCTGGAAAGGTGCTGAGGGTTTTGGGCCACTGAGCACAGTGAATTGGAGCAGCCTGAAAACGATCGTCTCCTTCACCACTGCTTCTGCTGCTTCTTCTTCTTCTTCTTGTTCGCCTCCGGTCACGTTCCAGTGGCACGTTGTAATAACCAGAGAGAGGGAGAGAGAGCGAGAGAGCGAGAGAGCGAGACAGAGAGAGACAGAGAGAGGAATCAGTTCAGCTGGTTGTAAATTGCCTTTCGTTGTGTTATTCAGTTGTGTTTTAGTTGTCAGTGTTACAGTGTTATAATTGTTGGTTAAATCCTCTGACACTCTTTAAGGCTTCTACAACAGTAATTTTTGCTGTTGAGTTCTGCACTCTGATTGGTCAGAAGGTGTTTCATTCTCTCTAACAGCAGCTCCGACAGTAGTGCAAGTTTGTATTAACGTGCTCGCTCTAACACGTTATCGTTTCTATAGTAACAGGGATGTGTACAGCGGGTGCCTCACTAATAATGAACAGATTGAAAAACATTTTATATAATCGTTGATACGCTGTAGATTTTTAAGTATGTAACATGTGTTACAGTCAGAGGTAAAGCCGGAACCGTAAGGTTTCCCACGTATTCAGGACAGAGGAGTGTTTTCAGCAGTACAATGAGTTTACACTGCCTTGTGGATTCTCACTAACATGACAAGCTGAATTAAATGTATGATGTCTTCTTCAATAAATCAGAAAATATAATCATTGGTGAGTTGCTGTGGTGTAAGAAGAATAAAACTCTTGGGGACTCACTGTTATAGGAAAATAATCACATTACAAAAATAACCACTTCTTTCTTTGTTATTAAATTTTTTGTTTTTGTTTTTTTTTGATGGCTGGAAGCTGTGAGCAAGTGTAAGGAGAGAGAAAGAGAGAGAGAGAGCGAGAGAGAGAGAGAGAGAGAGAGAGCGAGAGTGAGAGGGAGTCAAGGAAAGTGTGAAGTTAATGATGGAGATATGAGATCAAGAGTGAAGTGGAAAGTGGATGGAAAGACAAGAAAAAGGAAAGATGGTGGCTTAGAACATACAGAGAGAAGGCCAGACAGAGAGAGAGAGAGAGAGAGAGAGAGAGTTACTCTGGGGAACACACCTCTGACACAAGATCAATTCCCTCCATGTTTTTTTCTTGGGTCCTGATAACAAGCCTTACACACACACACACACACACACACACACACACACACACACACACACACACACACACACGCACACACACACACAGGCCTTAAAGGTGCTTTGCAGTATGAACCTCTCTAGATCACTTTGCTCTAGATCAAGTTAAATTCTGCACAAATTTGCTATATATCAAATATGGAGCAAAATCACACCCATTTATAGATATACACTTGAAAACACTCAGAGCTGTTCTCATTTCCATATTCGCACTGAAAGACACGCCTCCTGTAACCAGTGTCCATATCCTGTAAGAAGCATGCTTCTTTTGCAGATTGTAGCTGGGTGTTGGAGTCATAAACATGTGATGAGCAGGAATAATCAGAACCGGAACACAATTTGAGGACGAGGATGTTGTTTTGGACTCTGACTGAGGTTTGAGATGTAATTCACTGAGACCGCAGCTCCCAAACTGTCAAACTCAAAACATACGGCACGTCTGCTTTCGCTTTGCAGCGCAGCCTCGGGTCGTAGCGATAACACTGTGCTTTATACGAAACACACACAGGCTTCCCTCTGCATGAGTGTGTGTGTGTGTGTGTGTGTGTGTGTGTGTGTGTGTGTGTGAACTGTATAAACTTTCTCACTCTGACGGCTTAATCATACTCCCCAGTGAGAATTTTCCAGAGGTTCCCACTTGACTGTGTGAAGTCACGTTAAAAACAAACGTGACTAAAAACATGACACCAGCTCCCAGAGTATAGCTAGCTATTGTAGGGTTCAGTGTACCCATTTTGGTGTAGAATTTATACATCCAGCACGATTTGAAATTTTTTCGTCCACCAGTATATTTTTTCGAAAGACTATCCTGTAAATGAACAAAGACGAATGTACGTTTGTGAAAAAACGACATTAAATTTTTCCATAATAGGCTAAATTTTTTTTAAAGCATTTTGTCCGCAAAAAGAAGGAGTTCAGCCTATCAGGGTGCAGGTTGAGGAAACGTCATCGCACTGCTGTTGGCACGGCCGAGTCTCTCGTTCGTGTACTGTCTCAGAACACGGCGCTGTGTGACGAGGATTATAAAGATGCTAAAGATGAGGACTTTAAGAGCAGGTGTGAGTAAAGCGGAGAGGAGCTCGGCAGTGAGAGCGCTCGCTCTGTGAGGTGCTGAAGAGAGAGAGACTTTATAAACCCGGAGAGTTTCAGCTCCTGAAGCCAGCAGTGAAACTCCACACGTTCTCACCTGCTTCTCAGGAAGGACCCAACCTGCTCTTTGCTTTTTTATAAAAGGATAAGCAGCGGCTCATCATCACTCATCACCTCCATCGGCATGCCGTTATTTCTGGAGAATCCTCGCAAAATCACCTCACGTTTAACCTGAATATTTATACTGCGTTAAATTCGCCAACTCTTTTTCGGACTTCCGTGTCATTTTTACTCATTGTTAGATTTATGCCAGATTCACACAAGTTTAGAGGATTGTCTTCGTAACACATGCATATGTTGATAATCAGCCGTAAATTCCAGGCGTGTTCACTGAACAGCTGATTTATATTCAGCCACAAAATTCCTTACAAGCAAAAAGAAATGAAAATGAGAAAAATGGCAACTAAACTGTGAAAGAGCGCCTCCTAATCACGGTATGCTCGAAATCCTGCAGTAATGGATTGAATGATTGAATGGCTAGTCCTGTTTGTCTTCATTTATGGATTTGTTTTGAATCGCTTTCTTTTACATCATTATTATGAAGCGAGTGATTCAAGCTTGACAGTGTAAAACCCACAGTAACTCAGGGACGCATACGATCTGAAGCTGATTTTTCCTTACATTTAAATGTATTCAAATTTAGCAACTAAACATAGGATACAAAAGTTTTTCTGAAATTTTCATGGACACCAGATTTCTCATGTAAATGCCCCTGAGAATGATTTACAAATAAATTTGCTTGTATAGTGTGGAGTTTTTTGGCTTAGCAACCTTATTGGCTGGAATATCCCGATATTGTGTTCCTGATCTGGATTTTAACTAAAGCACAAACCCAAACCTTGTGTCAGCATGGAAAGTGGACTTGTTGATCCGATTACACGTGACAGGAGGACCTGAGAAGAAGAGTCTACTCTCTGAAGTCCATCTTTTCATCCTGCATGTCCACATTTGCAACCAATCACAGTGACGTCGTGTTTATCTCGTCGCGTACTGTCCGACCGGGCCACAAAAATAGCATGTTATGAGCAGTGACAGGCCTCATTCTGGCTCTTGTTAGTCTTGTTAGGTCTAAATGAGACCAGAGCTGCCCTTTTGGTAGTTGGACAAGGACAATCCGAACAGTACATTGTGACTCGGAGCTCACGTCTTTGATGGGATTATTAAGGAGTCTTTGACCGAAAATGTCGTCATGAACATCACAAATCATTACCTTCTCTCGTTCTGTCATCCCTCCTTTATTCACTCACACTTGGAGTGGTGGAGAGGACATGCTGTACAGATGAGCTGAACGTCCCTCATTAATGTGGCGTGTTTGCTTTGCATCACACAACAATGCTTTAGAAATCATGCAGAAGAGCAAATATGGAGAGATGCTGCTCTGAAACTTTATTCAGCTAATTTTAATTCATTTTAAACTCACACTAAAAGAGCACTGAACGCTGCGGACGGACTCGGACTTTAAGGCTCTACTTCCAACATGTAGAGATTACAGCAACATTATTGGACACAGTGTCACCACTTGATGCTATGTAATTTTGTTTTTAATTTTGTTTTCTCATTTTCTTTAGCTAGCTGCAGATATCCTTCTGCTGTTATACTAACTAGGGATATAACTGTAATGTATTCTAAACAGGCACACACAGACAAACAGAAACAGATTTGAATAGGAGGCTATTTATTTTTTCAGAAAATGTGAAAGGGTTTTTTTTTCACATGGGCATAAGTGGGCAGTTAGACATGAAATGTTCAGACAAACAAAGACTTCTGCTCTAGCTAGCTAATAACTGCTAACCTGACAGGATTTATGGTTAGTAGTTGATGTTATGTGAAATTGAATGTGTAATTTTAACCATATGAAGTCTTTTTTAAAGTATGGCGCCAACACATCTGAGGTAAATGTTTTTTCCGGATGGTTCTGTAGCTAAATCCTATCTTATAAACTGGTTTAAAAGCATTTCCTGGTTGTCTAGCAAGAATGTGGTTCACTTCCCAGAACTCACAAACATAAAGTTCTGTTTATATCAACTTCATAACTATTGAACTGTAAAAAGAACATTTGGGACATTAATATTTAAAATTGTATCGTCAATACTTCTTTTCATTTCTGAAAGTGACCTGAAACGGATCCTTTATTGGTTTTATGTTTAGTTCCATCAGTCAGCTGGTCCAGAGTAAAGATACAGATACAGAAATAATAATTAAATAGGAAATAAAGACCATTGAAGAAACATGAGCTTAAAATGGAGAGAAAGGGCTTGGAGATGGAGAAAGGAGGAAGGGACCAGAGATGGTGGGAACCTAACAGAGTATTCCTTTCTTTCTCTGTCTGCCTCTCTTTTTTTTGTCCTGTCCGAAACATCTGCCCATTTTCCCCGTCGAGGTTGTGTTGCTGGGTTACGGCAGGTGTTCGTTACTCAGTTGTCGTTTGGCAACCAGCTGCGATGTCACGTCCGTGTCATCCATGACCTCATAGTGTTCTCCACTGAGAGAGACCTTGGAGAAAATCATGAGCTGAATACGTACGTACACCCCCCAACACACCCACACACACACACACACACACATACACACACACACACACACACACAAGGACGCTGTTGGAGGCCAGGACAGGTCCTCATCAGCCAGTCATTGGGAAAACACACACACACACACAAATCTTAACTTCTGTCTGACTTGTTCTCAATGATGATCAGTTATGGGCTGATACTAGAGTATGTGGAATTTTGCAATATGAGCCTCTGTCATTGATAATTGCGTAAATTTGTGTATAAATGTTTATGTAATCCAAATCAAACTTAAAACATTTCCATAACAGTTTTGTAAATGTTGATTTTCTTGTCATGTGTCATGTCATGTGTGGATGTTGATGATCACCTGTAAGTTACTAAGTGTGTGCATGGCACAGGTAATTTGTGCTTCGTGATGCCCACAAAACTCCATAAAAAGGTAAAGTTTACAAAGCTGAAAGCACAAAATGGCTATAAAACTGCCAAAAAAGAAACCTTATATAAGGCAGATATTAAAGTACTTTTGACTCATGTTTTTTATGACAATAAAAAAAAATATTATTTATCAGTGTAACCAATGGAGTCACAGCACCTGAAAAGACCAAAATATGGAGAAAAATTACGGAGGTGAATCCAGTGTCGTTCATCCAGTGCAATCTACAGTACATGATGTCAAAAGATAACTAAACCAGCTTTCATCATTTTGGTCTCTAAATATCCTTTGCCTTTTAAGAGCGTCATCTTCTGGCACTAACTGAGACCAGGACATCGCCAAAGAACTCAGCCACACCGGCAGCTCTTTCCTCTGTTTATGCTTTCTCACATACTCCACGAGAAACAGGTACAGGTCTGCTGCTGTCTCTTGGTGCTTTACACCTCTCTCTCTGTCTCATCTCAACATCACATCCTTTGAGTTCCATGCTGTTGCAATTTCCTCTCCAATCAACCTTCTCATCATTGTCAACTACTGCCCCCCTGTACCGCTAGGAAACATTCTTGAAGAAAAGGACATTCTCCTCAGTCTTTTCCCTACTGAGAACACCCCTCTCACTCTCCTTGGAGACGTCAACCTCCCCGTTGACAAGCTCCAGTCCTCTTGCCTTCTCCCTCGTCTCTATTCCTTCTCTCTGATTTTCAACAACTGCCCTCCCACACACAAAGGAGAAAATGCCCTGGACCTGGTCTTCAGCCATCCCTCCCAGAGTGATCAGACATCACTGCTACCCCACTTCACATCTCTGATCATCACTTAGTATCTTTTACCATCACCCACCTGCCCTTATGAAAAACCGACTGTCAACACTTCTCTCCCACTTGGCGAAATCTCCACTCTGTCTCTCCTTCATTCGTCACTTCCTGCACACTATCATATCTTCCAGACCTTACTCCTTTTCCTCCCTTCCACTGGAGCTAGCCACGAACACTCTCCTCTCCTCACTTTCCTCAACTATGGTTCCACTATCTTCCAAACCCAGGAAGAACTCTCACCCTGCTAGTTGGCTATCGGATGTGTTGCGCAGCAATCAAAGAAAGTTAAGAGCAGCAGAAAGAAAGTGGAAGAAATCACAACTTGACACAGATCTGTCTCCTTACCGTGATCTCCTGTCCAAATTCTCATCTGATGTACCTTCTGCTAAGACTGCCTTCTATAAGAAAAAGCTGGAAATCTCTGCACAAGATCCGCGCAAACTCCACAACATCTTTTCTTCATTACTCAACCTGCCGGCTCCTCCTGCTCCATCCTCTCTGACTGCTGAAGACTTTGCCAACTCCTTCAATCTAGCTACAGATGAGATCCTACAAGTCATCTCCTCATGCAATCCTACCACCTGCCCACTGGATCCTATTCCTTCCACAATGCACCAGACCATCTCTCAAGACCTTATTCCTTTCATCACCACAATCATAAACAGCTCCATAACATCTGGTAATGTATCTTCAGCATTCAAAAGAGCCAGGGTTATTCCCATCCTGAAGAAACCCACTCTGGAGCCCTCAGACATGAGCAACCACCGACCATTATCACTTCTCTCTTTTCTTTCTAAAATCCTTGAATGCACTGTCTACAATCAACTGTCACTCTATCTCTCGGAGAACAACCTACAGTATCCTAATCAGTCTGGTTTCAAAGTGGCACATTCCACAGAGACTGCCCTTTTGGCTGTCACTGAGAAGATACATGCTGCTAGATCGGCCAAACTGTCATCAATCCTCATCCTCCTCGACCTTTCAGCAGCATTTGACACAGTCAACCACAAGACTCTATTGTTCTTAAGAGCCTTAGTATTTGTGCCTCACCATGGCAATGGCTCACTTCCACCATAAAAGGCCGGTCATATCAGGTGACATGGAAGGGATCCACATCTACTCCACGCAGGCTCTCCACTGGTGTCCTTCAGGGCTCAGTACTTGGTCATCTTCTGTTTTCCATCTATACGAGATCTCTTGGTGAGGTAATATCCTCACATGGGTTCTCATACCACTGCTATGCAGATGACAATCAACTAATCCTCTGTTTTCCTCCCTCAGACACTAATGTTTCTGCCTGGATTTCTGCATATCTGGCAGATATCTCATCATGGATGGCAGCTCATCAGTTGAAACTCAACCCCAGCAAAACTGAATTGCTATTCATCCCAGCTGATTCATCCCCACATCAGGATCTTGTGATCTCCATGGACAACACTTTGATCTCTTCTTCAATCACTGCATGTAACTTTGGGGTAACTATGGACAATTACCTATCTTTTTCCTCTCATATTGCTAATCTTTCTCACTCATGCCGATTTCTCCTCATCAACAATAGAAGGATTCGTCCATTTCTTTCCACACAGGCCACTCAGATACTTGTTTAGTCACTAGTAATCTCAAGACTAGACTACTGTAATGCACTCCTAGCAGGTCTGCCTCTGAGCACCATTCGACCCTTGCAACTGATCCAGAATGCAGCTGCATTTGTTGACTCGTTTTCAACCTTCCCAAGTTCTCCCACACCACCCCATTGCTATGCTCCCTTCACTGGCTTCCCATAGCTGCCCGAATCAGATTCAAAACACTGAAGCTTGCCTACAAAGCCAAAAATGGACCAGCACCCTCCTGCCTCAGAGCACTTATCACACCCCACACTGCACCACAGTTTCTCTGATCCTCCAGCACTGCTTGACTGGTTCCACCATCTCTCAAGGTACAAGGAAGACATGCATCTAAACTCTTCTCTGTTTTGGTGGAATGAACTTCCCGTAGATGTCAGCTGAGTCACTGGGTATCTTCAAACAACAAATAATGACCTACCTCTTTTGGAAGCACTTGGACTAGCACTTATTTATTCTTCACTTAAAAAAACCCATTCTGTATTACTTGCCAACAGTTTTTAATGTGATGGTGTTCTTGGCTCAGGACCTAGTGAGACAGTATCACAATATATTTACTGATAGAGACTCACTCTGGATAAGGGCGTCTGCCAAATGCCGTAAATATAAATGTAAATCTTCTAACTCTTCCAGTAACATTAATTCTGCCCTTTGTACCTCCTTGGCTTATGGCTTCCATCTGCACAGACCCCAGCAAAAAAATATTTCTGTCATATCCAGCTTGATAAATGAGGGGAAATGTTATTATATTAATATGTAAACTTTAAACTCTTCTCACTAGCCTACATCAGTATGTAGCCTGTTAGCTAATTCTCTGAGTTAGCTAACTACCTATGTTAATCACTGTTTTGTTACAAGAGACAAAAACTTTGCTTTGTTTTTTTACATTCACCATATTCCTAAGGTTCTGTATTTTCTTCTATGACCTTTTTTCTTATATTTCCAGGGTAATATATTTCCACAGTTTCATTTTTTTCAAGACCTTATTTTTTCAGGAGCCTATAGGTTGAGGATCCTATATTTCCAGGAAGTTATATTTCCAGGAATCTAAACTTACTTCTACCTTGAGATGGTGGGACCAGTCGAGCAGTGCTAGAGGATGGTGTATTGGTGGGATAAATGTGATAAGGTAGGTGGGTGATGGTCCAAATACAGGAAGCCAGTGGAGGGAGCATAGCAATGGGGTGGTATGGGAGAACTTGCAGCTGCATTCTAGATCAGTTTCAGAGGTGAAATGGCACTCAGACTTGCCAAGAGTGAGTTACAGTAGTCTAGTCTCAAAATGACAGGGAACTAAAGAAGTACCTGAATGGCCTGCGTGGAGAGAAATGGACGAATCGAAGAGGTGAAATTGACATGAGCGAGAGGCTGTATGAGAGGAGAGGGACAGGTGATCAGTTGCAAGGGTCGAATGAGGCTCAGAGGCAGACCTGCTTAGAGTCCGTTACAGTAGTCAAGTCTTGAGATGACAAGGGACTGAACAAGTATCTGAGTGGCCTGTGTGGAAAAAAATGGATGGATCCTTCTGATGATGAAGAGGAGAAATCGGCATGAGCGAGAAAGATTAGCAATATGAGAGGAGATGGGTGATTGTCCATGGTTACCCCAAGGCTGCATGCAGTGACTGGAGGAGAGATCAAAGGGTTGTCCAGGGAGATCACAAGATGCTAATGTGGCGAAGAATCAGCTGGGGTAAGTGCATGAACATGAGTGTCTGAGGGAGAAAAGCAGTGGATAAGTTGAGTGTCATCCGCATAGCAGTGCTATGAGAACCCATGTGAGGATATGACCTGACCAATAAATCTAGTATAGAGGGAAAACAGAAGAGGACCAAGTACCAAGCCCTGAGGGATACCAGGTGGAGAGCCTGCATGGAGTAGATGGGGATTCCATCCATGTCACCTGATGTGACTGGACTTCTAGGTAGGAAGCAAACCATTGCCATGCTGAGACACAAAGTCATGAGGACTCATGAGGATGGACAAGGGGGTCCTGAGGTTGACTGTGTCAAATGCTGCTGAAAGGTCAAGGAAGATCAGAACCAATGACAGTTTGGCTGATCTAGCAGTATGTATCTTCTCAGTGACCGCCAAAAGAGCAGTTTCTGTGGAATGGGATAACAGACTGTTTAGGATCCTGATAGTATTTTTACTGTACTCCACATTTCCAGGAGCCTATGTATTTAGGCCTTGATATTTCCAGGACCCTTTGGAAATATGCATGCAGCTTGTCTGACACTTACAACCTGTCTCTGAACATGGACAAAACTTCAGGAGACCCCAGAGTAACCACTCTCCACTGAAATTCGACGCATCCTCTGTGATCATCAAGAGCACCAAATTCCTTGGCGTTCAACTGGTGGAGAACCTCTCCTTGTCCCTTAACACCAGCTCTATAGCCTAGAAAGCCCAGCAGCATCTCTACTTCCCTTGAAGGCTAAGGAAAGCCCATCTCCACCACCTATCCTCACCACATCCTCACCTACAAAGGACTGTAGGGACTGTCAAGAGCATTCTGAGCAGGATCACTATCGGGTAAGGAAACTGCACCATGTCAGATCACGAATCCCTACAGCAGATAATGAGAACAGCTGAGAAGCTCATCAGAGTCTCTCTTCCCTCCCTCACAGACATTTACAACACATGCTGCCTCCGCAAAGCCACCAGCATTGTGGACGACCCCACACACCCCTCACACATACTCTTCATCCTCCGGCCATCTGGCAAGAGGTACCGAAGCATTTGAAGTGCAACAGTTTCTTCCCAAAAGCCATCAGATTCCTTACAACACAGGGACTGAACTGACACACACTCAAATGAATATATTCCACTACCTCTGCAATTTTAGCATGTTTGTTACTGTTTAAATCTATATGACTTGCACAAATCACTACGTTACTGCACTTACTCACCAGTTAGTACACCAGGACTGTGTACTGGTTAGCGCTGCACTATCTTTATGTTGCACTCTCTTTATGTCCTTTTTTCTCTCGTAATGTTTGTACTGTCTTTAATGTTTGCACATGTTTGCACACATGCACTTTATGTAGCGTTGTTTTATGTTTATGTACTTTTTGTAATTCTCTGTTATGTCTCATTTGTAGCACCATGGTCCTACATGTTGTCATGGTCCTACATGGCAAGAATGTTGTCTTGTTTCACTAAGTACTGTGTCACCCTTATATGGTTGAAATGACAATAGAAGCCACTTGACTTGACAAAGCGCTAACATTGGAGACTCATTCTATAAATAATAAAATGTCTTCTAGAAACCCTCACCATATCAATGATTACAAACATTTTCAAATTTATTTATGAGATGCATCCACTCTACACCTCCCTGTGAATCAGATGCTACTATAGTAATTACAATAAAAACAATAACTTGTATGAATGGAAACAAAAACTTTCTGATCAATCAGGTTTGAGAATTCAGTGTTGTGGTATAAAAGTTTATACAATTTGGCATGGATTAAACTGCATGTATAAGTCCACACACACTAAATTCTCCCATAAAAAAAATGCAGAGAGGAAATTGCAGTCATCTGTTTGTGATTATTTTCAATCGGATATACCACAAATTCCTTAAAGGACATTTCTCCGTGCAAATGAGAAAGTGTGTGATTAGCGCAGGCTGTTTGTGTGTGTGTAATGTGTGTGTAATGAGTGTGTGAATGACTCAAAGCAGGGCTGCGTTTTTGCATGAATAACAATAGCAGGAGGAACACACGGCAGTCTAACCACTCTCATGTGTTCAATAACACGCATGGCATCAATCATAATCCTCAGCATTCTGCTGTACATGTGGCTCACAACATTACCCATGGTCCTCTGGGGCTGTGTGTGAGAGAGGTCAGGCTTCATGAGCTGACAAGCAAACAGCAAAACGGCTTACGTTACAGTTACTGTCCTGTAGTGTGAATTACTTTGCAATAATTAACAAAAAAGTAACCCTTTACCACCAGCAGTGTGTGTGCTAAGTGTGTGCGCTGAGTGTGTGTGCTATGTGTGTGTGCTAAGTGGTAGAAGCCACCATGAATCAGACTTTACACTTACTTCAGTGTCCATGCTCCAGCTCTTGGATGTTCCAGCAATGCCTGCTGTCTTATATTATACTTACAGTTAAGTAGCACATTTCCTGAGTTAGCTAGCTAGCTACATCTGTGATGTCATTTTTTAAGTCATTTTTCAAGTTAGCTAACAATAGTGCTGTATTATAGGCCATATCAGCATATCTGGCTAGCAACATTTATTTCTCAACTAAGTTTATTTATTAATTTTATTTATTTATTTATAAAGTGATATTGCTAGGTAGCTAGGTGACAGGTCCTATTACCACCATTTAAATTAGCTAGCTAGCAACAAATGTGCTGTCTTAACTAGATTATAGGCTATATTAGCACAGTTTGAATTAGCTAGCTAGCAACAGCCACATTCGTCCCACAGAGCTCAGGCCTGAACCCTTTTCTGATGCATGGTGTGCTCTTGCTAATGACTTTTTATTACAGAAGTAAACTGAGGCAGGACCTAGGTTTCAATTAAATAGATTCTAGGAAAATTATTTATTATAAAAACTAATAATTATTTGAGGTAAAAAATGTTTTATACTGAACAATTATCAAGAGTGAAGCTTTGTTTTACTTCTGTGTGCAGGAAAGAAAATCCTGTAAACAACATAGTCCTGAGTGAACGCTCATGTTACAGCTGACCCACTATGTGTGCGTGTGTGTGTGTGACGGGTTTGATTAAAGCTTTGGGAATCGGTGTCACAGCAGGTTCAGTGGTCCACGTCCGTGTCTTTCACCTCTGACACACAGCAGCAGTGACGCCATGTTTACCGAGTGTGCTGTTTGTTCCAAGTTTGCTAACAGAAGCCATATTCTGACAGTATCAGTTTATCACTATGACGTGTATAATTAAATATCAGTGTGTCTCCTCTGTGATAACACTGAAAGAACTACACTACCAACCCTGAAGAAAGGAAGAGTTTCTCTCGAGGTCATTGAGGGACTTGTTATAGGCATGAGCAGAAAAATAGGAAGAACATCCACAGCCATCTTTTCGTTTTCTATGTGGAATCATTCACTGTAATTTGTCTAATTGGTCTTTAGCCAGTGTTCAGTAATGCAGGTGCTTATTCTGTGGCTGAATCTCAAATGTCATTCCACTCTTTGCAGGAGGTCACTATGCAGGGTGCACAGCTCCATTATGCTGTACCATAAGAAGGATGTGCAGAAGGTGAATAAGAGGACATTTGGGATTCATATTCAGAAAGGAATCAACCTAAACAGTGATAGGAAAAAGATCCAGCTAACAAGCGGACGTCCCTGTAGCATCGACGCTGCATGGAAACGCTAGATTTACATTCTGTAAAAACGTTTTATAAATGTTGCAGTTTGTTTTTATGTATTTATGTAAACTTTAAACATTTTTAAAGCTATATAATAGCAGGAAGATTTTTACTAGCTGTTGTGATCCGGTGCTGTGATTGGTCACTTCACAAGAGCAAACGATTCCAGTTAATAGTTAATGACATGAGTGCTCTCTGGGTTGTGCAGAAACTGCATTAGATGGATAATTAATAGGAGACAGATGCTATTTGTACCCACGTGTCAATAGCCAACCAAGCTACTTGTACAAGGGGTGGAATAGCATGGCAGAGCAGAGACAAGCACTCAGGTGTCCGGATTTTCACTCGGTTGAAAATAGTCACATGGCAGCTTTTCGGCTATTACACCTGCCCTCCCAGCTCCACAAAAGAGTAAACACTGTGTTGCATGGTTGCACATCACCAGCAAATAGACACTGATTTCTGCAATGTAAATCGTACATTTCATCAATGCTCATCGTAATGATTTTTGCATGGCAATGCATTGTTAGACTCCTCATTTTGAAAAAAGTGGACGCTAAAAATAACATTCTTTACCTATCTGCTAACACTGTTATTTAAATGTCATCAAAAATTGTCACATAGCTGTGTCTAAATGTTCCTCAGGTGATTTTGCTGTAACACATAAGCACATAAACAGAGTGCTGGAGTTTATTTTGAAGCATATGTTTGTGGCGTTTTGTGATTTTCCAGCATGAGATTTGACCTCGGTGTTGCAAAGTGCTCGTTAGCCAACGGAGTAGTGAAAGGGAAATTCATCCTGCTTTTTTTTCTGTGGGTGGAGGATCAATAAACTCCAAGTCCATCTGCCAAACTCTTCCCTTATGTGCATGTTTTTTTTAAATCCCCGTCCCCACGTGGCCTTTAATTGAGTCGAGACGGAGAACAAAGCGTCCAAGGGGTGCACTGTGTGTGTGTGTGTGAGTGTGTGTGTGGAGCTGGCCTCACCTGTGTGATATGTGTGTGATATGTGTGTGTGTTGTTGTCTGTCTGGTGTTATTGGCAGCGCTCCTCTCCACTCACACACCCGAGGCGTCCCTGGTGGCCTTTGTCACAGAAGAAAGAGAATGATCGATATCCCAGCTAAACTCCCGGTTCAAAGCCCGATGGCGCAGGGTTTCGCGCAGGGGCTCGACGCTTCATAATGAATTTTCTTTCATTCAGCTCGAGTTTTTAAAACATCAAACAATAAATCGGCCTGGGCGCGGTGAAATATTTAGATCTATTGACTGTGGCTGAAAAATGTAGAGGGCCCAAAACTCTGGTGGTTTGATGTTGATCCATTCTGAGCACTTTAATCCACTCGAGTGTTTCCTTTCATCTGCCTGGGCTTTCTGCAAAAAGAGGGAAAAAGGCCGCGAGTATTTCTCAGACACGCAAGAAAAGTCTGCTTTAGAAAAAAAAACAACAAAAAAAGTGAAGTGTGCGCTTCAGCTGCGGGCCCTAAAGTCATCTACGGAGAAGTGTACTTTTCTAATTGTGGAGCTTGGACTGAGTGCTGATGCAATGTATACTGATGCACACACACACATACACACACACACACACAAACACACACACACAATGTGAAATGCTAAGAATTACATCACACACTCAAAGTTTGCTGACCACAGTAAAGATATTGGCAAAGTTTTATTATGCACACACACACACACACACACACACACACACACACACACACACACACACACACACACACACACACACAGTGCTGTGCCTTTCAAATCATCTGTCATAAAGATGACACAGTGGAAGATCAAGCGCTGCCCCGTCTCCTGATCGAGCGTCCTGTAGTGTGCACTACTTAGCGATGTTCTGTCCTGTGTTTACACCCAAATCCCCGATCTGTCTTCTCTTCATCTCACTTATAATCAATATAAACAATCCCAATGAAAAACCAACAAAACTAATACAGGATTCTTCACATAGAGTTGTGTGTGTGTGTGTGTGTGTGTGTGTGTGTGTGTGTGTGTGTGTGTGTGTGTGTGAGAGAGAGAGAAAAAAACAATGTGACCCCACCATTACAGACTAAAAATTACTTTAAGGACATAAAGTTCAGTTTATAGTAAAAGTTGAAGTTGAAAAGTTGAATTTCAACCTCATATCTCATTATTTCATGATACTGTGTCATTAATTGGATCATTAATTGTCATTATGAGTTAATATATCATTATTTCCACTTAATATTTTGTTATTTTAAGACGTTAAGTATTTATTCCCACTTTGTATTGCATTATTTCCCATTATTTCATTATTTTGACAGAAAATATAATTTCAAGAAATTTCTTAAAAAAATTAACATCCCTTTATTTCAGGATGTCTCATTATTTTATCTTCATAACCTGTTATGTTGTAATATCTCATTATTTCAAGACATTATCTCATTAATGGATATTTTATTTCAAGATATCTAATTATTTCCATGCACTCTTGAAGAAGTAGACATGTCATTGTCAAAGACTACAATCAAGAGATGGCTTCATGAATATATATACAGTGAGTTTATCTCAAGACGTGAACCACTGGTAACACTCAAAAACAGAAAGGACAGATTAGACATTGCTAGAAAGATTAGATTGCTACATTGCTAGAAAGCCTGCCCAGTTCTGGAACAAGAGTCTTTGGAAAGATGAAGCCATGATTAGCTTGTACCAGAATGATGGGAAGAGAAGAGTATGGAGAAGAAAGCAAGGGCACATGATCCTAAGCATACCACATCATCTGTCAAACATGGTGGACATGGGCATGTGTAACTGCAAATGGTACTGGGTCACTGCTGTTTATTGATGATGTGACTGCTGATAGAAGCAGCAGGATGAATTCTGATGAAGTGTATAGAACTGTACTTTCTGCTCAGATTCAGTCAAATGCTGCAAAACTGATAGGACGCTACTTCACATGACCCAAAGCGACCCAAGAGCTTCTTAAGGCAAAGAAATAAAATGTTCTTAAATGGCAGAGTCAGTCAACTCAACTGAGCTACATTTCACTTACTGAAGACAAAACTGAAGGCAGTTGCAGTAAATACCTGGAAATGTATCTCAAGGAATGAAACAGCATTTGGTGATGTCCATGGGCTCCAGACTTCAGGCGGTGATTCATTTGAATCCAAGTATTAAAAATAATGCTTATAATTATAATTATGTTAGTTTGTTCCATTACTTTGAGCCTGTGAAAATGGAGGGACTGTGTATTAATAATGTAGTAATGTAGTTAATGCAGTATTTTTGTTAAACCCCCTGAATTAATGCTGAAAGTCTACACTTCAGTTACATCTTGAGGGTTTCTTTTCAAATCCATTGTGGTGGTGTGCAGAGGCAAAATTATAAAAACTGTGTCACTGTTCCAAATTTTTTTAAAGGGTCTGTCTTATTAGTGAAATGGAATAGCTGTGGAATCTTTAATGGAATTGATGTGGAATATTTAATGAAACTCTGTTCATAATAAAAACTATGAACAGGATCAATGACAAAGGGTATCCCCGGCAGAGTCCAACACTCACTGGGACTGGTTCCGACTTTTTGTCAGCAATGCAAACCAAGCTCCTGCTCCAGTTATACGGGGATCGAATGGCCTATAGTAGTGAGCTGTTACCCCGAAGCACCCCCCACAGAACACCCCAGGAAACATGGTCATATGCCTTTTCCAAATCCACAGACCACATGACTGAGTCCGATGTTCGACTAACAGACAGACAATCCTCTCCAGTACCCTGGCATAGACCTTCCTAGTGAGGCTGATAAGTTTGATCCCCTTAAAATTAGAACACACTCTCTGGTCTTCTTTCTTAAAGGGGGACCACCTCTCTGTTCTGCCATCCTAGTAGCACTGTCCCCAAACCCCAAAATATTGAAATGGAGTGTCAACCCAGACAGACCAACAACATCTACAGCCATAAGGATCTCATTGACCCACAGTGCCTTGCCACTGAAGAATTTTATTTTAAATTACTGCAGAGACCTTAGCCCTAGTGATGGACAAATTCTCTTCTTAGTCTTCAGACTCTGCTTCCTCTATGGAAGGTGTGTCAGTGGGATTCAGGAGATCTTCAAAGTATTCCTTCCACTGCCTGACTATATCCCCAGTTGAGGTCCGCAACACACCATTCCCATTGTTAACAGTATGGGCAAAGCACTGTCTATCCCTCCTGAGTTGTCTGACGGTTTGCAAGAATCTTTTCTAGGCCAACCGAAAGTCATGCTTCTACAACAACCTTATAGCCACAGCTCTGTACATCTGCCTCAGCAATGGAGGTTCAGAACATGGCCCATTCAGACTCAATATCCCCAGCCTCCCTTGGGGTGCAGTAGAAGTTCTGCAGGAGGTGGGAGTTGAAGATCTCCTGGACAGCAACCTGTGCCAAATGCTCCCAGCACACCCTCAGTATAGGTTTGGGTGCACCGGGCCTGTCTGGCATCCTCCCTGATCATCTGATCCAACTCACCTCCAGGTGGTGACCAGTTGACACCTCAGTTCCTGTCTTCACCTGATAGTAAAAGACATATGGTTGCAGATCTGATGATTCGACAACAAGATTAATCATCGACCTAGGGCCTATGGTGTCCTGGTGCCAAGTGCACTTATGAATACCCTTATGCTCGAACATGGTGTTTCTTACAGGCACAGGGAAGGTGTTCTTCCAAATCACCCCCTCCAGGTTTCACTGTCATTGCCCATGTGAGCGCTTATGCCCTCCAGTAGAATAATAGAGTGCCCAGAAGGAGTTCCTTGCAGCACCCCACCCAAGGTCTCCAAGAAGGCCGGATTCTCTGAACTGGTGTTTAGTGCATAAGCACAAACAACGGTCAGAGCATGTTCCCTGACCCAAAGTCACTGGGAAACAACAATCTCATTCACTGGGGGAAATTCCCATACCATGTGTTGAGGAGAGCCTGAATATATCTAGCCAGTATCTCTCATTCTCCCACACAAGCTCTGATCCTTCCCCACCAGAAACATAACATTCCATGTCCCTAACGCCATTTTCGGCAGCCGGGGATCAGACCCCCAAGGCCTCCACCTTCAGTTGCTGCCCAATCTACAATGCACTCAACCCCATGGCTTATCCTGCAGGTGGTGGGCCCACAGAAGGCTTGTCCCATGTACCTCTTTCAGGCTCAGCCCGGCTGGACCCCATGGGTAAAGGCCAGCCATCAGGTGCCCGCAGATGAGCCCCCACCTCGGGCCTGGCTCCAGGGTGGGGCCCTGCTATCCCTCTCCCAGGAGAGGTATCTTGAATCCTGATTTTACTTCTCACAGGAGTCTTTGGAATGTCACTTAGTCTGGCCCTTTACTTATGATCAATTTATCTTCATAGACCCTACCAAGGGGAAACTGCCCCAACAAGTCTAAGGTAGTGATTCATGGAGGGGAATATGGACTCTCTAATAGGGTTTATATGGAATCTTTAATGGGATTGATGTAGTATGTTTATACTACATTTATATTATATGTCCATCTAGCAAAATAAATGTTTCTTTAATTTGTTTGTCTTGTGGAAAGGTTTTATGAAAATGTGTATATGAATACTTTTTCATGACCATTTCTGTTTTCTATAAATTGGTGTGATGAAAAATTGTTACTATTGTTAGACTGCTACTATTTTCATTAAAACTATAAAACACTTTATTTTGACCAGAAATGAATGGAAAGGGTTAAATTCATTCACCTTTTATAACCTCTGTCTCACAATCGCCTCCGTTACTCTTCTTCCTCTTCCTGTGGAGAAATCTGATGTTCTTGGATGTCAGAGTCGTGCTGAGGTGAGGCGTGGAGAAGCGCTCAGGTGCTGACCTCTTGCCAAATCTTGCACATGTGGAGCCATAATAAATCGCCACGCTCTCTCCATGTGCACGTGGTGGCCATGACGGTCCGGTGTGACAGTAAACATCTGTTCAGTGAATCATTTGATTTGAGATGTGGGGTGACACGGAGGCAGAGCTGCCTCCAAATTCCCCCACTTCCCATACAACCATCATCCCAAATTCTGCCCTTACCTTTGCTTTAGCATTTAGATTATTCTTCATGGTCTTCCAATGAGTCCAGCAGAAACAACAGCAACAACAACAAAAATGACTAAAAATAAGTTTTTATTTACAAAACTTGTGCAGTATATTTCCTTTATTTTTAATTTCGTATAAGTAGAATTATGTACAATCGTTCTTTCTTGTTCAGATATATGGTCTGTAATAACACAAAAATATATATTAACATTATGAATTTATCGGACACTGTGTACATATTAAATACGTTTTGATAATTTATTTAATATTAATTCATAATTTTAAATAATGAAATGAAAATCCTATATATTGTTGCAATGATAATTATAAATATCCAACACAACTATACAACATAATATTAAAATAACATTATAATAACATAGTAATACATCTAATTATTGTCAATAGATTATCAGAATGAATTATAAGATGATTTAAGCTATTTAATTTTAAGACTCTTACAGATTATTTCATGTTTTGTTTTAAATTATGGCTTAAATTAATTTCATTTTAAAATAAAAATTGGTTTATTTGGTGTATGTGTTATTATTATTAGTTTTTAAATAATGCTTTAATGAATTCTGTCATAAGATAAAAATTGATCTATTCAAGTATTTAAAGGAATAAAAAGCCATAAATACTATATACTAATAATATTTCACATAATAAGCTAAGATATTGCACAGAGATAAAGCATTGGATTGCATCCAACATTTAAGCTATTTTATACAGAATGTTAAATAAATTTGGTGTTTAATAAAATCACACATTGACAATGGATATTAGAGAATATAGTGTTAATACAGCTTGTAGGAGCTACTCACTATTGTATGCAAGATACGTAAAAAGGCCTTTTATCTCATTTTACACAAACATGAACACCCAGGATAAAATGCATTTTTTATTAGGTTAATGTAAATGGAAGGGAGTAAAAGGGAGGGTTAATGTAAAAGGGAGTGTTTCATATACAATAGATGTATATGGGAGTAAATTGGGGTGTGGTTAATGTAAATGACATGTATTTGGGGTACATTGAGGAGTCTGTAAATTGGAGTAAATTGGGCTGTGGTTAATGTAAATTAGATGTATTTGGGAGTAAATTATGCTGTAGTTAATGTAAATTAAATCTATTTGATTATAAATTCGGGTGTGGTTAAAGTAAATTACATGTAGGGCATGGTTAATGTAAATTGAATGTATATGAGAGTAAATTGGTGGTGTAGCTAATGTAAATTAAATGTATTTGGGGTACATTGAGAGGTGGTTAATGTAAATTAGATGTGGGGTATGTTTCATGTAAATGAGCACACACACACACACACACACACACACACACACACACACACACACACACACACACACACACACACACACACA